>JAKOGI010000523.1:95000-538036 GCA_029747015.1 Carnegiea gigantea | reverse complement strand
TATATATATGTATATATATATATATATACATATATGTCTGTATGTCTGTATGTATATATATATATATGTATATGTGTGTGTGTGTGTGTGTGTGTGTGTGTGTGTGTATGTCTTGACAAAATAATTTTTCTATAAAATATTTTCACAAAATCCTTGTTTGTGGAACTTTTCGAATTAACATCTCTACTAGTAGGCATAGCTGTAAAGATAGCATTGTCTGTATTTGGATCTCCTCAAATCCTGCGAAACCGGGATCCATGCTGGAAGATAGTGGTATTGCTATTGTTATATATGTATGTATGTGTGTGTGTATGTATATGTCTATATGTGTGTATGTGTGTGTGTGTGTGTGTGTGTGTGTGTCTTTCTCTCTCTCCCCCCCTCTCTCTCTCTCTCTATATATATGTATGTATGTATGTATATGCATATGTATATATATACATACATATATACATACAGATATATACATATATGTATGTGTATATAGATGTATATTTGTTAAAAAAAAGTAAAGAATCCTTTACAAGTAAGAATAACCAATAATAGCATTGTGAGCTATAATGAAACCATAGAAAGATCATTCATAGAAATATGAGGAGTCCAATGTATTAAACCAGTTTTACGGGCTACTGATCAATCCTTCTATAGAACGATTATTGGAAATGCTTTTTAGAGGTTATATTCTTCATGTACATAGAACATAAGTCAAATCATATTCATAATAAATGGTTACTCGGTTTTGATTGAAAAATTAAATAAAGCATACATTTATCAAAAGACTGAGTTTATACACAGCCGTCTTGGTGAGAAGGTAATCCCTAGGCAACATGAAGTAGCACTAGCAAACTCACTACTAGAGTTATCTATTAAAGAGCAGATTATTGAATAACAAGAGCAATTATGCAAAGAACTCTACTCTAATAACCCTCTTAAATTTGGGACAAAGATGAGACATTTGCAAAGACCACTTTGCTAAATCCAAATACTACTATCCGCGTTAAATAAATGGTGTATACACACCAAGATATCCAAGAATTTGAGAAACAAATGAAAGAACTTTTAGATAAACGACTAAATAGAAATAGAAAGAGTCCTCGCATCAGTGTCAGTTTAATGGTGAAAAATCATGCTGAAGAAAAAAGAGGAACGATTAAAATGGTAATCGATTACAAAAAGATTAATAATAATATTTTCTTTGATTGTTATTACTGTAGGAGGCAAAAATAATAATAATAATTATTATTATTCGTTCAATTAAGACCCGCCACGTGGAAATCCAATTTTTTTTATTTCGCCCAATTATGCGTTGCCATGTGTCAAATTAAATATTTGATAAATAATTATGGTGGCAAATTGAAAAGCGCCACGTGTCATAAATGATGTAGAAAATAAATTATTATTCCTTTTTCTTTTAAGGAATAATTAATAGGAAATCTTCATTTTGCTCCTCTATAAAAAGGGAGCTACTCCTCCCATTTTAGAGGTCGGCATTTTGGAGAAGAACTCACAAGAGCTCAAAAACTCTCTCTGGAAAAAGACAATAAGCACTCCAAATACGTGCCATCTACTTTTAGAGATCAAATCCTCGATAGAGATCAAGCCTCTTAGGCCCTCTCTCGAGACAAACTATTCAAGATCATTCAAGGAGATCGAATCAGAGGATTTATTACACTTGTTCTTGTAACAATTATACAGAGATTGTACTTACATACAAAATCAATACAAAAATTCAATTTGTTCATCAATTTCTTGTCTAATTTATTTTAGGCTCGAAGAATTTGTGTACAATTATATCCCTAACAAAATAGTTCTTTTCAATAGAATTCAAGGAGCCTCTTAGTTTCTAAAAATGGCCTATAAAAGCATATACTGATAGATAAAAATGGATGTGGAAAGCATTCTTTTGATGGTTTTTAGTGCCCTCAAGGACATTATGAGTAAGTAACATCTTTTGTTCTTAAAAATGCACCTTAAATATTTCAAAGAAGAATGGACAAGATATTCAAAGATCTTTAATCAATGATGTCTAGATTACATTGATGATATTCTTACCTTTTCCATAACCATAGAACAGCACAAAGATGACGTACTAACTGTCAGTCAAAGATGTATTGATCATTGTATTATTTTTACAAAAAAATAAGTGCATTTATGTTAAACAAGAAATAGAGAGTGTTCAGGTCTAAAAATAAAATTTGAACAAATCAATCTACCAAAGCATACTTTAGAAATAATAGAAAATTTTCCTGAGAAGACTAAAGATAGGAAGCAACTAGAAAGATTTCTTAGATGTCTTACCTATACTTTAAATTTTATTAAGAAGTTAGCTAAACTAAGGAAACAATTACAACAAAAGCTCAAGAGAGAATTAAGTTGGACATGGAATCCTATTCATTCAAAGATTGTCCAAAACATCGAAGAAAAAAAGAAAAAACCTTCTTGTTCATAATTTGCCTAATGAAGGAGATGATTTAATTCTTATGATAGATGCCAGCAATGACCATTGAAGTGCAATACTCAAAACCAAAGAAACAGAAAAACTTTGTGAATATCGCAATTGAAGTTTTAATAAAGTAGAATACAACTATCCCATGATGGAAAAAGAAATCCTTTTACTTATAATAGAAATTAAAAAGTTCTTAACCTTTTTAGCTCAAAAAACCTCTTCTTATTCAAATTGATTGCAAATGGATACTTGGTTTTGTGAAAAAGAATTTATCAAATATGCGAATGCATGGCCGACTTTTGCGTTCGCAATTATGGCTTAACCAATTTTTCTTATATATTAAACATATACACATATGAAAGCATTATCTGGAAGATAGTTTAACTCGTGAGCTTGCTAATGGCTATCATCAGGGCAGAACTCCTGTCAGAAAAGGGATAAATCCAAAATGGTTTGCCATTACTATTAGAAGTGATTTCTCATTCTACTAGAATCCTTATGGATATTTTGGAATCTTGTACAAAAAGAAGATCACGCTTTGGTTTTGTGTCTTCTGCTTATCTAATAGTATATAGTTTCAACCTTTTACAGTTACAAATGAATTACCTAAGGCATCTTTATGACTTTCCAACAAAAATAAGTCCCTATGCTTGAGAAAAATGGTTCAACGAGTGATATGCTATCCACATTAACTACTATCATAATTATTCCTATGATATGTGGGAGTCATAGAGTACTACGTTCTTTTTCCCTATAGATTTGGAGTTGGTTGTGTTAGATTCCCATCAAATCAATCCCTCTGGATGACTCCATCATGAAAGCCTAGAAATACGGGATGGAAGCTTACCTCATGGAAATTCCTATTTCAAAGTATCCATTTTTCTCAAGTGTGGCTAAGTTTCAGAAGTCTACGTTCAAAAGGATCTATTGGATTATCACATCTCCTGATGGTCCCATCAGATACTCATACAATAGAAGTATCCATTGAGGTACATTACATAGTGATTGTGTGGGAAAATAGAAAGGCAAAACCATCCCATTATCTTGTTCAATTAATTGACCTGGAAGACCTCAATGATAAATGGCAAGAATGGTTTTCAGAGCGACAAGAAATAGTTAGTGATCTTGTTTTAGCAACACTTATTAGACTTCTACAACATTTATCATCAAATGTGACCAATGATTCGACAAGGAAAAATACTAATGTATTGTGAAAACACTACTTATGTTTATCACAATGAGTTCAACAAATATATAAAGGTAGAACAAGCTACTTCAAAAGATGTCTTTGATTATCTCTTTTACGTTGGAGCTAAAAATTTCTATTAGATAAAGGAAATAAATATCTACATGATCTATTTGAGAAATGAGAACTAGAGCATCTTGAACTTTATGAGGATTTTGATCACTATCTGGATAATGATGGATTCGAAGATATTATTGGAGATGAAGACATGTAGAATCTTAATATGGATGACTAGTCTTGTCATCATTAAGTGCTCTAAGAAATTGCTACACCATTATGTGTTATCATGTTAAGTGTCAAGTCCTTAAAATAGTGTAATCTATTGTAGCATATGAAAGCATCTTCTAACAGTATGTATACTGTGGCCATCATTAGGGCATCTATGTAGTTCATCTCATCTATAAAAGAAGAAGCTGAGTGTTGTGAATGGACATGGTCATTTGGGTATACTTGAGCAAAAAGACAAATCGGGTATCTTTATTTCTCTATGAGCAAACATCGCTAATGATCTTGGATATTTAAGTCCTTCAAATCATTCCGTTGTAGTATCTTCACTTTTAAGATTTCAATAAAAGAAGTTTCCCAATGGGAAATACTATTCAATTGAACCTTATGTTTGAAATATTATAATTTCTTGTTTAAAGTTCCACCATCCCCAAAATATGTAAAAATTTGATTAGTGGCTATGGTTCGAGGTAAAAAACGAAATGAATCTGTGTTGTGCCTGATCTAAGGAAGGTGTGATTGAGATTAGCATTCTATGTAAATTAAAAGTTAGATAAACGCCAGAGTCTAACTCTGGCTACGTTCTAGGTAATGGTCAAAACTCTCTAATCAAACTTTATTATTTTGCTAGGCATGGTTGGCCTATAATCACAAAAAAATATAATATTTATAATATAAGTAGTAACTAGATTGTAACAAGTAGTGCAAGTCATTATAAGAAGTTAAAGCATTTAGAACAAGCACATTTTCCAAAAATGCCCAGAAAATAGCAAAATTGTTAGAAATGCCATTTTATGCTTTCGATCTACCAAAGGTAAGTTGATTAAGAACTCGATTTCTCATTTTTTTAGAAGAAATCTTATTAAATAATTCCTATAAAATTTCTCGTTCTCTCTTTGATGATCTAATACATAAAAATTTCTGGATAAGAAGTCAATAGAGAAATAGAGAGTTCGGAAATTCTTTTTGTGATGGGAAGAACCAACATTTGATTTATGAGATAATTAACTTCTAGGAATTTTTCAGGCCTAATTGGTGAGAAATTTATAATTTTAAGCTCTACAAATTTTCTGCTATGTTAGATCTCTCAAAATTTAAAAAAATCTTTTTAGATTAATTTCATTTACCGTATCAAATTAACCAAAGCTTGGAGTACCTACATACTAGAAATTAATCAAAAACTTATATTGAATTTCTGAGATAATTGAGAATAATTAGGGAATGAATTTGGGAATGAATTTTGTGTATGTTATAGCCCCAGGTTTCTAGTTTACCTTGAATTTTGATTATTTGATTTGGACTTGTTTGGAATGAGATATGGCCAACATACTAAAACTGCGTGAAACTAACCAAAATTTCGGCACTCTAAATGTTTTTTTATTTTTACTCTACTTTGAGTTCAAATATGACCATATGCCTAGCAATAAAATTTTTAAAACGCAACCTATGGTTTCTATATTGGAGTTTTTCAATCCAATCGGAGTTGTGTGTGATTTATTATGGAATTTTGAAATCAAACTTTAAAATATGGTTTTTATAATCCTTTAACCTAAAGATGAATATTGAAAATAAAAATAAGATTTGAGCATGCCCATGTATACACATAAAGTTTGATGGCCCAGAAGTGTAAAGGAGACCGAGGCTACCATTAAGGATCTAGGAGGTATTGTTTAAGAACTTAGTGTAAGTTTCTAATTTTCCTAATCATAGTTTATCCCTGCCTAGGTTGAGCTCAACTCAATGATAGTCATGCGAAAGAGGTTACTAATATGCCGGAAATTTCGATAATTGTGTTTGTAGCTATGAATGCAATTTCCTAATTCGATCACAATTCGGTTTGTTAAGTTATTATTCGAGCTTTTGTACCATCTTATGTCTTCAATGATTACATTCCTTGTTGGTGATGGTTTCAGCAGTTTAATTCGGCAAATTCTGTGTCAAAGTGTTTAACTTCCTGTTTTTGAAGTATTTAATAATGTTTCTAAATTAGCCCTGGAAGGTTGTTTCTACAAATGTAAATCCTTTGAATGTTTATATGTGAATCATTTGATGTTACTCTATGGCTCCTCCTAACTATAGAATTTCAAGCTTGGGAAGGAATGAAATTCCAATTGAATTTTTTCAGGGAAAATTATTCATTCCAACCTGACTTTCTGTTTCTTGAACTGAAAAGCATTTAAAAAAAGGGGTTCTTTTCATGAACTGAAAATATTTTACTCTCGACTTGGATTTTGATGGATAACAACTCATGTATTAATCCTATAGGGGTACACCCCCTATTGCCCATTTATGAGCTCTCCCCTCATCCTGTTCGAGTCGCGTGATCTATTCTGTCCACAGCAAGTCATCAGAGGCAACATTGCAAAGATGCCTTTAACTCCTCTCTATCTAGTGGATGCCCGTCGTCCTATTTCTTGTGCATGCCATCAAAATGTTAAACAGAAAATCATAATCATGAATCAACTTTTACCCGATTTATTGTTGTTTAGTATCGTGTTTAACGAAATCTTTTCATTTTTGTTTTTGTCTTGCTTTGGATAAGTGTAAGTTCAGCATGAGGTTTTACATCAAAAACACTAAATTGTGGAACAATTTTTCTCCCCCCTTGAAAAAAAAGAAAATCCTGAATTATTTTGAGTATACATGTAATAAACTTTATGTGCAAGGTTTTCCTTCAAAGGATTTTTACCGTTTTGAACTTAAATTTTATCCTTTATCCTTTAAACTTATCCCTTCTCTGATTAAAAGGACGTTTGGTCGATAGTCCTGTTTTCACATAGTATTGTAAGATTTATATTTCCATTAAGTTGTAGCTTACTGAAATACGTTCTTAATAGAGATTTTCCAAGGTTTATTACATATTTGAGCTTATCCCTTTTCCCCAAATAAGTTTTACACTGTCATTCCTAAATTGCTTTTACGCTTTTGTAGTTGTGTTACTGAGTTTATCCCACTTACTTTTGGAACGTTTTGTTTTTAGGCTTGTGCTTCCGTGGGGATTTTTGGCATGGAATTTTAGATGTGAGGATTGCTCATAGTAAGCACTGTTAATGACCCTAGACAAATATGATTGCATTGGTAGTTGAGCTAATGCTACAAAATTATACTTTGTTCTAAGGTAACTAATTAGATTAGTTTAATTCAGGTTTTAATTAATACAGTATGTGCCTGCAACCTAGTTAGTATTTCAGAGCCTTGTGTCCTCAGTAAGGCACGTCAATAGGGGTGAAAATGGGATGGTATGAGACCGGTTTAGCCGTACTCTCATCCATATCTATTTTCAAAGTTAAGATCCATACTCATACCCATACTATACCCATCGGGTGTTGAAAAGTTATACCATACCTATACCTATACTCACTAGGTATAGCGGGAATGTGGATTTTATTTGAGTATATATAGACAAAAAAGAATTATACTCATTTTGTACCCATATTCGACATCAAATAGTCAATATGTCACCAAGCTTCCAATAACATATAATTTTACATCGAATACAACTAAAAAAGTTTGTCAATAGTGATGTATATGTGGGTGGTAAGTGAACCAAATCAAACTCAAACAAATTCCAAACAAGAATCAAACCAAAGAAAAGTGAATATGGAAGATAGATTGAGATGGATCAAAGAATAATAACAAAAGAGGACAAAGGGATAAACAAGACCTTGCACTTGAGATAATCCTTCACGGAGCCACTCAAGGACTTGATCTTGGGTAAATTCTCTTGTCTTCACCGAGGAATCACTCCAATTGAAAAAGGAAGAGAACCTAGAATACCACTTGAACTTGCCAAAATTCAAGATATAGAACTAGGGATTTAGAATACTTTTGAGAATCACACTCAAAGGTAATTGTATTTCACTTTGGGAAAGCTTACCACTCTGCCTTCAAATGCAACTACATAACCCACCTATTTATAGGCTAAACAAAGATAACCAAAAGACTTAAAAAACTCCTAGCAATTAAAACTAGAAAATTAAAAAGGCTTGGAAAATGGAAAAGACTCAACATAAAGGGGTGGGGGAGGTTACAAAGAATATTCTAGACTTCCAATCAGCTGAAGACATTCATCTAGAACACTCCAAGTCGTGCATGATGTCAGCAAGGTGATGTCACGTAACCTATGTCTCTTCACTTGCCCAGCATTAACTCTATGCGGCAGCCTCCACTTCAACTGAGCATAACTCTCAGCACACACGTCCAAATCAGGTGATTCTGGGCTTATCGGAAAGCCCTGGAAATCTATTTTCCAGAATGGGCTCATTTGCTCAATTTGGATAAGTAGATCAAAAGTTATGGTCTGAACATTACACCTATATCAGAACTAGATTGGAGCAGGACAACTTCCCTTTGAGTGCTACTTTGCCCAATCAAATGACGTCCAAATTAAATAAAATTAGGCTTATTTTAAAGCTGACATCTTAAGCTTCAAAACCATGTGGCCCCTCAAGTTGTGGGTCCACTTAAGCTAGTCCAAAAATGAGCACAAAAAAAATTACCTTCCGACGGGATGAATCGAGCACCAATTCTTCCGGAAGGAATATGAGTCTTATCCAGATTTTCGCCACTTGCTTGACTTCTTCATGGTGTCTAAAGTCCTTGAACTCACATAATAAGAGAAAATATGAGAGTTCCCATGCACGCTCTTGTTTGACACTTTTCTTCTTGGAAGTTGACCTTAAATAAAAATGATGCATATGGGAATATGCATCAAATAGCAATAAATTAGCACTTGACAGTTACAGTTTCTAATAAAATGTATCACTGAAATCTTGAATAACATACAACTCAAAGCAACTAGCAAATATCCAACTATAAGTAATAAATTAGAACATCAAACAAACAGGTACGGGTTTTATATGGGGTGGATATGAGGCAGTTATGGAGCAGGTACTGATAAAATGAGTACAGAGTGGATATGATGCGGGTGAGACCTATACCTATGCCCATACCCATTAGCCACTGGGGCGGATTTTACTGACTTTAAGCGGGTACCCTTTTTTTCAGATCTTACATGTCGGTCACACCCCTAGGGACCACCATTGACTGATATTTGAGTTATAAATTATTTAAAAATATTATTTGAAAATTTGGGCTGTTACAAGAAGGGTAACTTCTTGGGAAGTTTTCAATACAACGTGGGAACGACAATGGAGTACGTGCGGAAATACTTGTGACTTGTAGGACAAGTTGCTGATCCTTGAAACCATTCTAGATAGCTATGCATGGCTCGATCTTCCGTGGTATGCTAAATGTGCATCTCTACGCAAAAGGCAACAAAAAAATGTTGTTAGGTGCACAAATCGAGTGTTATATATATATATATATATATATATATATATATATATTGTGTGTGTGTGTGGTGTGTGGTGTGTGTGTATATATATATAAATCATACATACAGACAAATATACATTATATATATATATTATATATATAATATTATAATATATATATATATATATATATTATAGTATATATATATATATATCAGCATGATACATACACATATACATATATATATATATATATATATATTATAATATCATATATCTATATAATATATATATATATATATATATATATATGGTAATATATATATATATATATATATATATATATATATAGTGTGTGTGTTGTGTGTGTGTGTTGTGTGTGTGTGTGGGTTGTGTATATATATATAATATATGTACCTACATACATACATATATACATTATACACACATAGCATACGTACATAAATATATATATAATATATATATATATATATATATATATATATATATATATGTGTGTGTGTGTGTGTGTGTGTGTGTGTTTGTGTATGCACGCGCACGGACGAGCATGTATAGATAGATCTAACCTTTTAAAGAAAATAATATGCAACATCACTAGCTTTCTAACGCACAAGTTCATTCATCATCAATGATTTTGAACGCATTTTCCAGCTAATTTTCTTACAATTTGCTTCTCAAAAAGAATTTTTGGGATGTGAATAATCCACCATTGCGGGCCTCGAATGAAAATAGTCCAATCTTTAAATTTATCGCTCAGTACAAATTTTAAATTAGTGATGCGTTGACTAGCCAACTCGATTGTGAAGTAGCTTTCTTGATCACACGTAAATGTTGGTGTTCGAAAACGGCATGAAAATACATTGTCCAGGCATTAGAAATACGATCGTATGTATCAAATTGATGATTAAAAGTATTTATGATTTGATGGTGCTACCAAAAGAACAAATAACTCAAAATTTTAATTATAAGTGATAACTGGCTTATCATACCTAAATAGTGGTGTTGAAAAAAGTGAACGGAAATATACTGTTAACATGTGACAAATAAGTTAATAATTGTCAAATTGATTAAATCGTCGTTGATTAGGTGATGGTATGTCAAAAGTAAATACCTCTAAAGATGGAATGAGGGTGCCAACTAGTCCAAATGTCTCATATGTGAGGTTATTGGTGTCTGATTAAAATTAACATCATATGCCGATAAGCAGTAATTCTAAGATGCATACTTATGTACCATACTTAGGTACATATTTATATAAGATGTATCATATAATTGGGTCAAACTCCTATTTCATTTTTCTCAACCCAACAAGTATTTTCGTAACTCTCCAGCTCAATTAACTAGAAAAAGATACATTGCAACGAACAAAAGATACACTGCAGATAAGAAAAGATACACTATAGACAAGAAAAGATACATTGCAAAAACAAAGAGTACATTGTAGGAAGGAAAATGTACATTGTAGAATAGAAAAGATACACTATTGCGAAAAAATATGATGTACTATAACATATCGAGCACGCGTCTAATACACTACTTCAGGGTGTGTACCATGTTAGATACATGAGCTTGTATCTAAGAATTTTCCTACCGATAAGTATCAATAGGGTCGTTAGACAATTATTGCTCTAAAACAAAATTTCAAGTCATCAATAAAGAAAGTTTCCTCTTGAATTAACCCCCCCATCCCATAGTGTATATGAGCTAGAGAAGATTCTTACTGTGGTCACTAAGGGCCTGTTTTTTCATAGGTAAATAAGAGTTGATAAATGTGCAAAATTGATAAAGATTGATAGAAGTTGATATTTTTTTAAATGATTGAGAAGTTGGTTAAGATTGGAACAAACTAGAAAAAGTTAGCATAAGTTGACAGAAGTTGGAGAACGTTGTAAGAGGTGTAAATAAGTGGAGATTTCTTTGTAAAAAATTTTAAAAGAAATTGGTAAGAGTTGGCGAAAGTTGGTTGAAATTTGTTGAAGTTAGTTGAAGTTGAAAAGAATAGGAATTGTTTTGTTAGAATTGATAGAAATTTATTGTAGTTGATAGAAATTGGTTGAAGTTGTTAAAAAGGGATTAACAAGGTAAAAGAAGAGGCTCTAAGCCGATAACTTCTATAATAGTGTTGAAAGATTTGTACCTTTCATGTGTTGATAGTAAGTCAATTTTATGACACTCAAAGACCAGAAAAAGTTATTTTTTAAGAAACTATTGAGATCTGGAAAATATTCTCACGAATTAGATAAGTCGCGAAAAAAACAAGATATTGAGATATACTCCCATTGAGATTTATTGAAATAATTGGCCAGCAAATTTGTTTTATGCTTTTTGGGAATATATATTTTCGCTTATCACATATATATAATTTTTTATACATGTACCTGTCATATGTAGACTATTTTAATATTTTATTGATGCGGTTTTTGAGAGTCTATACTCCCAAGAGCATCGTAGAATTTCTAATTGTTCTGACTCTCACATTTTTGAAATGTAAGTAATTTTTACCTATTTTACCTTTGCATAAAAAATTTAAACAATCTCTGTCGTTTTTTAATATTTTTATCCATTTTAACTAAATTATGTTAAATTTTGTCTTCATTTTAAATTTTTTATTTCTTAGTTTTCAATAGTGTTTTATAAATTTTTTGTTTTACTTTGAATTTTATTATCTCTATTTTCTTTTTCTTGGAATGTTTGTTGAATTTTAATTTCAATGTGATTTTTCATTTAATTTGCTTTTTTATAATTTCAAATTTACAAAGATGAAGCATATCTTTTAAAATTTTGTAATTTAAAATTGATTTTTAAAAAATCAAAAAATTGATTTGATCACAACGTTGATTTACACAGATGTGAGGGGTGACAAAAGTTATTTCAAAGACGTAAGAAACAAAGAACTCAAAAAAACCAAAAAAAAAAAAAAAAAAACTCTTTGGATGGTAAATGCAAATCTTTATATAACAAATGTAAAAATGAGTGAGGGGCTAATAAGCTACCAAATAGTCATCCGTAAATTGTGAGAGATTTGTATATTTTCACCGTTGATTAAACTCAAAAAGTTAATATATACCGTTCATTAGTAGAAACAAATTAAAAAATATTCATAGAAAAAAAACACAGAATGTCACGTTTTCCCATCAGCAACTGCTCCCCACACGTCTTTTTCTCTCTCCCTATCAGTCCTTTTCACGCCTCCCTATATGTTAGCCCTCTTTCCTACTTTCTCTTTCTCTCTTTTTCTCTTTCTCTTTCTCTTTCATGGGCATCAGTTTCTCTACGGCCACAGTTTCTTCATGGCTACAGTTTCTCCATCATCAATATTTGTTCTTTGAGATGTTTACAGGCCAAGTTCTTTAGTTTTGACAAGATTTTTCTTTTTTTGGCTAATTTATGTCTTTCTTTTTTTTGTTGTGAAGAATCATAAGGAGCCTATTGGACGAATGGGCAGATGGGAATTTCATTCGTCTGATTCTGCTTCAACTTCAGATGCTAATGGTGGCAACAACAATGAATCTATCAACTTGCAAGTCAGATTCTGTTAATTAGCCCCTATACATTTCCTCTGTCCCCTTATCTATAGGTTGTAGAATTTTGATATTAAAAGAACAAGAAATTTAGTCACTAGATTGATCTTGTGATTGTGGGACATTCAGGTATGACAACTTATAAATTGACTACTAATAATGATGAAACATATCACAGTAAGGATATGGGATTGCCCCATGGCTGGATTATATTGATTCCATTTAAATTGGCATGTTTGCATTTAATTTACCCTTCAACAATTTTCGAAAATTAAAAGATTCATTTTTGGATCCTTTTTGTTTTTTCCATTTAACTTCAAACATTGGCATCAGAATCCACCATTTCAAACTGAAGATAGAACTTTGAGGGAAGAGAAGTTACGGTTTATGATTATATGGTACAAGATAAAAGTTTATGATTTTTTTAACTAATTTCTAACGATCATATAATTTACAGAATATATATAATATACAGAAAGAAAGATGACGATAACTATGCAGAAATTATTATTGTAAGGACTTGGGATTGCCCCATGGTTGGATTACATTGATTCCATTTAATTGGCATGTTAGCATTTTAATTTTTACCCTTTGATAATTTTTGGAAATCAAAAGACTCAATTTTGGCGCCTTCTGAATTCCTCGATTTAATTTTAACCTCTGGCATCAGAATACCACCCTTTCAAAACTGAACATAAGATAAATAAGGATTTATGATTAGATAGCACCAAATAGAAATTTATGATTTTTTTTTTGGTTAATTTGTGACGATTATATAATGTACAAAAACTATATAGTATACAAAAAGAAAAATTATGATAATTGTATAATATAGAGGAATTATGGTCTACGACTTTTGTTAATTTCAAATTTATTTCGCCTTTTGGGGTTGTCAATTTTGCTTGGATTTCTTGGCTTTTTTTTTCTATTACTTCATTATTTTTGCATATGTGAGAAAAGAATGCTAAGCCTCCAGGTGCACAGTTGAATTCGGTTCTTAAAGGCACCTGCTGTTTATTCTCAAAGGCAAAAGTGGTGTTTGGAATTGGAATAAAGCACACGCATGGAAAACCCAACAGTATGAAAATGTGAGAATCATAACATCCTTTTGACTGATACTACTGGCTGCCCCTTGACCACAATCCCTCTTACTAATAATAGAGCCCCCAACATTTGGCTATTTTGGAGAACATCACAAGTAAGAAGCAATTCATACAATTAGAAAGCTACTTTGCGCAGAAGTCATACCTTATCTACAGTAATCAGTTTTCCATCTATCCATTATTGATGTTTCCTCAAATCTTCATGATCAAATTCCTTTTCTTCTTGGGCCATCTGAAAAAATGCCTTATATTTACCAATAGTCGTAACTTCAGATGTCAGATGCTTCCGCCACTGTCATTTTACCATGCATCTGGTTTCTCCAGCAGATGATGATGGTTATCAATTTTTAGAGGAGGACTTGGTTTAAGATCTTGAGCATTAGTTTCTCTCTTATGAATTGCTTTTGTCATCTGTTTTCTGACTATAATATTTTGCCAAGAATATACCCTTTCTTTTTATCTTACAATAACTGTAGAACACTAAGATTATTCATAGTCTTTCCCATCACCTTTAACCTCAATCGGTGCACTCTTCTGAAACTTTCCATCAGACTTCTTTGCAACATTTTTCTATTTAGAAGGCATAGCTTTTAGCTTCAGGTCAGATGACCTTTCCTGAATGCAATCATAATGAAGAGCACACAACATAATGAGAAAAACTTTAGTGTATGAAGGTTTTTTTTGTTCCTTTTTGGAGGAGGGGGTGTTTAAAATATTGAAATGATTCTAATCCAACTTGCAGCAAAGCTAATCCGTATTAAAATATCATAACTGCTCACTGTAATTTTAACTTAAATAAAAGGGTTTCATCTTATAATTTTGGATTCTCTTATGCACATTTTGAGTGCGTCTCTCACCATCATTTTAGTCGTTGTAAAAAAGAAAAAAACCCCAAAGAGTATGTTTAAAAACCTCAATGAAATCTATAGTCTTTCCCATCACTTTTAACCTCAACCAGTGTGCTCAATTATATTTTAAAATTAGATTCCTATTTTAAAACTAGATTCCCATATTTAGTTGTATTTTTTACCCTACATTCCTATGGAGTCTGTTTTACATCTACATTTCTCATTGTTTTTTACTTATATGTAATTTTTTATTGGCTCTACCTTGGTATACTACATTATGTAGGCAGTGATATGGATTCGAATTATTATTGATTTGCTAGAACCTGACTTGATGATCATCTGACCTATATGATATATCTTGCTGAGATTGGTAACTTGCTTCATAGTCAACTCTCATACCCTGAAATAATACCGCGGTTTTTGTTATCTATTATTGACATTGTAAAGCATACATTTGCTTGAAGAAAGGTGCAAAAATTCATTATCCATGGTATGCTCCGTTCTACTTTCTCAGCTTATTTGCTGGGGTAAATGTCCTAAGTGATGCCTAAGAGGCAACCAATTCAATGATGTGGATTACTTTGCTAATGTTCTATCCCCAATGTTATGTTCTATGTTCCTAAAGAATATATTTAATTAAAACTGTGTTGCCAAAGAGTGAGAGTGATGGATGACTGTTTGGGGAGAAAAACTTACTCCCAATCAAAATGAATTTGATGTCGTAATAGAACTTAGTCAAAAATTGTTTAGCCATAGGTATTCTCTCCTAAAACACCATGAGTTTTATGCTGCAGGGATATAGAAGAGGGAAAGAGAAAAAGCTGGTGCGGTTTAGTCGATTTGGGCATGTATGGGCCATGGATAATATATTATGTCTATGCATGGCATGTATATACTATGTAAACTTATGAAATCCTCACCACAACTACATCTATGCATGGCACGTATATAAATGGTTGTCAGAATTTATAAGTGAGCGAGCGAAAGTAAAATTACGTTTGCAACCAATAGTACTTATTGGGAGCATAGGAAGCATTGGACACGTGATACACAATTACCAGAGGTAAGTAGAAAATTTTCTTTTTTTTCTTTTTCATAGTTATATAGACTATTTGGTAGAGTTGGTACAATAGGATGACTATGAAACCTTATAACCATGCTAAAAACAAGAAAAAAAAAACCACTAGTAACCACAACATATGACCATGCAAAGGACACGAAAAATTAATATGATTGTACAAGGAAAGAGGGGCATGATATGCTTCTAATTCATATAAGGAGCTGGGGAAGGTTACAACAACTAGGCATACGAGTGGCGAGTTAAGTTGAGAGCTCTATCTGAAGGTGTTGTTGGAATTATTTGAAAAAAAATGACACTGCTATGCTTGGTTTGTTGATCTTTAATGCACTAAATTTCTTTGACATATCTATACCTTCAGCTTGATAAAAGCTTACAATTATGCATTTGTTCATTGAAGGAATGTGAGTATATGCACTTCCCTTATTTTATGCCAAGAAATGCCACACTGGAGTAACAAGTTTATTGTATAAAAAATTACAAGGAATGTATGGTTAATCTTATTGTTCGTTCTTGTGTAAAACGTATTATTGTATCACCCTCTGTACCAATTTAATGCCAAAAAATGCACACCAGAGCAACAAGTTCATTGTGTCAAAAATTACAAGGAATGTATGGGCCAATCTTAGTTTTTGTTCTTATGTAAAAAGTATAATTATAGATTGCTTTATACCAATTTAGTGGTGCACTTAGCACCCGCCCTTCCCCCTTCCCCCAAAATAAAAGGCATGCTCCTGGCTAATAGTGATGATGTAAAATGGTATTATTTGAAAGAAAATTGGATGCAACTTTATGTTACACCTTTTCTTATACCTTTTTAGCAATCCCTTGTATGAAATTACATATTGTCAATACTGTCGTATTATCTAAAAATTAGTGATCGTATCTTTTATATTACATCACAACATACTATATTTATGAACAAATTTCACCTATAAGATTAGTATTAATTTGTACTAAATTTCTTACTACAGAGGCTCCGTGCAAAGCACGGGTTAATACTAGCACGTACAAAAAGATAGTACATTAATCTTACCCAACTGTTAACGTTGATGATATACTGCACTGCGAATAGAGCTGTCATTTCGAATGGACGGATTCAATATAAGTTGTCATATTTAATTTTCAGATAAATTCAGATTGGGTGTATTTCGAGTTGAGATAAAATACGGATTGAGTATATTTCAATTTTGTGGATTTCGAGTCAACCGAATGGGTCAAGACCAACATTTTTCTTATTCTCTTGAGATAACAAAAGTGACCATTTTATCAAATTAATCAAATGCATACTGTTAGAGTATAAACCTATTCCTATACCTTCAACCATCAGTTAGCTTATGGTTAAGATGGTTCTTAAATATGGTATCAGAGTCTTTCTGATCGAGAGGTCCTGAGTTTGAACCTCAACATTCCCCATATTGATTTATTGTGCAAGGTAGGGGGAGCCTTTGCAGCAGCCACGCTTCAAGCCCAAAGCGCATTCGTGTGAGAGGGTGTGTTAGAGTATAAACCTATTCCTGGACCTTCAACCATCAGCTTAAACTTTTGGTTGAGATAGTTCTTGAACACATTCCATGTACTTTATTACTTTTTTCATGATGATAAGTCGATCATTCATTGTCTATAATTAAATAAATAAGAACTTGTGATGTATAAGTCTGTACATTTGTGACCAAGAAACCTTTTGTCAGCAAATTCCACTCCTATTGAGTATGAGATGTCAAATCCTGACAAGAATTCTGGTACTAAAGATAGGGACTTTGAGATTGCTAGGCAAGACTCTCTCACGTCTACAAAGTATGCACGAGAATGCTTGGAGTTGGTTCGGCAGTTTGGTGTTTGTGTTGTCCGGGATGTGACTCCAATTTTTAGGAGAATTACGAGAAGCATGAGAATGAAACTAAAAAATCAAGCAACACAGATGTGTTTAATCAGAATCAAGCTCTTTAAGTTTTTATCGACAGTTTTTATTCTACTTAAGGTGGTAGAAATCTTTGAATTATTTTTTAGCTGTTTTGTTATAACCTAACAGTTTATTAGATGGTTTTAGCTATTATTTTTTAGTTGTTTTGTTACTTTTTTCATGTGATAAGTCGATCACTCATTGTCTATAATTAAATAAATAAGAACTAGTGATGTGTAAGTCTGTACATTTGTGACTAGGAAACCTTTTGTAAGCAAATTCCACTCCTATTGAGAATGAGATGTCAAATCCTGACAAGAATTCTGGTACTAAAGATAGGGACTTTGAGATTGCTAGGTAAGATTCCCTTACTTGTGCGAAGTATGCACGAGAATGCTTGGAGTTGGTTCGGCAGTTTGGTGTTTGTATTGTCTGGGATGTGACTCCAACTGTTAGGAGAATTACAAGAAGCATGAGGATGAAACTGAAAAATCAAGCAACACAGATGTTTATTCAGAATCAAGCTCTTTATATTTTTAGTGATAGTTTTTATTTTGCTTAAGGTGGCAGAAATCTTTGAATTATTTTTTAGCTATTTTGTTATAAGCTAGCAGTTTATTAGATGGTTTTAGCTATGATTATATTAGTAACTGTCATTTTACTTATGCCTCATGGCATTTATATTAAATTTTATCCACCAAATAATCAGGGCCAAAAAATAAAAAAATAAAAAAAAATCTTCAGCAGCAGGTAAACGAGAAAAAAATTACCAGCAGGTGTTAATCGTTTTCCCTAATTACTCAAACTGCTATGGTACAAGTGAGTGTTATTTTAATCAGCCTTTGAAAGTTACCAGCGCAACTAGACAATTGTTTTTCCTCAACCACCCTCACCGTTAGCCTTAGTAATTTACTCTCTCTCCTCGTTGCTAACTAACATAAGTTCAATTTTTTCTATTCTTCTCTCATCCCTCCCCCCAAGTACATGAAGATGGGTCACCCATTGACAATCCCAGCCGGCTACGTTTTCATGAGGGATTGAGGGGTGGCGGCCACAAAGAAGGTCGAAACAGGGCTTGAGACAAGTGTCCTCGACCCTGCCCTATTGTAAGCCAAGAAAGAGGAAGGACATGGAAGAGGGTCAGGGTGGAAATGAGGTTATGTTGGCAGCAATGCCTGGTCGATTTGATGGCCATGTGGTTGGAGAAGCAGTAGTAGCAACAGAAGACCACCAACAGAGAACAAATTAAGTCTATCCCTATTTCGTTTAGCTGAGATGAGAAAGAGGAGCTGCAACATGAAGCTGTGGCTGATGGCAATCGTCCGTGGTTGCAGTCGGGTGGTGGCGGGACATTCTCACGCAACCAGAATGGCGCAAGTGAGGTGGACTTGGTGGCGCTTGCTGGGCAGGGGCTCCCCTGTTCTACTTTATGCAGGACGAGAAAAAAAAATTGAAAAGCATATAAAAGAAATGTTTGTTAATTAAAAAAAAAATTATTCCAATTAGGAATAGAATCAGAGATGGAAGTGGCAGTGGGCAATAGTTGCTCTTTTCTAATTTTCTTTTCTTGTTAATGATTTTTTTTTCCCCGTTTTTAATCAAATTTGATTCCTTTATTGTTTGGTTGAGATACTCCAATCATGTTATTATTTTCCATATTATTTTTAACTCAAATGTAGACATAACTAAAAGGTAAATGGAATCAATCGATATTTTTCATGAAGAGTTTAATTAGTTATTTTATGGGTCTTCGTATTAAATTAATTATAGCAGTACGGTTGAAAATTATGAATTTCAATATAATCAGATATAATACATAGTTAATTTATCTATATATTAAATTGATAATTTCAACATAATTCAACCTAATACACAATCATTTGATCCAAATATAAATCGATAGCTAAATCCAATATAAGTACTAATTTGTTTGTCATATTTAACAATGATATATTATAAAACGGTAATCATGACTCATTAACATTTTTGTCAATTGCGTTTTTCTTTTGTTTTTATAGAATATAATTAATCCCAATAAAAATATAACTTGTCAACCCTATCTTCTTCAATGGTATTCCCGGGAAAGATTATCCCATTTATCGAATTAACATATGAATATCACTCTTTTACGGGACATGTGAATAATTGACAAGTTGTTATTTGGGAACTTTATAATCTATTAGACCTACCATGTGTTGAACTCAAGATTATCATTTTAAAAAACATCACATATTGTTATGGATAAAATAATATTCATGTTTCAAATAGTAAAGTACATGTGTTCTGATATTTGTTAGCATATATAAAGCATTTATATATTCAACCTTATTTATTTATATTGAGTTATTAACTCTTAGTTATCAATTCCCTTAAAAAACGACATTAATTTTATAAGTTCAAAGTATACAATTGAGAACTATCTAATTTGCAAAGTTTTGTTCGTTTTCTCTTATATGTTTGCCTTTTTAAGAAACCTGAAGAAAGAGGGAAAAAAACTAATTTCTATATCACTTAATGAAGGTGCTTAACATGATTTTGAGATAATGTGTATGGTTTACATTTATTGTTTAGCATTTAGGTTTATGGCTAAATGTTAAACCTCCAATCTTACACCTCAAAAACTAAATCCTAAGTAAGAAAAGTTTATAGTTAAGATCTAAGTTTTAAGGCTTGGATTTATAGTTTTATCGTTATTGGGATTTTCAAGTCCTGACTATGCCATTTATCTCGATAACAATAAATATTGCTTTCTTATAGGATATATGATGAATTTCGTTAAAAATTAGTGACCTTATGGATTGCATGCCCTATAAGAAACTAACATGTTTATGTTAACCTAAAAAACTTGATGGCTTTACCTTGGATTAGCATTAAGTAATACAGGGCTAACAAGTTTTGCTTCGAAGTCAGGGTTGAACTGCAAACCAAAAGTCTTACATATTAATATTAAACTTTAAGGTTAAACCCTAAATCATATAGTTGAAAATTATGAAAGACAAAAACCGACACATAAGACATAGACAATTAATCTAAATATAAATTGAAATTTTCAAAACAACCCAACTTAATACACAGTTAATTAATCCAAATATAAATTGATACATGAATCCAACATAAATAAACTCATACATCATATCCAATAATAACCAAAAGAGACAATTGAAATCTATTACTCTTTGAATTATTATCTTTTAACAAATACATGCGCTTTTATTTTGTTTTAATGTAATATAATAATCTCATTAATCAGTCTGGAAAAGAATCTCAATACTTTGATATGACAAAGGATCTATTTTAAAGACTAATGTATTTGTTGTTTCACTCTAAGGGCTATAGATATTTATTAGGTTGAATCTTAAGGATTTTATCACTTAGGGTCAAGCTTAAGATTCAAGTATCAATGTTTAGGCTTACGGTTTAGTTTTTGTGGTTTAGGGTTTAAGGTTTAGCGTTTAAAGCCTAAAGTTTATGGTTAGTGTTAGGATTTGATGTTTAGATTTTGGGTTTAGGGTCAAGGTTTAAGGTTAAAAGATGAGGATTTAGGGTTTAGTATTTAGGATTTGGGCATTGAGGTTTACAGTCTATACTTTGATTTTTGTGATTTAGAGTTTAGGGTTTACGTTAGGAGTAAATGCTAAATCTCAAATCATAAATCACAAAATCCTAAACCTAACACTAACAGCTTGCAATTAGCATTTGGATTCAGGATTAGTATATAGGGACTAGGATTCAACGCTTAGAGTTAGAGTTTAAGGCTTACGGTTGGGGTTAGGGTTATATTTCAATTTTTGCAATTTAGGCTTTGGGGTTTAGGCTTTAATGTTTAAGGTTTACAGTTATGGCTATATTTATAACCCCAAGTCCTTAACCACAAAAATTTAATCCTAAACCATAAACTCTAAATCATAAAGATTTACATTTAAAATTTAAGGTTTTCAAAGTCAATATATATACCTTAAATGCTAAACTCAAATTCCTAAAACCTACACCTAAACCGTAGCTGCAAATGTAGAAGTTAAATGGTAAACATTAAGTGCTAAACTGCAAACCCTATGTCTCAAAAAATTGAGCCCTAAATAGAAATATTTAAAATATATGTACTTGATAGTTGTTAAAATATTCCATTCCTATAGAGAATAAGATATATATATATATATATATATATATATATATATATAATATATATATATATATATATATATATATATATATATATATATATATATATATATATGTATATATATATATGCTAATAAATTATCATGATTTAATGACATTCATTGCAAATAATCACTAACCATAACAATTAAACTATTGGAACGCATTAAAACATACCTTAAACATTAAGACCAAACTTTTAAAAGTGTACAACGCTAGAGACAAGCCTTAGACCATAATAGATGAACCAAAAATGCTAAAAGATTATCATAGTTCAGGGTTTAAAGTTCAAGTGTCAAGCTTTAGACTTAGGGTTCAGATTTTGAGTTTTAGCTTCTGGAGGTTAGTGTTATACTCAGACTACCAGCATGGATTTCTAAAACTTAATCGATGATTAGCATATAGGGTTCAATTTGTGTGGTTAACGATTTGGGGTTTAGTTTCATAGATTTCAGGGTTTAGAGTTTGACGAAAATAAGTAAAAATTTATGAAAAATGGGTTTGCTATTCAAAAAACATGGAACTCAATTATTGTACCTCTAAAAATCTTCATTGTACATTACTTTTGTATCCAAAATCAATATTATTGTATCACTATAGGTGAATATTGTTTTACTTCTAGCAATATTCATCTGTCAACCCGATAAATGAGATAACCATACCGGGGAATACCATCAAAGGAAACAAGGTTAACAAGTTTTTAGTTTTATGTCTTATGCGTATTTGACTAATGTTTTAGAGGTTATATGAAGTCCATAATTTCTGAGCGTTACACAATATAGTTGTTACAATTTAATAACATATGTTGTATAATCATAAACGAACCACAAACACTAGCTCTGTACACCTGACCCTTAAAAGTTTGCACCTAAGTTCTGGTTCTTGTTACTTACTCTTAGAATTCACACATAAATCATAAACCCTAAATATTAAACAATAAACTTTAGGGCTTCATATCATATCCTTTTCTATAATACATCCTAAATGTGAAACCTAAAACACTAAAAATTAACAACTTTTAATCTTAAATCTATATTGTTTCAAGTGAGATTGTAAAAGATCTTTTAAATCTATATTGTGCATAACTCTATATCCTAAACCCCTACATCGAAAACTTCATACTCCAAACCCTAACCCCTAACCTAAATCATTAAAAGATGATATCAACTATCAATTTAATTTACACTTTATTATAATTACCTTTTTGCAAGTCAAGGTCTTTTATACCTTGCAAGATTTATAAAATACTAGTTAAACGACAAATACATAGGATAGCCCTTAAATTAGATTTTTTGTCACATTAAAGTGTTGGTCTCTCCTGTAAAAAAAAAAAAAAAAAATTATTTTTTTAAGATGTTTAAAATAAAGAAAGCGTAATCTTTGAAAAAAGATAATTCAAATACTAATGAATTTTGCTCCTTTTCCACAATCGTGGCTAAATGTAGTATATGAGTCACTACTTATATTAGATTCAATCATAATAATATATAGTTAGATGTTGCGGGGAAGGAGGGTATACCCATTTATTAAATTTATATTTGGAGTTTGGACTATAATATTGGATAGAAAAAAAAAGTTTACATATATATATATATATATATATATATATATATATATATATATATATATATATATATATATATATATATATATATATATATATATATATATATATATATATATATATATATATATATATATATATATATGTGTATATATATATATATATGTGTGTATATATATATAAAATATAATATAATATAAAGTAAAATAATGTGGACCTAGTGCCGCACCTCCTTTGTCCACAGCTCAGTCTATGATTTTTTTTTTTGGGGGGTTAAAGAAGTCGTCCCGTTTTTCTTCTTTTGTTTATCTTTCCTTAATCTTCTTCATCCTTTTGTGTAGATCAGAACAAGGGTCAGAATCGAAGATCAGTCTAGTTAACAACTCCACGAGTCACCACCACTTCAGTGGCCTCATTATACTCCACTGCCGATGCCAGTCGCCCCTGCGTTCCCTCCATATCTCAACTGAAAGGAACAGGGATAGAGCCTTCTAATCAGTTGTTTGTTGGTGCTTTTTCCGACCACACACCCGCCAAATCAACCAACCATCGCTGCTAGCACAACTGTATTGCCTATCCATTCCCTTTCCCCATCCTTTATCTTTCTCGTCTCCAACAGTGCAATGGGTAGGACCCCTGTTGCAGGCCCGTTCTGACCTCTGATCCTCGATCTGCAGCAGCGCCACCCCTCATCCGCCATAAATCACTGTTCTGACCTCTTTAAAGAGAGAGAAAGATAGAGAGAGAGCTACGGGGACATAATGGGAGGGTGGGTGAAGAGTATGGAGGAGGATTATGGATTAAGGAGGAAGGGTATTAAGGAAAGTTATATTGTAAACAAAATATTGGGTGTCCGTTTCAACAACACCTCGAGAGGGGTGTACCTCGCGATGTCATTCCAAAATAGGTTTGATTCCACCCATGACATCTCGATGCTGTCTTGTGCTTGTAAGCGCAAGAGGGGAAAGCTCTTATTCATCAACGAAAGGAGCGGACTTGCGTGTCCAAGGTATAACCCAATAAATGTGACATATACACTCTTGTTGCCATTTTGGAGGAAATGTATAGCTGGTTGTGCTCTGATAAACAGCCGCCTGTCTATCTTTGATGCGATTTGTTGCTATTGCAGTACAATATCTGTAGCATGTTCTTCCAAGGTTCTTTGGACTTTAAAAATTGTGATAACATGAGGGACCCTACTAATGTAATTTTCCATGCTAGAACGACACAAAAACTAACTGCATTGCGACCCCTAATTATTAAGGGAAGTTATATTGTAAGCAAAATATTGTAATATATTGTAAATAAAATCTAATTACAATATATTATAATATTTTGTTTACAATATAACTTCTCTTAATAAAGGGTGCATAGGGAGGAGTATTACGGCGGAGGACTGAAGGGACTTGCACACAGAGGGAGAATGGGCTCGTTGGGAAGGAGAGGGACAGTGAGGTGGTAAATTAGGCATGTTAATCTTCCTGCTTTTCCATCTTGACATGAGGCAACCAAGAAACAAGCCCATTATGAAAAGTCCATCTTTGAGTAATTGAAAAAATACCGAACACCTGTTGGTAATTTTCCCAGTAAACAATTGCAACTGATATTGCAATGCTTCTATCCAACTCTCAGAACCATCCACAGAGGGAGGCCAATATAGCAAGACCCACAAAAGGGGGCATTTTACCATCAGCTTCTAATCATGCATCCGTGAAAACAGAAAAAAAGCTGAGAGATACGGAAGACGAAAACTAAAAAAAAACAAATAAAAATTCTAAATCTTGCTAATCCACCATAAACCACTATCCTGTAATAGCATCGACAACTCTCATCACCAAAACAATGCTCCAAATTGAATTCCGTCATCCGCCATTACTATACCGCAATTACTCACGGGGAAGGGTCCACAACCAAATTAAACATAACTTTCAGTAGTTACTTGAAGAAGAAGATCTTTAATTCTTCTATTAAATACCCCCACCATCCCAAGCATTGATGAACAGCTGGTCAAAAACGAAATATGTTGACCCAACGGTCAAATCATACCCGACCCGTGCCGAATTTTTCAGATTTTTCGGGTTCACAAATTTCTGATTTAGCGTCAAAATTCTGTGGTCAAAATCTAAAATTTTTGGATCATTCAAATTGGATTTTCAAATCAAGTCAGGTTTTGCTTGATCGAACCGCGAAACATGATAAGTAAAAGCCGCCATTAATTTAGATAAGGCCGAGATTGCTCAATGACTAGCATAAGGTGAAAATGGACGGCACACCAAGGGCTCCGTGGCGAGATGAAACGATTGATCGAGACACATCTGTACAATCATTTTTATGGCAAGAGACAAAGTTTGTTTGATTAGCCGACATAAGCTATAATGTAAAAGATAATTATTAGTACCGGTCGACAAATTCTTTGCGAGAGCCCTTAATAAAAGTTACGGCGAATTAGGGAGGTTGACTTTTGTAAAGGCCACTTTTAAAGTTTTTAATACATCTAATAATTTATATTAAAATAACTTCTCAATGCTAAGTGATTAATAATTTATTGTATTAAGATGACTTCTAAATAAATACCAAAGATTCTTATACTCAGTAAAGGCTACTATAGAAGTGTACGTGTCCTAATAAGTGTCAAGTGAGGCAGTCTCATACAATATTTACCATGAAAAGTTAGGTAAAGTTGTATTTTAATAAATTTATTAACTCTTGTACTGAGACCTGACAAATGGGTCGTTCAACTCTGGTGCGGATCATGTTACAGATGGTCATAGATTGGTCCATGTTTCCAACCAATGTCATTTTTCCATTAGGTCAGGTGATTTTCAGTATGGGTGGGCTTCAGGTTAATTGATATTTAGTCCAACAAGCTTGTCTTACAAAAAAGAAGCAACCATGCAGTAGATTTCCAATTATTTTTGATTCGATGCAGATTAATTTGGGTTCTAGTCCACTTTCTGGTCTATTTTTGTTGTCTAGTGATGTATAGGTATGAGTTGTTGGGTTTGGGTTTTCGAGTTTCACTTCAGATTTGTTATGTCTACTTGTACTTCAATCTGTGTCCTTTCTTACACCTATTAGAAGTTTTGTTGCAATGACAATCTGGTCTATGTAAATGACTTAATTTTTTTTTTTGAAAGAGTTATTATGGGTTTATTTTTTGTATTTAGAGATATGTTAGAACACTAAAAATCAACATGCTTAGGATTTACATACAAATTTTTGATAGTAATTTCTAGAAACTTTAGTAATTACTCGATAATCACTTTTAAGCAAATAGCTTGAGTGATAAGTTAATGCCTTTTTTGAAGGGGGTGGGGGTGAATAATGGTCATCAAGTTGTTGGTTTGTATTTGCATAATCGTTATTCTTTCTTACCTATCTTGATAGTTCATGTGATGTATTGATTGTAAGAAGAGTATATCAAAATTAATGGTAGGGAAATGAGAGGAAGAGTTGTGTTGTGGAGTACCATTGCCTTGAAAGTTATTTCAGCTTGACCTGGGTGTAAATTGAAGTAATCGTTCACTCCCCAGGGTTTACATAGCTAGCCTTTGAACTCATGTACTCGCGGTTAGAAACTGAGAATACATAAGACTGCAATTGCCTAGAGCAGTAGAAAGAATAGGCAGCAGAGGAAGAGGAGAGGAGAGGAAGAATGTTTTGGTGTCTGCTGTAGTAGCAGAAAAGTTAAAAATGGAGAGAAATCTGCTAGCAATCGTTGACTATTACGCGACCAATGGAAAAAAAATAAAAGAATTTTCTTCCAAAAATTAGCAGACAAGGCCCACAATCCATATACCACGGACCACGATCCCGGTCGTGCTGGCCTGGGCTGGGTAGGGCGCACGCCCTCGTGTGTGGTGGCTAACCCTTATCCCCGCAACACTAACAAAACCAAGCCCCAAAAAAATTCAACAAGTCTAAGGAAAAGGGAGTGATAAAAACCCCACAAGAGGCTTCTAATCCTCACTAATGGCATAAGTGCGGGTATGAGAAAAGGGAGCTAGCTTTTGTCATTATTTTCAATAATCCCTTACTAATGGCATGCATACTAGCGAAGAAACAATTTGGCAAATGAGGGGTTAGATACTTAAGCATCAATATCTTTTGATTGAATTGATACATAATCGAGTTTATGGAGTGAATGAATCTTGAACTTGATAGATCCTAATTGAGAGCCCCACAACATATAGTCACTACATGTTATGCGATAACAACTGGCGCTTTTTAAGGCCATGCGCACAGCTTGTGTATCACAAGTGCTCAAGAAAGACAGCTCATAGCCTCTCATAAAAGGCGGGCACACCTTCACACTTACACAGGAAATTTCATTGAGTTCATCTCAATATGGATTACCATAATCATAGATATGGAATTATTAAGAGTAGAATTTTGCTAAACCTCACACATATTAAGCAGTGAATCCATCAAGTGCACCTCAATAGCACCACCCCAATGGGCTATAGATCTATTAAGAGCATAAGAGTTCAACCTTTCAAAAGCACTACTGTATGCCATATGAATGGATATATAGTGCACATTGAGACCAATGTGGCTTCGTTTGACCACAAGTGGGTATCCACCATATTACCTCAATCCATGCATTTCAGTCCCATCCCCCTGGACTTCTTAAGAACTATTCACCTGGTTAAGTCGGTAGTTAGTGGATCTGCAAAATTTCTCTCAGATCTCAAATATTCCAAGGAAATGACACCATGTTTTAGCATATGTTTCATAGCACTATGTCTAATGTGAATGTGTCTCTTCTTCCTATTATAGACATTGTTGCATGGAAGTCTAGTTGCTGCTTACGAGTGACAGTGAAGGGAGGTAGTTGTAGGTTGTCTCCCCCACAGTGGCATATCTACTAATAAATTTTCCAGTTATTCCGCTTCTTGACCTGTCAACTTAAGAGGAATGAATTCAACTTCCATAGTACAATGGCCTATACAAGTCTGCTTGGCAGACTTCTACAAAATAGGTTCCTCCACATAAAGTAAATATATAACCACTAGTAGAACTAACTTCATCATTATTAGAAAGTCAATTTGCATCACAAAACCCTTCTAACACAGAAGAAAACTTGTTAAAATGCAAACACCAATCCATAGTACCTCGGGTACTTGAGTAATTGAAACAATGCATCCCAATGCTCTTTACTAGGGTTATGTGTATAACGACTAAACCTACCAACAGAATAAGCAATGTAAGATCGAGTACAACTCATAAGAAACATCACACTTCCCATGATTTTGGCATATTCAGTTTGGGAAATACTAAACCCCTTATTCTTATATTGAAGCAGCAGCAGATGAGCTTAGTATTTATACAAAAAAATAACTTTTGGATGAGGGAAATACGAAAACTGTGGAGATTTAGTGGATGGAAATCAGGCATTGACTGACTAGGCACTAGCTGTTACTGGAGGAAAAACTGGAGAGAAATCTGTAAACAATTATTGACTGTTATGCAGCCAACGGGCAAAAAATAAAAGAATTTTCCTTAAAAATTAGCAGACAAGCCCATGGCCACAGCTGCACCATGCGGGCCCAGGCGGGCCGGGCGGTGCGTGCGTGTGTGTGGCGTCTAACTCTCACCCCATAACACTAATAAAACTAAACCCAAAGGAATACAACAAGTCTAAGGAAAATGGAGTAACAAAAACCCCACAACAGGCTTCTAATCCTCCTATGTGGGACAGTGTGGGTATAAAAAAAGGGAGCCAGCTTTTCCCATTACTTCGAACACTGATGGCAGTAAAGTAAAAGGGCAGACACAATCAAAATTTGTGGTATTGTGTGCGGTAGCGTATATTTATGGATTTTTTCAAATGATATGTTTTGAGAAACTTAGTCCTTATTACAAGAAGTTCACTTCAATAATCATTAGCAAGAATAACAGAGAACTTAGAACTAAATGTTATTTCTGGAACTAGGTCAAAACCGACATTTTGGCACTAGGGATTACAAAGTTGAAGCAGATCACTCTTCCTTGGGCTAGGGCTAGGGCTAGGGAAATTTTCTAACCACAGTTTCTTATCAATTAATTAGTTTTTCTTTTCCCCAAATGAGTAACACTTTATAATCTTTATTGATAACTTACTCACATTGAAAAGCATCCTTGGGGCAGGGAGGTTTGAATTCAACTTTTGGAAGATTTGAATATGGCAGTGCCAATAAGAAACCAAAAAATAATTTAATGTGAATTCTTTAAGGTCAAAAAAAGGAAAAAAAATAAAGAGCGAAGATTTCAATTTCAAATATTTCAAATATTATGTCCGAAGTGCAATCGTGCATTTAAAATTCAAGCAGATGACCATCCTGTGCTCTATTTGTGAAGTGACAGTCAAACAAAGAAGAAACAAACCCTAAAGCTAACTTCACATATTTGCATTCCAAATGTGAGAAATTTTTCAAAGCTTCTTGACCTTAGAAGCACAAATATTTATACATGATACAGATATGACACAACATCAACATGCAGATGTGTGATTTTTTGAAAAAAATTAAGACATAATGGACACATAATAATGGCAAAACCCCAAAAAAAACTTATCCTATATTACTGATGTGTTTATAGTTTGTTTTATGTGTTTAGACTTTGACTTCAGAAAGGAATTAAATACTCAAAAGATCTCAAGGTATTGTGAATCTATAAAAAGGCGTTCTTTTTTGAAAATAAATTATAAAATACTTAGATATTCGTTGTAAGTAATAGACAGAACCCTCAAAAATTTACGTCACCTATTTGGCACATCCAATTCTCCCACTCATGCGAAATACCCACAACTTTTTATATTTGCATACAGTACCCAAATTCTTAAAAACTTACTTTCGAAAATTCATATTTTTTGCATGTGGTGTAACTTGTTTCAGTATTACTAGAAGGTCTATTTTAACTACTATTAGAGGCACATGACAGAAAAAAAGGTAATTAAGTTATTTGCATTTAATACTTGAATTTTCATTTGCTTGTCCAACATCAATCATTTACATATTGTGTACATATGCATGTTATTAGCAACCCATTAAACTGTACCCGTGATATATTTTTAGAATTAAAAGTGAAACTAGTAATCATTAAAAGATCGAAGTTAACGAGTCAAGGAAACAACTATCATTAATCCATATTTCTTTAATTAATGAAGTTAGATGTAGTGGTAAGTTCGAGTTAGGTAATATTTTTTAGACCCTAAAAATGAATATCCTTTTTAAAAACAAAATATGAAAAATCTATTTCTTTTGCAAGAGATGAAACTCAAAAAAGAAATCGAAAATTCACCTGACAAGTTATAGGATAAAGAGAAGTAAAGGAAGAACCAAAAGAGGATGAAGTATAAGCAGTACAATCTAGCAGAGCCACAACTATATATGTTTGATAAGGACCAAATTTCAAAGGAGTTAAACAAGATTATGAATGAAATAATAGATAAATAATAAGTATTGAGTGATAATAATGAAAAAACACATAATGCCAAGTTAGAAGAAGAAATATAATAACAAACGAACCTAATTACAATAGATGGTTTAGATGCTATCCATTAGAAGAAGTTAGGAGAAAACTAGCTAAAAAATATGAAAAAATGATGGCAAAAAGTAAAATCAATGAAATTGGAGAAGAATTTTCAATATTAACGAATTTAAATCCAACTTAATTAACAATGTGATTCCAAAATCTGAACAGTTTGATGAATCCCATAGAAGAAACACCCTTTTTATGACACCTTAATCGATAGGACAAATAATCAACATTTCCTTTAGATTCATCACAAAGAAAACCCCATCCTCTGGAGAAATTAGTTTATTCCAATTGGCCAAATGGGCTATATCCTAAACATCAATGGAGCTCATAATAGAGAAGAAATCTTCAAACATTGGAACTGAGGTATGAACAATGTTCTAATTTTAAATACCACATGCATTGTTAAGAATTTCCTAAACTATATTGACCATTGCTTTTCTGAAGTTATAGCTGACTAGTATGACTCAGTAGAGGAGGAAGGTAAGAATGTATTGAGAAAAATGGAAACACTAGGTGCTATGTGCAAAAAGTTATGTAAGGAAATTAAAAATGAATTTATCAAAGTTAAAATTTGATTACCAAGAAAAACCTAAACAATGACAAAGAAAGATAAAAAAATGTATAGCTCTTGGACATGAGGTATCTAGAAAATTAAATGAAGGAAGGGAAGACTTCTATCCCCCATACGTTGTTTGCAAGGAGTAATATAAAGGAATATGCTAAATATGGAAAGGTCTTTGTGGATGATAAGTCCAAAACTTCATGGGTACATATCAATACCTTCATTTTTCTTTTTCTGATGCGAGTATATCTATTACTTGATGTAAGGAAGATTTTATGGAGTAATTGTTTAATGGATGAGTTCTTTGATGTTGATTATGAAAGTATGATGTTATGAGTTTATAGCTATATTCGTTGTTCTTGATTTTGAATATGTCCATATAATAATTGACAGATATACATTTGTTTCTTCATTTACTTAAGCATGGTAAAAATATGAGGCACTTATAGTTGAGCTCAGTTTTGTAGACGAGACAGAAGAGGCAAAGAAGTTATATTATAAGGTTTAAAGTAGATAGAGTAAGAAGTCCACCATCTATGGTTTCAGTGGTAGTACTACCATGTTTTGCTCGAAATCAACCGTCTCCACTATCTCCATTGGTTCTATATACTGTTCAACCTAAAATTATTCCATCTTATACCCTATTATTATCTAATATTTGCTCAAAATAAATTATTAAATTAGGATTTTAATATGTTTTTTTGGTGGAAATTTGAGAAACGTGAAGAATGAATAAGTTTGGAAAAAAAAGAAGTTGAAACCAAGTGTTTGGGTCAAGTTAAGAAGCAGCAGCCCATTTGCCAACTCACTCCCAGTCAAAGCCCAACTGTAGCCCAGAAAACCCCGGTCTAGCTCCTCTCACGTGCATGATGTGTGATCTTCCAGACTTCCCCTTCAGTGCTCATCTTCTCTCAACTTTCTCTCTCCTCTTTGGGCTTGTACTTTCATTTTCCACGTGTAGCCCAGTTCACCTCTTTTCCCCTTCCCATCGTTGCGGGCCTATTTCTCATTCCAGTGGCATAATTTCTCAGTTCTCGCAGACCTGGCACATAGACTTCATGCCAAGCCCACTGCTAAGCATGCCAGAATTTTCCCTTCCCTATTTACTTAAAGAACATGTGCTTAGCACCTGATTCGAATTTGGCTTCCCCCCCTCTTTTCCTCTTCTCTCTCTTTCTGTAGCCAGAAACGGTTATTCTTCTTCGCCAGTTTGTCAAAACTCGTAACTTTCAGCGGTTATCCTCGCCTTTATAATCTCTCTCTACCATCAAGTTGGGGCCAAATAATGTGACATTATTGAAGGGAGTAATGAACTCGATCAATTACAAGGGATTTGGAAGGGTCATTGAAGGGCAGTGAAGGCGGAGTTTTCTAGGATAAAAGGAGGACAGAGTGGAGGCATTGGATAGAGAGTTCAAGTTCAATCTCTTCATCTTGTTTTATTTTGTTTCGTTTTCCTAGTTTTCAGATTTAGGACTAGATTTTAGTCTCACAAATTGGTGTAATTTGAGTTTTGGTTTGTTGGTTTGATTAGAATTAGTGTTGAACTTTGGCGATTGAATGTTGTTGGGTTCTAATTCCCTGCACTTTTGTTTTGCATTCATTTTCCCAGTGGAATTCAATCTTAGCCAATCTGCTTTTGCTCTCGATCATGGTTCTGTTCTTCCTTTGCTAGTTGTTTTCATTAGGTTTAGATTGTTCAAAGATCTTACCAAACTCTTCATTATTATTTAGGTACAATATTTTGCTTTCCTTAGTTTGTTTGTTCACTACACTTCCCTCATGCTTGTTTAGCCATATTGACCCTTGTTTAGTCCAAGTTAGTTTTACTTAATTTCCTCAAATTGAAGGTTATTGGTGATGAGTTGGTTTAAGCTTCATCCTGATGTCGATCTTCCAGTTTAGCATTGTGGAATGATTGGTTACTAATTCATTGAACCTGGACAATTTAATTCAATTTTATCACATTTGGGTTTACAGCGACCTAATTTTATATTCATCCTTGAAGATGATACCCGTAATTGCTATGACGATAAATTGTATGCTTGCGGATTTTACAATAAGTTTTTGGCACTATTTGGATTTTGTGAAATTAGGTTGTGTTGAGTAGTAGTTGAGTCATTTGAGGCAATTGCATTTGTTTTCGTACTTTTTAAAATTTGATTTTTAGTGTGTGCTTATTTAGTTTTAGCAGTTTTAGATTAGTTTCGATTTCTTTTGTTCTTGATTTTTTTAATTAGAGTTACTTTTTTTATTTTTTTAATTTTGTTCAGGTTAATTTTGGTTTTTACTGATTATTGGCTACTAATAAAAAAATTAGATTAGACTGTGTTGTGAACTAGTGCAGGTTTCAGAAAAATAGGTTTTTATAGATTATTGATTTCTGTTTGAATTGTTTGGAGTAGTTTTGGTGTGAATTTTTCTCCTTTGATATTTTTAGTAGATTCTCTATGATTTTTAGAGTTTAGGTGAATTTTTTTGCAATTTTTAGTACATTCTGGAATTTTCTGTGTTTTTAAGAAATAATTTTCTGTTATGAATTGTTAAAAATTTTAAATATATTCATGTTCCTTGTGATTTTGCTGAATTTTCTTTGTATAGTGTTTTGATTTTGGGAGTTTGATTTTCTAGTTTAATTTTATTTTTGGATTTTGCTTGTTTAGGTTTTAGATTATTTTCTATTTTCTTGTAGTTTATTTGTGTTTTCTTTTTTTTTTTAAGGATTAGTTTATTTTCTACTTTTGTTTTGGTTGCAAAAATCAAAAATCCAAAAAAATCAAAAAAATCAAAATTTGGAAAAAATAAGAAAAAAGAAAAGGACCAAAAATACTTTTGTGAAGGTGTAGGATTTACATGACCAGTTGGTTAGAGGCGCTGAGAGCACTAGACTTGTTAGGAGTGAGCCACCCGGAGCCCTAACTTGAACCTAAGCCTGAGCTCAGATTACAAGACATGGCATAAGAGGGAGATCTTTGAGCGATATTTTCTATCCTCCTATGACTGCTTTGCCATTTATTTTAATCCACTTGACCTTCGACCTAGTGTTACCTTCGAGTTGACACCTCATTATACTCAAATGCTCCCTAAATTCATGGGCTTAGAGGATGTATATTTGTTTTTGAGGGAGTCTGAAGAAGTATGTTTTATGATGTATTTTCCTGACATTCCTGCTGATGTTGTGCGAATGAAAATAATTCCATTTGCTTTGAAAGATTCTATTAAACGATGGACATATGCTTGGTTGCTAATTCTGTTACTTATTTGAATGATTTTGTTAGATTATTCTAAAGAAATATTTTACAAATGCCAAGACTGTTAAGCTAAGGAGTGAAATTATTCAATTTGTACAATTAGAAAGGGAATCATTTTTGAAATATTTGGAGAGGTTTAAGAATTTGTTGGCTTAGTGTCCCCATCATGGTTTGGACAAAGCGTGTTTGTGTCAAATTGTTTATGAAGGACTTAACCAACAAACTAGAACTATGTTAGAGCCCATGTGTCAAGGTGGCTTTCTTTCTTAGAGTGCCACTGCTATTTGGCAATTTTTAGAGGACTTAACTGAGAAGACCATATAGTGGGAACCACTAGAGATGACATTATAATTTCTAAGTTTGCTAGAGGTGGGTTGCATTTTGTATCTGATATAAGCCACCTAGAGTCTAAGATCAAAGCTATAGAGAATATGTTGAAGGAGTTGTATCCCTAGACTCCCCAGATGTGTTTCAAACTTCTATGCTGTCTTGTTCTCACTGTCAGACCTTAGATCATTTATTGAGTGCATGTCCTTGTTTTGCTCATAGTTATCAACTGGATAGAAATAAGCGAGTATGACCTTTCAAAGACCTAAGAATGACCCTTTTTTCCCTTGCAATATTCCAGGGTGGAGAAATCACCCTAGTTTTTCTTGGAGTAGTGGACTAAAAATGCTGCGGTCCCTAACTTCCAACTTGGAGTATTTCCTGAAAACAACTCCCAGCCCATCTCCCTTCTCACCAACACTTTTCAGAGATTAATTTTTCCAGGTGTTCCCAATGCACCTAGACCTCCACCTCCTGTAACTCAAGTTCGACCTCCTCTTAGTTATAATGACATTCATAAGATTAAGAGGGGAATTAAAAATAATATGGAGATAATAATTAATGTTAATATGGAGACGATGATCACAATGATGAGTGAGCAGTTTTTCCAATTAGTATCATCTTCTAGGGAGTCAGGTACTTTTCTGAGTAAGCCTGAAGTGAACCCTGAGGGTTATGCCTCATCTTCTTCTGGTTTTAACCCTAGTGAGCCTATGAGGAAAGTGAATGCAATTATATCTCTTAGATTTAGACGAGAGATTGACAATCAAGTAGGAAATTCTAATGAACCCTGCAAGTATCCTCATAGTTTCTTCCAAAATTATTGTTGTTGTTATTTTTCTTCTTCTCCAGAAACTGGTTCATCCAGTAAGTCAGGAAATGCTACTTATGGTATCCCCAATGATTCTACTAATGCTCTGTCTTCTGAGGTGCCTTTTGATAAAGAGGAGCCTAAGGAGAAAGATTCTACTGAGTTAGTAGATTCTTCATTTCCTAAGGATTCTTCGTTGCCTCCTTCTGCTGAGAGAGTTCATAAGCCTTTACCTCCTTTTTTCTATAGGCTGAAAAACAAAGATCAAGCTCATGTTGATAAGATGAGAGAAACCTTCTTTCAAGTCAAAATTGACATTCCATTACTTGATGATATTCAGCAAATGTCTCAGTATGCTAGGTTTTTATAGAATCTGTGTACCACGAAAGAGCTACTAGTGTCCCTAGGAAGGCTTTCTTGGCCTCTGGCACTAGTTTCATTATTTTACACTAGATCCCAGTGAAGTATAAGGACCCTAATTACCCTACTATTTCTATAGTTATAGGGGACTAACTTATTCATAGGGCTTTACTTAATTTAAGGGCCAGTGTGAATTTGATACCCTTCATTGAGTACGAAAGGCTAGGGTTAAATGAGTTCAAACCTACCAAGATGGTCATCCAGTTAGCTGGATAGATCGACTAGGTTGTCTAGGGGCGCAGTTGATGATGTTCTGATTACAGTCGGTAAATTCATCTATCCTATGAACTTTGTTGCGATTGAGGCTGAGAAGGTGGCTAATGTCACCAAACAAGTCCCTGTGATTCAAGGGTGTCCTTTCTTGGCCATTGCCAATGCCCTGATTAATTGTAGAAATGAGATGATGAGATTATCTTTTGGTAATATGACCCTAGAATTGAATATATTTAATATACAAAGATAACTTTCTGGTATTGATGACATGGAGTTTTCTACTCTTAACTGGGTAAAAGATTCTATATTTGATGATGATTTTGATGACATGTTTACTACTAAGGATGAGTCTTTTCTTATTGTGATGAGCCTGAATATGGTGCATTTGAATTTAATGACTTATGCTCTGGTGCTGATTGTCTGCTTGCTAATGCTACTGATTCTACTTCTGAATCTATTTCCCTCCTGCTGCTCTTGAATTGAAACCTCTTTCTGACTTTCTTAAGTATTTATTTTTAGGACCTGATGAATCCTTGCCTATAATTATTGCTTCTGACCTAGATCCGAACCAAGAAAATAAACTGATTACCTTACTTAGAGAGAACAAGAAAGCCTTGGGTTAGACTTTAGGGAACATTAAGGGTATTAGTACCCTTCTTGTGCAGCATAGAATCTATTTAGAGGATAATGCTAAGCCCTACCGAGATCATCAAAGGTGTTTGAGCATGACTTTATAAGAAGTAGTTAAGAAGGAAAAGTTTAAGCGGTTATACTATGGGATTATCTACCCCATTTCTGATAGTGAGTGGGTTAGCCTTGTTCAGGTTATTCTTAAAGAAACCGGTATTACCGTAATTAGGAATGACCAAAACGAGTCAGTTCCCACTGAAGTCCAATCCGAGTGGTGTGTTTGTATTGATTATAGGAAATTGAATGTTGCCGCTAGGAAAGACCATTTTTTGCTTCCCTTCCTTAACCAGATGTTAGAGAGGTTAGCTGATCATTCATTTTATTATTTTTTAGATGGGAATTCTGACTATACTTAGATCTCTATTGCTCCTGAGATCAGAAGAATACTACTTTTACCTTTTTTTTGGAATGTATGCCTTTTGGAGAATGCTGTTTGGTTGAATAGTGCATAGACATTTTCATGGATCACTTTTTTTAATTTTTGGGCCTTTCTTTGATGAGTAGTTGTCAAATCTGAGAAATGTTTTGCAATGGTGTAGGGAGAAAACTTAACTTTGAACTGGGAGCAACGTCACTTCATGGCTAAAAAGGGGATAGTCTGAGGCCACATTATTTCTAGAGATGCAATTGAGGTAGATGAGGTTAAGACTGATTTGATTGTTAATCGTCCCCTTTGCACTTGTGTGAAAGAGGTGAAGTCTTTTCTTGGACATGCTGGCTTATCTCGTCATTTTATTAAAGACTTTAGTAAGATAGCTAGCCTTTGGCTAATCGTTTAGTAAGGATATGACCCTTTCACTTCACTGAGGAGTGTCTTCTGGCATTTTCTAAGCTTAAGGAAGTATTAACCTCTACTCCTTTTCTTCATCCTCCCACCTAGTGTGAGCTATTTGAGCTAATGTGTGATGTATCTAACTATGCTATTGGGGTTGTTTCATGGCAATGTGTTGATAAGAAGCCTCATGTCATTTATTATGCTAGTCACACTTTGAATGATGCCCAACTGAATTATACTGTCACTGAGAAAGCATTCTTGGTTGTGATCTTTGATTTTGAGAAGTTTAGATCTTACCTGATTGGGTCTCATGTGATTGTTTATACTGATCACTATGTTCTTAAGCACCTTCTTTCGAAGAAGGATGCTAAGCCTAGATTTGTAAAGTGAATCTTATTGTTGCAAGAATTTGATTGTGAAATTAGGGATAAGAAAGGTTCTGAGAACCTTGTTGCTGATCATTTATCTATGACTCTTTACAGTAGAGAGAGTGAGTCTAGTATATCTAAATGCTTCCCTGATGAACAATTGTATATAGTCCACCCTGACCCTTGGTGTGCTAACATTGTGAGCTACCTAGTGTTTGGTATGATCCCTGATAGTTGAACTAAGAATGATAGAGAACTTTGTGAAATTCTTTATTTGGACCCTTAATTGTTTAAATATTGTTTTGACCAAGTCTTCAGGAGGTGTATTTCCGACCACGAGGTTAGGATTGTCCTTTCATTCTATTATAACCAAGCATGTGGGGGGCATTTTAGTGAGAGAAAGGCCACAACCAAAGTTCTTCAATGTAGTTTTTATTAGCATACCTTGTTTAGGGATGCTTTTGAGCATTATAAGAGTTACCTTAGGTGCCATCAATTGGGTAGGATAAGAAGGAGAGATATGAGGCCACTTAATCCCATCATTATGGTGGAGATTTTTAATGTTTGGGATATAGATTTTATGGGACCATTTCTATCTTCTTTTGAGAATGAGTATATTTTATTAGCTATGGACTATATTTCTAAGTGGGTAGAGGTCATCCCTACTAGGACCAATAATACCAAAGTGGCTGTGAAGTTCCTTGGGAAGAACATTTTTGCTAGATCTGGCATGCCTCAAGCTATCATTAGCGATTAGGATACCTACTTTACTAATAGATCTTCTGATGCCTTGTTGAGGAGCTACTCCATAGTTCATAGACTTGCTACCCCCTATCATCCCCAAACTAGTGGCCATGTTGAAGCATCTAATAGGCAAATTAAGCGGATTCTAGAGAAGACTGTGAGTAAGAATGGAAAGAATTGGGCCGACAAGCTTGTAGATGCTCTTTGTGCTTATAGGATAGATTTTGAAATGTTCATAGGTATATCATCTTATAAGGTTGTTTATGGTAGACCTTATTATCTCCCTATAGAGACAGAGCATAGAGCTTGGGAACCATTAAGATGCTTAACTTTAACTTAGCTGGGGTAGGTGAGGAAAAGAGATTGAAACTTAGTGAGATAGAAGAGATAAGAGCTGAGGCTTATAATAATGCTCGATCTTACAAATGGAGGCTAAGTTATTTCATGACAAACATATTCTTTGGAAAGAGTTTGCTCCAGGAATGAAAGTGCTCTTATATGATTCTAAGCTTCATTTATTTCCAGGGAAATTGAGGTCCCATTGGATGGGTCCCTGTATTGTTTCGCATGTTTTTCCCCATGGTGTAGTTAAGATCCAGGATCCTGAACGAGGCGCCACTTTTAAGATGAATGTTAGATGTTGAAGCGGTTTCTGGAGCTGCCGAGCACAGAGAATGTGGAGTGTTTAATACTCCGCGAGTCGAGCTCTGATAAGGAATATGCTTCTGAATAGCTCAGGTATATGTAGCACTCAGCCTATTTTGATTAAGATTGCTTTCCTTTCTATTTGTTTTTCCTTTTTAGTTTTTATATTTCCTTCTACTTCCAATGAGAACATTGTCTGATTTTGATGCAGGGATGGGGAAACTAGAAAAAAAAATGAAAATTTTTTGAAAATCTAAAAAGATTTTTGTTTTAGGTAATATATGTGCTATTCTAATTAACTATGTTCTTTTGTACCTTAGTATTAGATTGTATATAGATGTAGTGTGCATTGATAGAACTTAGTCTAAAGCATGATGTTTGTGTATAGTCCTAACTCTTGACATTACTTCTAAAGAAAGCTTGACTTTGGTAGTTGAACCCGTAAGATTTTGTGCTTTACAGACTAATTCATCATTTTAAGCCTCATGTTTTTTCATATATGTATCTTCCATGATTACATCCCTAGAACTTGCTATGAATCTCTTTGAAATTACATTTAGCGTATGCATTATGATATTATGATAGAGGCATTGTTCATTTTGTAAGCTACAAAGCCAAATTGTCACCGTGATTTGAATATTCTACTCCTTGCTAGCCCTTTGAGTCTTGACCTTTTTGTTGTGAACCCTTCATTTTAGCCGTTAACCCAAACACATTTTCTTTACCCAAGCCAATAGTAGTGAAGCAACCCTTCAATAGTTGGTGGGTAGCTTTTGGCTATCTTTTGTAGTTGGTGGTTCATTTTGGTTATATGATGGGATGTATCATTGTGATTATTTGGAAATTGAGTTGTGTTATTTTTGTACAAGCCATTCATTCATCTGCTTAATGAAAAAAAAAGAAGAAAAAAAGCAAAAAAAAAAAAAAAGAGAAAGAGTTCCTATGGAAAAGATTGGAAAAAGAGGGGAAAAAAAAACTCAAAAATTTTAAAAAGAGTTGTGAATAAGATTGATTGGCATGAACGTTATCATTGTATAAACTTATTTCCAATGGCCCAATTTCGTAGGGTGTGTTCTTATTTTGTTTTGAGAGAATCTGTGATTATTATAGTTGTTGGAAGTGTTTGGTTGCTTATTGGCTTTTTGGCTTTTACCTCCTCATTTCCCGAATCAATTTTCCCTCTATTAACCCTTAACCCTTGGTCGCAATACAACCCTGGAAAGCACTTTTGATTATTGCTTTGCATATTGCATTTTAGTGATGGAGAATTGAGAATCCTAGCAAGCCTACGGTAGTTTGTTTGATTGGAAGATGAGTTAAGTGACCTTGTGATATTTTAAACACGTGAGCAGTAGTGTCCCATATTTCCCTAAAGCGAGGTTCTACCAGTCTTGCTTGTAAATAACTTTTTTTAGTGGGGTGAAAGATTGTGTATAGATGTGATTAGTGGGGAATAAGAATTTCTTTATGTGTACATTATGTTTGTAAGTGATCTAGTGCTTAGGTTACTTAAGTGATGTGGTTCATTAGAATATGTATATATATAAATATATATATTTCCAGTATTGTGTATATAAATTTTTTTAAAAGGACCAAAAAGATTTTTGATTTTCAATTTTTTGTTTTCTGTTTTTTTTATAGATTTTGTGAGCATATCTTCTGCAAACCCTCATGAGACCTTACTCGTCCACTACGAGTAACCTAGGGGTTTAAAGGGGTTATTACATGTGTTAAGTGCAACCGTGATTCATACGACAGTGAGATAGGGTTTTATTTCATTTTTCTATGATTTTTACTTTTATTTTAGTTGAGGATGGGAAAAATTTAGTTGTAGGGTATTATTCAACCTAAAATTATGCCATTTTATACCCTGTTATTATCTAATTTTTGCTCAAAATAAGTTCTTAAACTAAGATTTGAATATGTTTTTGTTTGTTTTGTAGCAATTTGAGAAATGGTAAGAACTAGTAAGTTGTTTGGAAGAAAAAAGAGAGAAGTTAGGGTCAAGTTAAGAAGTAGCGGTCCATTCCCTAACTCATGCCCAGTTAAAGCCTAAGCATAGCTCAGAAGACCCTGGTGCAGCTCCTCCCAGGTGCACAATATGTGATCAACAGGACTTCCCCTTCAGTCCTCCTCTTCTCTTAGCTTTCTCTCTCCTCTTTGGGCCTGTACTTCCATTTTCCACCCATAGCCCAGTTCAACTCTTTTCCCCTGCGCATCATTGTGGGCCTGTTTCTTATTCTAGTGGCGTAGTTTCTTAATTCTCCTAGATTTGGCACGTGGACTTCATGCTAGGCCCAGTGCCGAGCATGTTAGAATTTTCCCTTCTCTTCTTTACTTAAAAACATGCGCTTAGCACAATGATTCGAATCCAGCTTCCTTCACCTCTTCCTCTTCTCTCTCTTCGTGTAACTAGAGACGGTTATTCTTCTTCGCTAGTTTGCCATAACTCATAACTTCCAGCCATTGTCCTCACCTCCATAGTCTCTTTCTGTCATCAAGTTGGAGCCAAATAATGAGACAATGAAGGGAATAATAGGCTCCGTAAGTTAAAGGGATTTGGAGGGGGAGCAAAGGGCAGTGAAGGTAGGGTTTTATGGGATAAGAGGAGGACAAAGTGGAGGCACTGGACAACAAGTTTGAGTTTCAATTTCTTCATCTTGTTTTATTTTATTACGTTTTCTCAGTTTTCAAATTTAAGTCTTGATTTTAGTCTCACAAATTGGTGTAATTTGACTTTTGGTTTGTTGGTTTGATTAGAATCGGTGTTAAACTTTGGAGATTGAATGTTAATGGGTCCTAATTCCTTGCACTTTCGATTTGCATTTATTTACTCAGTCAAATTCAATCTTGGCCAATCTGCTTTTGCTCTCGATTATGGTTCTGTTCTTCCTTCGCTAGTTGTTTTCATTGGGTTCAAATTGTTCCAAGATCTTAGCCAACTCTTGGTTATTATTTAGGGAAGATATTTTGCCTTGCTTGGTTTGTTAAATTTGTTTACTGTAGTTCTCTTATACTTGTTTAGCCATATTGACCCTTAGTTATTCCAGTTTAGTTTTACTTAATTTCCTCAGAACTGAAGGTTATCGGTGATGAGTTAGTGTAAGCTTCATCCTGATGATGATCTTCTAGTTTAGCGTTATGGGAAGATTGGTTACTAATTCACTGAACCTTGATAATTTAGTTTAATTTTATCACATTCAGTTTTACAGCGATGTAATTTTATATTTATCCCTGAGGATGACACCCGTAATTGCTACGACGATAAACTATATGCTTGCGAACTTCACAACATATAGATTTCCTCGACATATTCTAAGCTAGCAATGGACTTGAAACCAACTCAGCAACAATTTGATGAACACAAGAAGTTTGTGGATAACTACAAACGACAATTTGATGAGGCAACGAAGCTCATTCACAGTTGTCAATCATAATTTAGCATGTTGCTTGGTTTACCTTTCATCCATCAGGCTCTCATGATTAGTAGTTTCTATGTAAACTAACTCTTAGTATCATGCATTTGGTAGGATTGTTGAACTTGCGATAGTTTGATGTTGTGAAACTTGTTAGATGTTGGTTTGTGTACCTTATGAACATTTTTACTTCAAGTTTATGTATCATGGAACCTAGTTATACGGATTCAGGGTCATGTTTAAGATGGATGGCAGTTTGTGCATTTAACAATGTCCATGATGTGTTGAGAATGTGTTGAATGTTCATTGTGGATGAAAAATGTTTGTCTAAGAAATGTCAAAACTTAAAACTTGCAAAAAGCATGCCAAAAAAATCCACATTTTCGCAACTGAATAAAACATTGAAGGCAAGTGGCATCCAATAATCCGACGCTAAATTTTTGTTACTGCAGAAAAAAAAGGGCTGATTAGCGATGGATATAGTAATCAAACGGCAATAGACCCATATATTTCGATGCCAAAAAAAACAAAACTAGATACTCTTTTCTCCATCGTGCAGTGAAATTTAGTGTCGTATAATATATTCAGTGCCACTAGAGTACGAGAAAATTGATGCTAATTGGATTTATTCTACTCTGATAGCATAAGATTTGATTCGATGTAATTAGCACCTACATGTCATTTGACGCCAATTATGATGTTAATAGCTTCAGATATTTTACTCCAACACCGTACATATTTTGCGATGAGGGGTTTAGTACTGAATTTTTATCCGAACTAATACCTAGATTTCTTGTGGTGAATGATCAGTGTCTTGATATCCAAAAACAAAAGAAAATGAAGAACCCATTTCTAACTTGTTGAGATGCTTCTTATCATTGGGAAAGTGAACCTGAAAAGAGAAGAAAGAGAAAATTTTGTAAGAAAAGTAGCTTTAATAAGCGAGGGGGAAAACAGTACAACAGAAAGTATTATAACAAGCTAAGCCCAAAAACGAAGATTTTTTTAGGAAAACTATTTGTCATCCTATAGAGATAAAGAGTTCTAAGTTCTGGGCATGTGGAGAAGTAGGAGATTATGCAAATGAATGCAAAAATAGGAAGAACAACATGCCTATTGGAAGTTTAGTTATGTTGTGATTTTTATAATAATTAAGTTTAAATCATAGGCATATAACTTTCGTTGTAGTACTTGAAGGTCGATCCACCAAGATGGGGCCCTGAATTTAGATCCCTCACTAGTGTGACCGAAAGATAAAAACTAACTAAATTAAATTAGGCTACACGCTAACAACAAATTTTAAAAAAGGATAAAATAAATATTTAAAAAATAAACCAATGCTTATGAGTAGCTAACTATATTCCTATTATGCCAGCAACTATTTCACTTAACAACTTAAAAGAGGCAAAAAACCAAAGAAAAGTGGCGCTCATAAATGACCAAAATCAGTGACAATAAACGCCTCATGCTTATCAAATGTCAATGTTCATTAAACTAATGAGAGAGCCAAAAAAGAACCAAAGAAAAATAAATGAAGCTAACCAAAACCCATAATCAACTAATAGAACAGACTAAGCAGAGCATCAACAGAGGCTTGCCTAACTTTCTAACATGAAGGACTATTTTTTCATTTAAAATTAAACAACAAAACCACATTTGATTACCCATCATCAGCATCAAGAGAAAAAGGTTGGTAGAAAAAGTTCAATAGGCCCTTCTCGTCTACTGATTGAGCATGCCAACATAGGTGTATGAGAAGAAGTTTTCAAGAACTAATTTAACCAAAAGCTTAAGCTGATGGTTGAAGGCCTAAGAATATGTTTATACTCTAACACGCCCCCTCATGCGAATACCATTTGGGCTTGAAGCATGGTTGTTTCAAATGCTCTCCATATCTTGCGTAATAAATAAGTATGAGATCTGCTGAGATTCGAACTCGAGACCTTGTCGGTTAGAAAGACTATGATACCATGTTCAATAACCAATTCAACGAAAAACTTAAACTGATGATTGAAGGCTCAGGAATAGTTTTACATTGTAACAAGAAGGAAGACCACAAACTAGAACAGAAATCACAGTAGATCAATGGTACGAGGAATTAGAATGCAAAATCGAGAACATTCAGAAATGAAGACCATGAGGGAGAAACTTGAAAATTGAATTAAAACTTGAACAATCCGAACCCAAAACTGCAAATTTCTATTCGAATTCAACAAGCAGAATCAAACTACACTAATTTGTAGCCCTAAAACCTAGATTTGAAGATAAAGTGAGAAATGAAAAAATGAGAACGAGATAGGTGTAAACATAAATTTCGTGCCTAGAAGAAACTAGACAAGAAATTGAGAAATAAATGTAATTTTGTATTGATATAGTATGTGTAGGTACAATCTCTGAATTGAATTCAATGAAACAGTCCTATGAGTCGATCTCCTAATGACTTGAATTGGTTCGAGAGCATGGCCGCTTGATCTCGATTGTCCCAAATTAGCTGAAAAACTCTAAAATGTTCTTGATCTTGATTTTTAAATGGTTGATTGCTGTTTCTAAAGCCTGTAGGTTTGATCCTTCTTACTTGGTAGCTAGATGCTACTTGCAGTTTGACCCTTTGAATTCTGCAATACTAAATGTTGAATATACTTGGTCAGATCAATCGATACAAGGGCGAGGTTGCTTGATCTCGATCAATGAACTGAATGAAGAACTTCAAAGTCGACTTCAATTTAAGGTTGCAGAATGCGTTGAGCTAGATGACCTTAATTCTTATCGCTTGGCAGCTAGAGGTCATCTGCAGTATGGGCTCTAGAGCTTATAGGATGTTGAATACAAAGCTCCTTGAGAATAAAGGAGAGGACCTCTATTTATAGGCTCCCAGGCTAGGGTTTTGAGATGGGCTTTGGGTTGAGGCCCATAATTTAGGAATTATCTCTTTGTTTTAAATAAATAAATAATTACTATTTACTGCATCACTAATGATACATGGCAAATTCTGATTTGCCAGAGTTTAATTCCATTTAAATGGGCTTGCCAAAGCTAATTTTACACATGGCTGCTCCTAATTGGCCAAATAAAAAATATTTTATTTTACATGTGGCGTCATGTGATTTGTCACAAAATTTTAACCTCCTACAGATACCCCTTCAAAAGTCAAATTTGCACATGAATCCTGCGTGTTTGAAGTGATTAAGTCTCAAAAACTTGTAAGATGGTGATGATCTAAGCTCTTCTTTTTTTGTTTTTGTGGGCTTCCTCTTGCTTTTCCCCTTTTTTTTTTTGCTAAATAACTTGGTGATTTGGTGGATAATCCAAGCTGATTATTTTTTTTTTTTGAAAATAATTGTGCTTGTAGATTTGTGATAAAGTTTATCAACAATTTTAGGGATAGAATCTTATTAAAAACTTATGATAAATTTTATCAATAATTTAAAGAGATAGAATTCTATCAACGATTTGTGATAAAGTCCATTAACAATTTAGAAGTAAAAAATTGTATCAACAATTTGTGATAAATTCTATCAACAATCTAGAGGGATAGACTTTTATCAACAATTTGTGATAAATTCTATCAATAATTTTTTAACAATTGCTATAAAGTTGCCCTTGGGGCTATTGTCAATTCATCATGCTTTGTAATCACTTCTTCTAAAATCTCACGAGTCTTCATTACAGTTAGCCAGAAATTCGACACCGCATGCTCTTCATCTTACTCTATAATCAGTAATGTCGATTTGATCTTTGATGGTATTGTCACTCACGGTTGGTTCTATTATACAGAAAGTAGAGAGAAAAAATGAGCAGCCATGGGATTTTCCATGGTGTTTTTGCATAAACTATGCTGGACAATTTAATATTAAATTGTTGCAGAGTGTTAGTCTAATAAGACAAATACTTCAGTGCAATTTGTAATTTTTTCTTGTCTTTTTCCATTGAGGTTGTTGTTCATGCGTGCGCCTCTTTTTTGCTTCCCTTTTTTAGGCCCCTTTTGGCTTTTTTGGGGGGGATTCTCTTGTTTTTAGCCCCCACCTGTTTTTTACAGGAGCATATATTAATTTTTTTAAGGAAGTTGTAGAATCGACTACTCCTCCTATTAGATCGCAAATGAGATCGACTTTTAAGACGAGAAATTATTTCTATACACAGATTCAATTTTTTGCAGGAGACTCCCTTACTTAATCTAGGTAGGATCGATTCGGATTTCTTCCTTCTCGTCATGACTCCTCCAATTAGGTTGTGAAGTGAAGTCGAATTTTAAGACGAGGAATCATTTCTCCTCGCAGATTCGATTCTTTGCAAGAGACTCCTCAGTTAATCTAGTTTGGATCAACTTGAATTTCCTCTTTCTCACCACGATTCCTTCATTTAAAACGCGACGTGATATTGGCTTTTAAGATGAGGAGTCGTTTTTCCTTGCAAATTCAATTCTTCGCAGGAGACTCCCTCACTTAATCTAGTCGGGATCGACTTGGATTTTATCCTTGTAATAGGGACTCGTCCAATTAGATTGCGAAGTGAGTTTGACTTTTTAGACGAGAAATCCTTTCTCCTTATAGAGTCGATTTTTCGCAGGAAACTACCTTATTTGATCTTGTTGGGTTCTACTTGCGATTTCTTTCTTCCAAACATGACTTCTTCTATTAGATTCAGGAATGTGTAACACCCTAAATGCAGATAATGAACTGTTTTTGTCCTGTTCAGTAACTTTACCAAATTAGAAGTAATAACCCAATAATCAAGGCGTTACTGCCGTCCAAAGAGGACAAGGCTTCGCTTATAAGTAATAAGCATAACTAAGCTGAGCGTCGCTTGGCTCCCACAAGTCATTCACACAATCACAAACCATCAAAACTATACATAAACAGTTTCTAGTATCTCAAACTTTACACCAAAACATAGTAACTCTTTACAGAGTATATAGTTCTAACGCAAAAATATTTCACAATATAGTGCACAAAATATTTCAGCACCAATATACCACTGTTCCTTTAAGACTTTCTCGCTCACTTATCTTCTCTAATCAGCCTGCCAGCCTGAGAGCGACTTACTGAGCATTTGCTTAAAATAAAACATGAGAACATTTCAAACTGCGAGCTGAAGCTCAGTATATGCATTCCTATATTGTTAAATGTTCATTGAAAAGCTGATTGGGCCCACATTGCAATTTATTTTAATTTAAAATAGGGAATGAGATGAATATAAAGCTGCATTGTCAATTATTATCTGATAGTGAACCCCTGGAGTACACCTACCAAGCTAATTGAGGGACCTAGCCTGAAGCCATGCGGGTAATTGAACGGCAATGTCTTGTAACTGATAACTGATGGGGCCACTAATTATGTGACAAATCATTGATTGAACTGATTCATTGATGTACTTACCAAAATATTATAAATTTGATGCATGCTGATTTCTGAAGACACAGATAATGAACGTACCTGGAACTTTTAATGAAATCTCACAGAGTATAATTATGCAAAAAAAGGGGAGGAAATCATAGAGTAGGCCCTGATTCTATACAAAATATTGGTATAGGAACATATAGTTAGCAAAAGTATTTATTTTCATTGTTGATAGTTTTAGTTAAAAGACAAGTAAAGGCTTAAAAGGGGTTAAAATAAATGACTCATAACTTAACCTTTTGACCTCCGTTTGAGACCTAATTCTCCAATATAGAAAGCTTAAGAAGTCCCAAAAAACTTTTCTTTACAATGTAAAACATAATTCTCACAATAGGATTCCCAAAATGGGTTTAGAACAAAAGTATACTAGTTTTAATCTAACCTGCGTAGTTCTAGCAAAACCGCCATAACTTTTTCCACAGAACTCAGATTAAGGCGATTCAAGTGGCATTTGAAAGATAACTCACTGATCTATCTAACCACCAAAAATAATAATTTTTAGATAGGCCAATCATTACCAGTTTAATGGCAAAATGTCCCTTATTTTCTACTAGTTCACAGCCACACTACTTTTGCTTTCTCCTTTCTTTTCACACAAATCCCCATCTAAAATCACTCTGTAAAATCATGTAACAAAGCTTTGGTACTTTCCATTACTAAACAAAGCCGTAATACTCAATTTCACTCCATAATCGTCTACATTAAATTTTCAATTCTTCTCTTTCTCGAATCCACTCAAAATATATCCGTGGTCTTATTTACTTGCATAAATGAGCAAATTGGCCCCTTATAATCAATTGGAGAAATTCCCATAATCCACCCCTTTTTCAAGAATCACACCACATCATTTTTTTCTCAAGTCAAAGAACACATCCAAGATTCATTTTGCCTCAAATATGCACAAATAACATGCTTGATATTAAAGGAAAGCTAAACCTCGCATAATCATTAAAACCCTAACTTTTGGCCAACATAGACTTGCGCTTAACCCATTCAAAATCTCACCAACACCACCATAATCATTTATGATGCTAACGATTGCCAAAACAAATACAAAACCATCCATACATATCACTTAAGCTTAAGCTTGGATGATCATGAACAGTCTTAACTCCCATTTACTCTCAAGCTTGGCCAACAATTTAAATACCAAAATAACTCTTATTTCATATCACAACAACATGATCAACAATCAAAAATAACAAAACAAGAATCAAAACTAAGATACAATTAAAACCAACAAGAGCAAGATTAGGGTTTACTTACTTTACTTGAAGAAAAAGGGGTGTAGATGAAGTTTGGTGTTTGTGGGAGTGTAGGGGCTGACTAGGGAGGCTAGTGTTGGTTGTTTGGTGGCTAGAGGGGACTGCTCTGGTGGTGGACTGGTGGCTAAAAGTAGTAAAAAAAAGGGGGACAGTCGTGACTTTAGAGGAGAGAGAAGAGGGAGAGGTGTTTGTGTGCTATGATTTTTACTTGGCTAGAAATGATACAAAAAGTTACTTGGCTAAATTTAATCCCCCATAAAGTAGCTTTTAGCTAACCATGGTTAAGCTTAAAACATGATAATTAGTTAGGTTAATAGTGCAAGTGTTGGGTTTCAAATTGGGCCAAAATAAGTTGGATTTGGAAATAAAATGCTCCACAATGATAATATTTTTGCGTAACTCAAAATTAAATTTTTATGATGTTACAGAATAGTAAATTGAATCACTTAGATTATAATAATTAGGGCCTACTATCAATTCTCCCAAAATATTTGTTAATAAATAAACAAATACATAAAACCCGAATTGCCACGTGAGGGCCCAAATGAATTTTTTTTTTTCCACCGGGATGACTAAATGCGATAAATAAATATGAGAAAATCATTAACATGAGGTAATTAAATAAATAAACATGATCTAGGGTGGGCTGCTGCAACGTTCACCTCTTAAAGAGTTTTGTCCTCGAAACTTATGAACTTTATCAAATCGTGCAAGATTACCTCGAATAAATATGGGTACTTGGCCTTTATTTCCTCTTCGGTCTCCTAAGTGGCTTCTCGGAAAGTATGGTTTGTCCAAAGCATGTTGACTAGAGGTATCTTACTTATTGCACAGCTGCTTAGTCCTATGATCTAGTATTTGGACTGGACGCTTTTCATGTGCTAGATCCCCAGTGATTTCAGTAGGTTCAGATACAATGGTATGGTCTGGATTTGGAATATACTTCTTGAGTTGAGAGATATGAAACACATTATGCACGTGTTTAAGTTTTGCTGGCAGATCCAGACAATAAGTTAGGGGATTAAATTTTTCAATGATTTCATAGGGCCCAATATATCTTGGACTCAATTTGCCCGTATTCCGAACCTCTTGATACCCTTGGTTGACGAAACTTTCAGAAAAACTTTGTCGCCTGCTTGAAACTCCAAACGCCTTCTTTTTTTGGTCAGCATAACTCTTTTACCGGCTCTAGGCAGTCTTGATATGCTCTCAAATTCCTTTTATTATTTCAACGATTTTCTGGATCATTTCGGGGCCTATGATCAATGCCTTGTCCAAGTCACTCCAACACAATAGGGTTCTACATTTTCTCCTGTATAAAGCCTCAAACAGGGCCATTTTGATGGCGGACTAGTAGCCCTTGTTACAAGAAAACTTCACCAACAATAAGTCGTCTTCCCACTTCCCTTAGAACTCTAATACACAAGCTCTAAACATGTCCTCCAGAATTTGATTCACTCTTTCATTTTGTCCACCTATCTTAGGGTGATAAGAGCTACTAAAGTTCAATTTGGTCCTAAAGGCTTTTGGAAGTGCTTGTCAAAAATGGGCTCAAAATCTTTGATCCCTATCTAATACTATATCTAGGGGGATCCCGTGTAGCCGGACTATGTCCTTAACATATAGCTTGGCTAGTTTTTCCAGTCCCCAAATATACCTAATTGGTAGAAAATGGGCCGACTTCGTAAGTCGATCAACTATAAACCAGATAGCATTCTATTTCAAGGTAGCGAGGGGTAAAGAATAACGAAGCCCATTGAGATCGAATCCCACTACTAAATGGTAATTTCTAGGGGTCGCAGTTCACTCACAGGAGGCTGATACTCTGCCTTAACCTTCTAGCAGGTTAGACACTTGTCTACGGGTTCTATAATCTCCTTCTTTATATTATTCCACCAGAAGTATTATCTCAGGTCTCTGTATATCTTAGTGCCTCCTGTATGCACCGAGTAGCAAGTATTGTGACCATTCTCTAGGACCTGTTTCCTTATTTTTGGGTACACATAGGTGATTTTGGAATCACAAGGTCCCATCCTCATGTGCGATAAATCCAGGAGACTTCCCTATCTCTAAATTTTTCTTTATTCTCTGGAGTTCAGGATCACTTTCCTGGTTTACCCGAATTTCCTCCACTATGGAAGGCTGTAAGGTAAGTGTTTATAATTGAACATTTGTTTACCCATGGGACATAAGTTGAATTCCCAAGTCCTCAAGCCCTCTCAAGAGACTCAACTGAGTAATCACCATAGTGTTTGAGCTATGTTACGCTTTGCTACTTAGGGCATCAGCTATAACATTTTCTTTTCCTAGATGATATTGAATCTGTAAATCATAGTAGCAACTCAAGCCAATGCCATTGTCTCAAATTAAGCTCCTTCTGGGTGAAGATATACTTCAAACTTTGATGATCAGTATAAATCTTGCATGGTACTTCATATACGTAATGTCTCTAAATTTTAGTGCAAAGACCATGGCTGCTAACTCCAGATTATGGGTAGGGTAGTTTTTCTCATAAGGCTTGATCTGTTGAGAGGCATAAGCTACTACTTTGTCTTGCTACATCAGAACACACCCTAAACTGTTTTTTGAAGCGTCACTATAAATGATATACTCCTTACCTTCTATTGATAGCGTTAGGATTAGGGTGATAGTTAATCACTGCCTTAGCTCTTGAAAAGCTCCCTCGCATTTCTCTATTCACTCAAATTTATTCACTTTCTTCAGTAGATTGGAAAGGAGTGAAGCTATTTTCGAAAGGTCCTTAATGGACCTTCGATAATAGCCCGCTGAACCCAAAACGTTTCTAATCTTAGTGACATTGGTAGGTCTTGATCATTCCGTGATTACCTTCACCTTCTGGCGGTCAACTTTAATTCCTTCTTTTGTGGCCACCTGCCCTAAGAATACCACTTCTTCTAACCAAAATTCACACTTCTTTAATTTGCAATAGAGCTGATGCTCCCTTAAGGTTTGTAACACCATCCTCAAGTGATCAACAAGTTCCTCCCTGTTCTTAGAATAGATAAGGATGTCATCTATGAACACCACTACAAACTTGTCTAAATAGGGTCTGGAGACCCTATTCATAAGATCCATAAAGGCTGCAGGGGCATTGGTGAGTCCAAACGACATCATTGGAAACTCATAGTGACTGTACTTTGTCCTAAATGCAGTCTTGGAAATGTCTTCAGGTTTAATCCTAAGTTGATGGTACCTTGACCTCAAATCAATCTTAGAGAAGACTCATACTCCTTGCAATTGATCAAACAAGTCATTTATTCATGGCAGAGGGTATTTGTTTTTGGTAGTGATTTTATTCAACTCCCTGTAGTTAATACATAGCCATAAGGTTCCATCCTTTTTCTTTATGAACAACACTGGCCCACCCCGTGATGACAAACTTGGTCTGATAAATCCCTTCTGTAACAGCTCATCTAACTGGATCTTAAGTTCTTTAAGCTCAGTTGCAGTCATATGATATGAGATTTTGGAGATACGTTGGGGACTAGGGATTATTTCAATTCCAAAGTCAATTTCCTTCTGCGGGGGTAATCTTAGTAATTTCTTAGGAAAAACATCTTCAAATTTACAAACTATAGGAATATTTTCTGCTTTTGCTTCTTTCGTTTGAATGTCAATGGTATAACACCAATATCCAATACACCGCTAACATAACAACTTACTTGCTTTTATAGCAAAAATCAAGGGAAAAGATTTTTCCTCTCTCTGTCCATAGAAACATATTTCTCTCCCTTCTCTATCCTTTAAAATAACCTTAAGATCTTCACAATTAATCTTCGCCCCATAAGGGTGCAACCAACTCATTGCTAAAATAATATTAAAATCAGATAAATTAAATTGAATCAAATTCACAGGAAAGGTGGTTCCACCAATGGTGATGGGAACTAGTTTATAGGAGATGGGCACTCAATCACAAAATCATTAGGTAACTTAATCCTATAGTGGGTTTCCGTCCTCCTACCCTCAAGGCTCAATTGCATGGAATGTTGGGTGAATATAAATAAATGAGTAGCACCTGAATCAAATAATACACAAAATTACTATGAATTTAAAAGAGAGTTCTAGTGACTACCATATCGGGGGTGACAGCTTCCTTCTTGCTCATTACATAAGCTTGTCTTATGGCTGTAGGCCATTAAGGTGGAGGCCCTTGGCAAGGTGGAGCAAAAGGTTTTGCTACACCCTTATCCACAGCTATTGGAAGGAGTAGGAGAAGGTTTCTTCTGGTTCACACTCTCACTTAGAGTTCCTCGCTCAAACGTTTTCTCTTTTGGTTAATCGGGTTCAAGGCCCTTAAATCTAACTTTACTCGCTCCACTTCAACGGCTCGCTCATTTAACTCTTGGTAAGTCAAGTTTGGTTGCCTAGCTAATTGATTTCAAATGTAGAAGGTCAAACCCCCTTTAAACCTCCTCATCTTTAGCCTTTTAGACGACACAAATTCAGGGACAAACCTGGATAATTCTGTAAATTTATTGGCATACTGCATCACCATCATATTACCACTCATCTTCAGCTCCATAAACTCTTTCTCTTTTCAACCTTAAACCACAATTGGGTAAAATTTTGCCCTTAATTCCTCCAGGAATTCATTGCTGGTGAATTTAGGCCCTATGAGTTGATCCTTAACAGTGTTCCACCAAATGCTAGCTTCACCAGCCAAATAATACATCTCAATATTTACTTTCTTTTCCTTCGAAACCTCTACCACTGCAAGAATTTTTTCCATTCTCCTTACCCATTCTTCCAATACTACTGGCTTATAATTTTCATCATACACTTTAAGGTTGCATCGTGCTATCCTATCTGCTAATTTATCATCTTTCAGAGGCATTTTAGTAGGTACTCGGGGAATCCGCTTTATCAGTTCAACTACTAAAGTTGGCCAATAGTTCGTGTTCCTAATGTTGTTAGCTAACTCAGGGGAAATTGATGGAATCTAGCCAAAATTTGGTAGCACATTATATGAGGCTTGTTCACCCGATCCTTGGCCATAGTCTGAGTTATCCCCTATATGAGTCTCTGCATTATTTTACATCGATTCAGACATTCTGATCATACATTAAACAAGCCAATTTAATCACTAATATCCAAACATATAAGATAAGCATGCCCAACAAATACATTTAATATGGCTCAAATATTATTTAAAATAGAAACCAAAGCTTCACTATATAATTCCATAACTGCTTCTTTATATACATAGCTACTTGTGTATATACATGATTAACCAAAGCATATCACATCTAACTAACTAAGTAAAATTAGTTCTAACTCCTACCCTAAACCAAACACTAACTAGTCCCCAGGCACTAAATCTATCACTTAACTAAAAAGAGAAACAGATCATGTTATCACAGTTGGAAAGATTTGACTGATTATATACAATGTCATATGCTACACAAAATGCGTCTATCCACTCTGACCATGCTATATACATGAGGGGCTCAAAATGTAACATACTCAATTCAACACCTGAAACAACTTAATCCCTAGATGGATCGTAATCTGTGTTGGACTCATCCTCCGACTCCTCGCCTGAGTCGAAGCTACTGTCCGATACTCTTCACTCTACCTCGTCAATCGCTTGATCAATCTGCTGTTCTTCCACTACCTCATCGACCTCCTGATCCACGTGTTGCTCCTCAACAACCTCATCAATCTCCTGGTCCTCCTTTGGATCGTCCTCATCCTCTAGATGGTCCTCAAGACCCTCTATGGGCTTATTATCAGGACTAAGTACCATAATCTCTAGTGTGTCAGGGAGATCTACCACTACATGAACCTCCCTAGGATTATCAAGCATTGGAGGGGTGCCTAGTGCAAGCAGCGACAGTGGTCCCTGTGCTGGTGCAGATGGTGCAGGTAGGGGATGTGCCTAGTGTAAAGGAAAACGTGTTGAAGTGTCTCCACGATAATCCCCCTACTCGAACTCCTCCCGTAACATCAACTTCGAAGTGATAGTAACCCAAGCCCCTTGGACCTAAAACCTAGGTCCGTCCTAACCTGGGTTCCCTATCATCATGAAATGATAATAAGGGAGTCTAAACTCGACCTATGGGTCAACCGTGGGTAAGGCCTATGACAATTTACATGCACGGACCGTGATGTTGTGGAACTCGGAGAAAGGGTCCTACGCATAAGCTATCATGCTGGCGTACAGTAGTGAAATGTTGGCCGCCACAGACGTACCAGGAATCATATTAAATACGTAACGATCCATCTAGCAAGGAAAGTACAAAAGAGGGGCATGTAGAAGATAAGCAATATACATTTCTAATATCACAAGTCTCTAATAGTATATGATATTTCTTACTAATAAACCTTCTCACCCTCCTATATCTAAACTCCATACTCTATATCCCATTAGGAAAATCAAAACATGGCTCTGATACCAAATCTGTAACACCCCAAATGCACATAATCCACTGTTTTCATCCTGTTCATTAACTTTACTAAATTAGAAGTAATAACCTAATGATCAGGGCTTTATAGCTATCTAAAGAGGACAAGGCTTCTCTTATAAACAATAAACATAACTAAGTTGAACATCACTTAGGCCCCACAAGTCATTCACACAATCACAACCATCGAAACTACACATAAACGGTTTCTAGTATCTAAGAGTTTACAACCAAATATAGTAACTCTTTACAGAGTATATAGTTCTAATATCAAAATATTTCACAATACAGTGCACAAAACATTTCAGCTCTAATACACCACTATTTCTTTCATACTTTCTCGCTCACTTATCTCATCCAGTTGGCCTGCTATTCTGAGGGCGATTTACTGAGCATTTGCCTAAAATAAAGCATAAAAATATTTCAAATTGTGAGCCGAAACTTAGTACATGTATTCCTGTATTGTTAAATGTTTATTGAAAAGCTGGTTGGGCCCATATAGCAATTCATTTTAATTTAATACAGGGAATGAGATAAATGTAAAACTGCATTGTTAATTATTATCTGATAGTGAATCCTTGGTAACTGTTGCGATCTGAAGACGGGTGCACATCTGCCAAGCTGATCGGGGGACCAGGCCTGAAGTTGTGTGGGTAACTGAAGGGCAATGCCTGTAACTGATAACCAATAGGGTCACTAATTATGTGATAAATCACTGACTAAACTAATTCATTGATGTACTTACCAAAACATTATAATTTTGATAAATACATGCTGATTCTAAAGATATAGACAACGAATGTACCTGGAACTTTCAAAGAAATCTCCCTGGGTATGATTATCCACTAAAAGGGGAGGAACTGATAGATTAGGCCCTGATTCTGCAAAACAATATCGTTATAGGAACATATAGTTAGCAAAAGTATTTATTTTCAATGTTGATAGTTTTAGTTAAAAGAGAAGTACAGGCTTAAAATGGGTTAAAATAAATGACTCATGACTTAACCTGGACCTAATTCTCTAATATAGAAAGCTTAAGAAGTCCCAAAAAACTTTTATTTACAATGTAAAACATGATTCCTACAATAGGGCTCCCAAAACGGGGTTAGAACACAAGTATGCCAGTTTTGCTATAACCCGCGCAGTTCTAGTAAAACAGCCATAATGTTTTCTATAGAACTTAAATTAAGGCGATTCAAAAGACATTTGAAAGATAACTCACTCATCTACTACCCACCAAAGATAACAATTTTTAGATGGGCCCATCATTACTAGTTTAATGACAAATTTTCTCCTATTTTCCAACCAGTTCACAGCCACATTGCTTTTGCTTTCTCCTTTCTTTTCACACAAATCCCCATCTAAATCACTTCTTAAAATAATGTAACAAATCTTTGTACCAAACAAAGCCATAATAGTCAATTTCACTCCATAATCATCTACATCGAATTTTCAGTTTGTCTCTTTTTCAAACCCACTCAAAATACATCCATGATCTTATTTATTTGAATAAATATGCAAATTGACCCTTTATAATCAATTGGAAAAATCCCATAATCCACCCCCTTTACGAAGAACCACACCACATCATTTTTTTTAAAGTCAAAGAACACATCCAAGATTCATTTTGCATCAAATATGCACAAATAACATGCTTGATGTTAAAGGAAAGCTAAACCTTGTGTAATCATTAAAACCCTAAATTTTAGCCAACTTAGACTCATGCTTAACCCATTCAAAATCTCGCTGACACCACCATAATCATTTATGATGCTAAAGATTGCCAAAACAAATACAAAACCATCCATAAATATCACTTAAGCTTAAACTTGGATGATCATGAACAATCTCAACTCCCACTTACTCTCAAGCTGCACCAACAATTTAAACACCAAAATAACTCTTATTTCATATCAAAACAACATGATCAACAATCAAAAATAACAAAACAAGAACTAAAACTAAGATACAATCAAAACCAACAAGGGCAAGATTAGGGTTTACTTGCTTTGCTTGAAGAAAAAGGGGTGTAAATGAAGTTTGGTGTCTGTGGGATTGTAGGGGCTAACTAGGGTGGCTGGTGGTGGTTGTTTGGTGGCTAGAGGGGATTGTTCTGATGGTGGATTGGTGGCTAAAAGCAGCAGAGAAAAGGGGGACAGTTGTGGCTATGGAGGAGAGAGAAGAGGGAGAGAGGTTTGTGTGTTATGATTTCTACTTGGCTAGAAACGACGCAAATAGTTGCTTGGCTGAATTTAATCCCCTACAAAGTAGCTTTTAGCTAACCATGTTTAAGCTTAAATCATGGTAATTAGTTAGGTTAATAATGCGAGCTTGTTGGGCTTCAATTGGGCCACAATAAGTTGGGTTCGAAAATAAAACGCTCCGTAACGATAATGTTTTTAAATAACTCAAAATTAAAATTTTGTGATGTTACAAAAAAATAAATTAGATCACTTAGATTATAATTATCAGCACCTACTATCGATTCTCCCAAAATTTTTGTTAAGAAATAAACAAATAAATAAAACCTAAATTGCCACATGAGGGCCCAAATGACAAATTATTTTTCCACCGAGATGACTCAATGTGATAAATAAATATGAGAAAATCATTAACATGAGGTAATTAAATAAATAAACTTAATTTAGGGTTGGGTTATTGTAGAACGCATGGCTTTTCCACTCAGATAGTGAAGGCATAACCCATCCGATTAGATAGCAAAGACTTTACTTCTCTGATTAGAGAGGGAAGGCATTCAGACAACAAAGGTGTGGCCCCTCCAATCAGATAGTCAAGACATGACTCCTCTAATCAGAAAGAGAATGTTCAACTCCTTCAATGAGGCAACAAAGGCTTGACTCCCATGATTAAAGAGCGAAGACATTCATGTTCCTTCGATAAGATAGCAGAGACTGACTTCTTCTATTGGACAGCAAAGGCAACTCTCCCGATCAGAAAGCGAATGCTTCACTTATGCGATCAGACAGAGGAGGTGTGACTCGTCTAATTAGACAGCAAAGATGACTCATCCGATTATACAGTGTAGACTTGACCTCTGCTATCAGACAGTAGAGGCGACTCTCCCAATCAGAAAGTAAAGACTTGGCTCATTCGATCAAAGGCAACTCACCCGATTAGACAGCAAAGGCTTGGCTCAAAGGTTACTCATCCGATCAGACAGTGTAGACTTGACTTTGCAACCGCTCCGATCATATAGTGAAGTGAGACCAACTTTCAAGGTGAAGAATTGACTTAGACTAGCAGATTGTCGATGTAAAGGAAGATGCCCACATTGGCAGTGTCCGACTTAAAGGAAAAGGTTGCTAATTTGAAGGAAGATGCCTATATCGCTAATGTAAAAGAGGACGTGATCTTGTTGTTGTCCCCAACTTGAAGGGGTTATAAGAGTTTCTAACAATTTGGTGAAAATTTAAAGTCTATTTATATGATTGGAAAATGTGCTTTGTGACTTACAGATCAACACCTTTGATGAAATGTTGTGATAGTCTTTTACTTTGATGATTGAGAGCCTTGAACTTGATGACTTGGGGTCTATTTATTGACTTTGGAGTCAATAATTTTGTTCACTTAGGAGTCTTAAACTCTGAAGAGGTGGGAGTCTTTAATTTTGATGACTTGGAGTTTAAAACTTTCTTGATTTTGGAGTCTAGAACTTAGATGACATGATAGTCTTTTAATTTTGATATCTTGAGAGACTTGAACTTTGATAACTTGAGAGTCTCTTCATGACTTGGGAATCAATAACTTTATTAACTTAGGAGTATTGAAGAAACAATTTTGGGTTCTTAAAGGATCGACTTGGAAGTTCATGAGATTTGGTGACATAGGAGTCTGCTATGATTGACCTTGGAGTCTTGAAAGATCGACTTGGAAGTCCATGAGATTTGGTGACTTAGGAGTCTGCTAGGATTGACTAGGAAGTCCGAGAGTTTTATGACTTGGGAGTCTTCAATCTTGAATTTTACTGACTTGATAGGCACTTACTTTGGTGTCTTTAACTTTGAAGATGTAAGAGTCTATTGCATCAATTACTTAAGGGTCTGCAAGGTTGACTTGAAAGTCTTCCATGACTTGAGAGTTAACAACTCTATTTAACTTGTGAGTCCATAACTTAGATGACTTGAGAATCTTTAAACTTTAGTTATTTGAGAGCTTATGTCCTTAATGACTTGAGAGTCTACCATGTTGACGACTTAAGAGTCACTGAGTTCACTTCAAAGTTGGTAATTTTGTTGACTTGATAATCTTTGAGCAACTTGGAAGGCTTTGATTTTAATGGCTTGAGCATCCTGTGGTTGAATTGACAATCTATGCTGATTTAAGAGTCTAGAAATTAGGACTTAGAAGTTTTAAGGGTGATTTAAGAGTCAAAATTGTTTTGTGACTTCGAAGTTGTTAAGGGCCGACTTGAAAGTCTTCATCAAGCATATAGTTATGTTGCCTTGGAAGTCTTGAATGTTTGAATTAATGGTCTATAAGTGGCTTAAAAGTCTGCTTTATAAATGCTGATTTTGGGTCGCTCCTCTTCCAAAGTATTTTCTAATATGGTCTTAATAGACGGTCAATCAAATTCTTCAGTCTCTTCTTCGTCTAATGTGATCTTTCCTTCCTTTACAAGTTACAGGACTTGCTCCCTGAATGTCTTTCACTACTAAGGATGACTAATGATCCTATGATATTTATAGTATTTGGGATCGTTAGGTCTTTGGACTTTTACAGGATAGTTTGATTCTAGAAGTTCTACAAGCCCCTTCTTAAGAAGTTTGTTAAGAATTTCTAGCGCATCAGATTGAGAATAAGCATATTCTATCTCTTCAAAACCTCTAAGCATGGAGCTTTCATTTCTTGATGATGTCATTGATTCATCATCATTGAACCATCTTCAATAGGAGACAATGGTAAGCTCCATACCATGAGCTCATGTTGCCAATTCTTAGAATGTTTTGGGCTTGTTTACTTGCAAGGCATAAAGTATATCCCAATCTATCCCTTGGAGGCACATCTCAATAGCCAAAGATTCAGATAAATGGTCATTACACTTCAAGCAAAGAGCATGCCAACAGCTTATGTAATAAACGACAGCGTTGTTGGTCCATTGCCTTGTATTAGTCAACTCTGTTATGCTGACTACGTGGCACGTACTATATAGAAGCTATTCATGAACTCACTTTTCATTTGCTCCCAGCTACTAATGGACTTAGAGGCAAGGTCTGTATACCAATCAAATGCAATTCCTTTAAGGGATTGCATGAACTATTTCACCTATTGATCACCTTCAGCACCAGATTTACTGCAGATTTCGATAAAGTAAGCGATGTGCTGCTTGGAGTTACTCTTGCCGTCAAACTGGTTGAACTTAAGAGGCTAATAAGCATAGGGAATATTAAGAGTATCAATCCTCTTTGTATAAGGCTTTGTACACAATTGAGTGTTATGAGACCTTCCTCCCAATTGAGCCTTGACTGCATTTGCTATTAAGCTTTGAATCTACTCAATAGACATCGAGCCTAAGGAGCGATCCTTCTTTGCATTACGCTCATCGTCAGATTCTTCATTGTAATTAGACTCTTTATAAAAATCTTTAGTGCTAAACCTTTGTTGGAAGCATCAAACATCCGCTTCCTAGCTTTTTTATCAAATCAGCAATCTGTTTACTTTCACACTTGATTTGAACATCTTTTTCGTATTTTCCTTTGAGAGTCTATCTAGTGTAGCCTTTATGTCTACCAGTTGATGATTCAAGTTGATAGCCTCTGTCACCAGTGTTGGAAGATTCAATTTCTAATTGGGAGAAATGCAAATCCCTTGGAGATATTGGGGAAGAATTACTACCATCATAGCTGTCATCCTCTACCCCGAAAGGCTAAAAGACAAGATTGACGTATGTTTCAAATTCATCCATTACACGTAAATTCTTCTTAATATTGAAGACAATACGAGAATGCAGCTTCAAATTAGGGAGAGAAGTGATTTGATGGACTCCATCAGCAAGAAAGTTGGGGCCAATTTTTTTTGTTTTGTGTGACTGTAAAGTTGGAATCACGACTTGTTGCCTTAAGGTGATGGAGACAACAACTTTAGTCGTGCACCTAGTCATCACCCTGGTGCTTCGATTGCCAGACACAATAGTATACTTTGTGGATCCTTCAAATGCAGATCTGATAGTCTTCTTTTTTGAAGATCGAAGGATGGTGTTCTTGGGAGCCATTTCTTCTTGAAAGGAGTGTAGAACTTGTTTGCTTAGAGAAAGAGATAAGAGGCAGAGAAATCACACCAGGCGGGTGCCAAAAATTTGTAAACACAAATTTCATACCTAAAATAAACTAGACTAAAAATTGAGAAATAAATTTAATTTTGTATTGATATAGTATGTGTAGGTACAATCTATGAATTGAATACAATGAAACAATCCTCTGATTTAATCTCCTAATGACTTGAATTGATTTGAAGGCATGACCACTTGATCTTGACTGATGCAAATTAGCTGAAAAACTCTGAAATGGTTCTTGATATTGATTTGCAAATGATTGATTGCTATTTTTAAAGCTTGCAAGTTTGATTCCTTTCATTTGATATCTGGATGCTGCTTGCAGTTTGACCATTTGAATTCTACAATGCTAAATGTTAAATATAGTTGGCTAGATTAATTAATGTACGGGTGAGGTTGCTTGACCTCGATTGATGAACTGAATAAAGAACTTTGAAGTAGACTTTAATTTGAGGTTACAGAAGATGTTGCACTTGCTGACCTTAATTCTTGTCGCTTGGTGGCTAGAGGTCGTCTGCAGTCTAGGCTCTGAAGCTTGTAGGATGCTAGATGCTATGCTCCTTGAGAATAAAGGGGGTGACCCCTATTTATAGGCTCCCAGGCTAGGGTTTGAGATGTACTTTAGGTTGAGGCCCATAATTTAGGCAGTATATCTTTATTTTAAATAAAGAAATAATTACTATTCATTCGATCACTAATGACACATGGCAAATCCTGATTTGCCATAATTTAATTCTATTTAAATGGGCCCATCAAAGCCAATTTTGCACGAGGCAGCTTCTAATTTGCCAAATAAAAATCATTTTATTTTACACATTGTGCCATGTAATTTGTCAGCAAATTTTTACCTCCTACAATGGGAATTTTGAAAACTATGTCCGTTTCTCTTCTATTCTATTCTACGCTACTTCCTTGAACTAGCATTGTTTGCTTCAAATAGCCGAATTCCAGCACTCTTCCATTAATTCTTTAATTAAATCTTCACCCTTCAATCTTGTAACTGTTGAAGCTTGAAAAAAGCCCTAAACATCCAACTTATTAATGAATGATGAGAGTCAAATAGCCTCTCCAATGATTATTCTGAATACTAGATGAATTGATGATGGCTGAAGCAGGAGAGACAAAAATAAGACGTATGGACGTTGACATTTGTGGCATGAAGGGGAACAAGATGAAGTAGAATAAAGGGGTGGGTTTTCGGTGGGTTTGGTTTCATACGGGTGAGGAAAGAAGAGGAGAGAGAAAAATAAAGATGGAAAGGGGAAGGGGAACACGTGATTTCTAACTAGGCAAGGTGAGAAAATAAAACCAAAAAATGAGGGACGGAGCACACAACTCACGCACCTAAAACATGAAAAGAGTGAATGAAAAAGAAGTAAGCGGAGGGGGAGGAAATTCAGGCAGCGGCGCTTAGGCGTGTTTAGCTCAGCCATTTTCTTCTGTCCAACTTCTTTTGTATCAACTATCTATTCTTTCATTTACATGTTCTTCTTAATTCTAATTTTGTAAATTCTCATACAAAATAAATAAATACAATTAAAAATCCTAATTTAGCAATTACTACAAACAAAATAAGATTGAAAAGGGCATTAAAATATAAAAATTTTGGGTTAAACCAGGTAGCTTAGGCTATTTTGAGGTCAGCAAAGATCAGACCTTAACTCTTAAAAATAACTAGAGATGTTGAGCTAGTAATGAACGATCAATGTGAAGAAAATGATTATGCGGAACCTGGTCATATGATGGCAAGTAGCTCAATTATTCAAGGAGACCTTAAACGAGAAGAGTTTACAGTATATAATGAAAATGAAGTGGTAAAAGGATATTGGATTCTTCCTACAATACAAAAGGATATAATCTACAAAAAAATCCATCTTACAATTAAAGATAAATATGTATATGAAATAGTAGAAAGAGATTTAGAAATAAAAAATTGTCAATTTGATGGTGAGAAGTTAATCATCAATAAGGAAACTATCCTTAAGCATAACAGGGTAAAAAAAACAAACATATCCATGTTAGAAGCATCTAAGTACAAATTACACCATTGCCATGTTATGTAAAAGATATCAAAATTTATGATTTGCTCTATGTGTTAGGCATCCAAACTTAATAATCAAATTATTACAATAATCAAAACTAATTTGTGTAATTGCTCAATAGGATTCAATTGCCAACTTATGTGAGCCTAAAAGATGAATTTTTCAAGAATTTTTTGTCTACTTAATATAAGAACTATTGGTAACTGGGATCGATATAGAGAGAGTAGGCTACCCACTAAGGATGTTTTGAAAAACAATCTATAAATTAGATAATAATATAGTCAAATACCAAGGTAAGAATTATAGGTAGTAGTTTGAATGTCCTACTCCCATGCAGAAGATCCAATGGATGAAGTCCAATCTAAAGAGAGATAAACATTGATAGGCACTAGACAACTCACTTTGCCAATCTTATAAAAATCAATAGGAAAAATGTAATAAAAATTAGTTAGAAGGGAAAAATTTGATCAAACCTCAATCATTACGAAGTATGAGTGCAAGAGGATAATGTGGGAGACGGATCTTCATAAGCCCCCCAAAAAAAAAAGTTATGGAAGATGACTTAATTCTCATGACTAGTGAAATCAATAGAATAGTTTTGAATCTACATGACATAGTATTGACTGAAATATAAGTCTAGAATGAAAAATCATTATGTACAAGACTATGACTATTAGTGAGCTGATTTATGAGGATGAATTAGTAAAAAAATATGACCATAGAAATTTCTTATAAAGCCATCAATACCAATCTTAATAGCATCTATATCCCTATAAATATCTGATTAGAGGAAGATAATGAATATGAATTTTACATATACAATGCCAGTTCCATATGCTTTGGGAAAAGAACTCTATTCCCAGAATTCAAGAGGAAAAAACAAAAAATTCTTCACAAGTGCAAACAGCTGATAATAGCGTAATGGGCCACAATGAAGTCATTAAATAATTATCCATTGAGACATGAGGAGTCTAATGCACTATATAAGTTCTATAGGTTACTGATCAACTATCTCATGATGTGGATATTGGAAACAATTTTTAATGGCTATACTCTTCATGTGTAGAGACTACAGACCAAATAATATTTACTATAAATGGTAACTTTGTTCCAGTAGATAAGTTAAGTAAGGTGCACACTCATTAAAAGATTGAGTTTACTTGCTACCATCGTGCTAAAAAGGTAATCCCCACACAACGTGAAGTAGCACTAATAAGCTCATTGCTTGAGTCATCCCTTAAGGAGCATATTGTTGAATAGCAAGAAAACCTATCCAAGGAATCTACTATGATACTCCTCTAAAGTTTTGGGACAAAGAATATATGCTAAAAACTACTTTTTCAAATACTAACCCTATTATCTGAGTTAAACAAATGGTGTACGTCAAAATATCTAAGAATTTGATAAACAAACTAAAGAGATTTTGGATAAAGGCTTAATCAGGAATACTAAGAGATCCACGTTGCTTCTGCATTCATGGTGAGAAATTAAAGAAGAAAAGGAATAATCAGGATTTTAATCAATTATAAAAAACTTAATGATAATACTATCTTTGATAGTTATTATATTCTTGACAAGGCAATTCTTTTCAACAGAATTAAATGATCCATTTGGTTCTCAAAAATGAAATTAGGTGTGATTTATATAGTGGAAGACTCATGGCTAAATGTATTACTGCCTTGTTACACAAGATTAGGCGTGATTTATGTGTTGAAATTTATTCTCTCACATGTATATGGAATTTAATGTATCATCTAATATAAAGATGATTGTACAAATTATAACATTTCTTACTAATAAACAAGTCTAATGACCTAGCAAAGGTATAACTTTTGAACTCAAATAGTATCCAATACCCCATCGAACATGCATGTAGACAACTCAAACCGCGTACATTATTGCCAACTCTTCTAGACCCCATTACTCATCTTCGCTTTAGTGTTATTGCCAGACTTAGGAACTCCATGATTGCTCCACCTAAAAACAATAAGAACACAAAATATACAAAGGATGAGCTGAAGTCCAGTATGTTTACCCCTATACTATAAAGAATAAAATTCATTTTTCAATGAGCACTCACATTTCAACTCATTTTAGTTCGAAATGAGGGGGAGAGAGAATTATATTAAAACTATTATCAGTTATTATCTGAAAGTTGAACTCAAATTGATGAGCTCATATGTGAATAATGTAATTATTGAGTAAAGTGTACACCACTCATATCAATCGAGAAGCCTGCGTTGAAGTCGTGCAGGTGAATTGATGAGCCTAAGCCCTGATAATTGGCAATTCGTGAATCCATTGATTATTCACCAAACAATAGTTGAAAATAATTCATTAAATAACAGGTCGGAGGTATTTTTTTGGACGGAATTTTTGACGGAAAATAGTTTACTTTTTGACGGAAAGTGAAATTTTTGACGGCAGTTTTGACGGGAAGAATGTCAGTCAAAAAAAGTTTCGTCGAAATGATTTTTTTGATTGATCCGTCAAAATTTTTGACGGATCATTTTTGACGGACTGACATTCCGTCAAAGTCTTCCCGACGGTCCTTTTTGGCAAACTGACACCTCGTCAGTATGATTTCGACGGACTCATTTCCCGTCAAATTAGTATTTTGACCGAATAAGCTGTCCGTCAAAAATTGTTGCATGAATGGAATGCAAGGTTTGGGCAATGTTTTTGATGGGCTATTTTAGCTAAGTCCATCAAAAATTTTGACGAAAGCTGTGTACCCCGTCAAAAAATTTTACGAATGCGATAAAAAATCTAATATGAACTCACGTGTTTTCCCAAATGTAGCATTTTCAATTGTAATGAATGTCATCGCACGTCAGGAAACAAACGAAGTGAAATTCTTTATATAATAAAATTCATAAATTAACGTACAGCCCAATTATAAGGATTGAAAATGTACCTATATAGGTTCCACTCACATAATCAACCAACACAACAAAAATTGTTCAACTACTAAAACACATCGTAACTAATCATCGGAGGAATCACCTAAATGGGATGGATCGGGCTCATCTTCATCATCATCTTCTGGCGGTGCTGTTGAGGACCCAGCTTGCTGACTCTTGAACAACCTCCAAAGTTTGCTCATCTTACTCTTAACTTTCTCCTTATCTCGCTGCCCCGCAGCCTTTTCTTGAGCCAGCTCATGTTGGAATTTAGCATCTTTCTCCTTTCATGTACATGCGAGTATATAGCGGATGCAACACTGAAACAGTAAATTGATCAGCACTTCACTGGCCATTTGGAACGGGTTTATTTTTTTTTTTTTACCACATGAATACAAAAAGCTACACTGCTATTATTAGTTCACCCCATACAGGTCCACAGAGCCATTCAATTTGATTAGTCACATACTTGGTTAGATAAACTACAAAAATACAACTATCATTCCTAATTAACTATAATATATACTAATATATACATAGTAAATATTTAAGTTGTTAACATTAAAAACATTTGAGATGCTTCGAGAAAAATCTTTACAAAAACAAACTTTGACAACACATAATAGTACAATGTCACAAACAAAGCAAGCATATGAGAAGAAGATGCATGTTTCTGTTTTTTTAAAGAAACAACGATTTAGGGGTTACTTTTGTGGATGTTTAATTAGAACAAATTTTTTCACTGTTGTCTATACCTGTGCTACTGGGCATTCCAAAACTTAATTATTATGCTCTAGAGAGCCGTAGTTGTCCCCTTTGTATAATTAGTAACAATATAGTATAATAGTGTGACTCGATACGTATAAATTAATACTAGTATAGTACTGAATGGGCTTTTCTTATGTCACATAAGCAATACAATAGAAACGGTGTTACCATCCTTGCAGTATATAGTCATAAAAAACGAAGACCAATTCTATCAATATAAGAACATATGTACATTTTTTTGGTGAGACTATCAATATAAGAATATAAATGTAGCTGTGTATTGTATTGTTCTTGAGCTGAACTTGTCCCAATCACATAATATTACCAAATTTATCACGAGCATGACACGCTTAAACATTAATAAGGAAAGTCACTATTGTTATGAGTAGAATAAAATAAAAGGATTCATAGCCATAACAAAATACGGATCCTACAATAACAAACAATACCCTTGAAAATTATATATATGAATCTAAATTAAAATAATAAGTCATTCCTAATCCTACATACTATCAAAGCCTGCACATCAAACCAAACCCGATAACAATTTTCACTCAAGCTTAGCTGAAAAGCAAGGCAACACAAATATCGAATCAATGAAGCTCAATAAAAAATTTTAATATAAACGGTCAAGAAAAAATTAGTGTAGCAAATAGCAGCAAGCTTACAATGTTCCATGCTCAAGAGGAAGAATAAACAGCAAGAACAAAAGATTTTTGGATGACATAATTTAGTCTTAACAAGGGGCCGCATAGAGAGACAGAGAGGGGAAGATAAGCAAGTCTCAGACTCTGAGGGAAAAAGTACCTAATGTGTCATAAGCAATTTCACAAACTTTATGCTCAGTCTTCATGGATATTTCTTGCATCACCAGTAAATGAAATGAAGTAGAAAGCAACAAGGACCAACATTCCAGTCAATATTCACAAGGTTACTAGGTTATTGGCATATGAGGAAGATTAACTTGACAACTGATCAATGATGCCAATTGTAAAGACAACCACTTGTTGTATGGAGCTAATTAGAAACAGCCCATTAACAAGAAAAAAACAACAAACACCATAGCTTAAAATTACATACAATAAGATGAGCCAGTACCAAGTTACAAACCCCATCGCAAACACCAAAACCTCCTCGCACCCCCCCCAAAAAAAAAGCAAATAACCTTAGAAAAATCTAGAATTAAATCAAAAATAAAAGATCATGTTAAAACAATCAACTTTTTAGTTTTGATGCATATTATAAGCATCACCAGCAAATGAAATCAATAAGAAAGCACAAGCGACCAACATCCGAGACAGCATTGACAAAGTTACCAACATATAAATAACATTAACTTGACGGTTGCTTACATCAGTCAATGATGCCAATTGTAAAGAAAACTCCTCGCAGGATCGACTTAATTAGATATAGCTCCCCAAAAACAGAAAAACAATAACTAACGCAGCTTGCATGTGAGAAGAGTCACTAACAAGTTACCAACCCTCACACCCCCTCTGCCCCCAACCACCCACAAAAAAAAAAAAGAAACATAGCCTTAAAAGAGTCCAAAATTAATTCAAGTTTCATTTTGTGTGAAGAAAAAGTAATCCCTACAACCAAAACAATAGACATGAGAAAGCAATAGCATAGAAAAGCTAAATTGTCTCCAGCAGCAACTAGCTATTCAACAGAGTACAGTCTCACTTTCCACCATAGAGAATATTGAACTAAGATGTCAATAACCATAGGCAGAATAGCCCAAAAGTGAACAACAAGAAAGAACCCAACTGGGAGTATAGTAAGCAAATTCCACAATTGGGGAAGGGGGAGATCTTGCCAAGTTTTTCAAATCTTCAGTAACTAGCTACCGTAAGCATTGAAGTATACCAACATCAACAATTACTAGGCAAAATACCTAGATTTCAATGTTCAAATCAGTATTGCCATGCCATCCCTCTGTACATTTTTAAGTGTATTAGTCTTCAAATTAATCACTTAGATGACATAATTTGGATGCCAAGAAACTTAGACAGAACCACCAAGAAGTTAAAAACAAGAAAGGAACCAATTGGGAGTGTAGTGATCAAATCCCATAATTTTTTGGTTGGGAGGGGGGGATTTTGCTATCTTTTTCATTTCTGGCTGTAACAAGAAAGAAACATTGGCATAGAGTGGGAGCAAGAATTTCAAGGGAAACCCTAGATTTCAAAGTTTAAGTCAGTATCACAGTTCCTGTGTTGTTCTTGAGTGTATTAGTTTCACATCCAATCAGAAGTTAGCTTAAAGCAACACCTTATTAGCCCTAAAAGATAGATCAATCAAAATATAGGAATAAATCTGTGAAGTCTGGCCCATGTCTAGGAAAACCGAGACTAACCCATATCTATATACTTTCTGTAATCGTACCCATGTGAAAGACAGAGAGGACAGTATAACCTTTACAGCAATTCAGTGACAGTCTATAATCTGCTTCCCATAACTTCTTAACAAAAACAGAAATGAAATTTTGATCAAATTGTCAAACGTTGAATCAATACCCAGAACAATAAATCACACAAAACCAAACTCCCTCCCATTCGATCCACAATCAGACATGAACCTTAATGCTATCCATTGTTGGAACCTTAATATAGTGAGGCAGCCCCAAAAATACAGAACAAAGAAGGGGGAATAAGAAAGAAGTAGCTTCAGCCTAAACAGGGGGAATACACATAATCAAATTTACCAAAACCCTGAATAAATAGACTAGCAAAACCAAGGGAATAGCAAGAAAAATACCTTCAGGAACTCGTCAGGAGGTCAACAGAGCTCAACAGTAGCTTTCGTTGTTCTTCGTCCTCTTGCTTTTAGGGTCGATTTTTAGCAGCAAAGCCTAGCTTTCCGGCCAACAGTGTCGGAAAGGGCAACAAAGACAACCGTGGACTGAGAGAACTGGGAGATGAAGAGAAAATTGGAGAGATGAAGAGAAAATTGGATTGAACAACAACCGAAAAAAGGGAGACGTAGAGGGGCATACCTGTGAAACTATGAGCGTGGAACAATAGCAACAACAATGGCGAGTGGCGCCTGAGAGATTGACAGAATCCTTAGGGTTCGGGCAGATTGAGAGAGGAGCTTCAAAACCGGATGAGATTTATGGAGGAAGAGGAAAGGGGGTCATGGCAGACGTCTGTCCATGCTCACAGTCAAAAAAAACTTGCTTTTCCAGTTGAAGGCTTGAAGCTGCTGGGGGCTAGCCTCAGTTAATTGAGAGCTGTGACGGAATTTTGACGGCAACAGTCAAAAAAAATTTATTTTTCCAGATTTTTAACGGGCCTGTCAGAATTGTTTGAAGTTCGTCAAAGTTAATCAGAATTTTTGACGGGCACGCTCAAAATTTTCCGCGCCTCGTCAAAAATTTTTTCGAGATCTGCGTTCTCTGTGCGCCCGTCAACTACTTTTCCTTTCCGTCAAAATTTCCGTCACACATTTTGACAGACTAAATGTCTGTCAAAATTTTCCGTCAAAAAAAATTAAATAGCCTATTGTTGTTGTTGTCGTTATTATTGCTATTGTCGTTATTATTATTATTATTATTATTGTTATTATTATTATTATTTCCTTTCATTCTTTTCACTTACAAAATTCACACTAAGACCCTGTTCGACAAAATTAGCGGTTCAAGTAGCGGATAGCGGTTTAAGTAGTGGATAGCTGTTCATGGTAGCGGATAACGTTTCTAATTTATCTGTTAGTAGATAGCTGTTTAGAAGAACAGTTGAATAAAATGTGTTCGGTAAATTTAACTATTGGATTGGCTGATTAATGTAAATTGACATAAAAGGATATAGATAATTTCCAAAGATAAAATTTCTAAAGGGTAATTTTTGGTAAAAAAATATGAAACGCTACTTTTGAATGTAAAACGTTAATACTATTAGCTTTTCAAAAACGTCACTTAAAACGCTACTTGAAATGTTAGTCAAAACACTACGTTACCGAACACTAAAAATTACGTGATGAGTGTATTGACTTAGTCAAAATGTCAAACGCTACCCAAAACGCTGTTGCCGAGCACGTCTTAAGTGATTATCAATGACAAGGGTTAGGCTAAATATGTGAATCTAGTGTATTCTATCTTGACCCAAATATAAGGTAATAATAATCTCAAAATATGGCTTTGAAAGGTTGTTACCTTGAATACTTTAAATACACTTTATTTAGTAAGCAATAATTTATATTTGACTCATTAGAAATTTATAATTTTAAACCTTAAGCATTCTTCTTGATAAATGGAGTTAACATTAAGAATTTAATTAACTAATATACTAATAATTCCCCATTCCATTCATTCTTTTTCAACACTTGCCACAAATCAAATGAGGAAGCTCATATCAATCACCATGAATACTCAATCCATACTCAAAAAACATCCCACCCAACTGGATCTCAAAATTATAAATAAGATATAGATACTCTAAAATTTTCAAAACCTTTTCGTTTTTTCTCCTTTCTTCCACCTTCAACCTATTGGTATGGCTAAGTTCGAAATACAACATCACCCAATAAATCCTTCCAAGATAATAACAAAATTCTACTAATTCAACTCAATCAAGATTAGAAAACATGATTATACACCCACAAGTTAACCCATTTTGACATGAACACGGTACTAACAATATTTCTTTTGAAATAAAGAATACATTATGTATATAATTTTTAAAGAGAAAAGTCAAATTGTAGCGGAAGAATTTAGAAAGGGCTAGACTTTTATCTCGAAAACACAAAGAAATTTGACAAGAAGACAAGGAAAAGGTGGTCGGGGGTGGGTGTCAGGCCTCCGGTGAGGCTCCTGTGGTGATGATGTGCCAACGATGGCAGGTCGGGCGGTTGTTGCGGCGGGTGGGCAGCTGAGTCAAATAAATAGAAGGGGAAAAGTGGTGGTAATGGAGGATTTTTGGTAGAATGAGTCATTGATGCATTCTCTCTCTAGATTTTTGTTAACTAATTTTTTTAAAAAAAAACTTCAGCTTTCCTTCATTCCGAGCCCACCAACATACTCAGCTCAAATACAAAGTATTCTTTTTGTTTTTTTTTTTTGGAGAAGAATATACAAAGTAATTTGGACCTTAACTTGGGCTAGCTTTCCTTTATAAGGTTTTAAGCAAATCCAACACTAATCTCCTTACCTTTTTGTAAATAATAAATTCAATTCAATTCCTCTACTTTATTCACTTATTGTATATTATACATTTTTCATCTGAAAGGTAAATTACATCATTTTTTCTTCGTGGAGCTTATGCATGAAAATGCTATGAATTGGCTTTAATGATGTTCCTCATCAAAATCATTGTTTTTTGCAACCAGGAAATATGTAATTTTTAAATATTAATTCTTAGATGTGAAATAATATCATAAATAGCATTGTAAATCTTATTTGGAGGCCATTTCGTCAGCTAAGTCCCACAACATGGTAAAATTTCATATTGTCAAATTGAAATGTATGTGCTTCACTTTATTAGACACTAAGTAATACAAAATATTACAATAGATTAGAGTCGGGCTATTGCATTAAAACCTCAAATATTGTAAAGAAGGATGGATACTTTAGAGATATCAGTCACTATTGTCTAATTTATATCAACGCTATCTTTGCCCTTTTGTAGGATACATGTTCCTCAAAGATGCATTCACCATGACATTATCCTTGGGAAGACCAAAATAGAATTTTTGGGTTTAGAAATAAAAGTGCTCAAATCATTCTACAAAAGCACATTTATTTAAAAATAAAAAATTTTTCTGAAAGGGTTTAAGATAGGAAGTAATAAGAAAGGTCTCATAGATGGCTTATCTATCCTTCATATTTCATTGAAGATTTAGCTGAATTGAGAACACTACAACAACAAAACTTCAAGAAAGAAGCAAGTTGTGCTTGGACTCCTCATGATTAAAAAATTGTTCAAAACGTTCAAAAAGATATGTAAATATCTTCTTAATCTTAACTTGCCTAAGGAAGAAGATTTGATTCTTGAGATAGATGTCATCATTGAGTATTGGATTGTAATACTAGTAATCAAAAAAGAAACAAAAACTATTAAATATTGTTGTGAAAGTTTTGATAAAAACAAAATGCAACTGTCCTATGTTGGAGAAACGAATTCTTGCAATGATAAAGGAAAATGAAAAATTCTGACTATATTTAGTCTATAAAATTTTTCTTACTCAAAATCATTGCTAAAAATACTTGGTATTATGAAAAAACAAATTATCAAATATGCAAGTGTAAGGACACTCGTGCGTTGGCAACTATCACTTAACTAGTTTTCCTTCTCTATTTAACTTCCACAGTGATCGAAGAATTTACTAGCAGATATTTTAATTCATGATCTTGCCAATGGTGATCTTTAGACCAGAACTCTTACCAAAAAAGAGGAAATCAAAAATGAAATGCGATTATCGTTATAACGAGTCTCTCTATTTAGTAGAGTTCTTATGAATTTTTTGGAATTTCATACAAAGAGTAGATAATACTTTATTGGTGTCTTACTAAATATCTAATAGTGTAGATATTCAGCCTATTAAAGTTAGAAATAAAATACTTGAAGTGTCCTTATCACGTTTAAGAAAAATATGTGCTTAAGCTCAAGAAAAATTTTCAACGAATTGTATGCGACCTGCATCAACTACTATAACCATTATTTCTATGATTTTTTGGGAATCTTAATATGGTATTCTTCTTTGATCTACCTGGAGTTGGTGGCATCATATTCTCAGCAAATTCAATCCCTCCAAATGATCCTATAATGAAAACATCAGAATATGGAATGATAGCTCATTTCTTGGAAATCCATGATCTAGATTGTCCAATATTTTCAAGTTTAAATAAGTTTCAAAAGTGTATGTTTAAAATGTCCAATAGATTTGCACTTCTCTTGATGGACCAAGAAGAGTCTGTTAATAAAAAAGTTTGCATATTGAGGTACATTCAGTAGTGATTGAGTATGAAAACAGAAGATCAAACTAGCTCATTATCTTGTTCAACTAATTGATCTAAACAAGCTTGATGATCGAATGGTTTTCACAAAAATAACAACGAATCGGTAGAGATCCTTTTTTAGTAAGAGCTATTGGTGTTTATAATATTTATCATCAAATGTCTGTAAGATAGAGCAAAGAACGATACTAATGTATTGTGGAAAGATGACTTTCTATTATCATAGTGAGTTAATTGGGTACATGAAGGTGGAAGAAGCTATTTTAGAAGATGTTTTCTATTGTCTCTTTTGATGTTAGGTCTAGAAAATTCTTATCAGAAAAAGAAACAAGATGTCTGATTTGTTTACTTGGAAAATGGGATTCGGAACATCTTCATCTTCATGAAGATTTTAATGATCATTAGGATAACGAAAGAATTTAAAGACATAATAGAGGATGAAGACATATAGAATCTTACTGTGGATGACTAGTCTTGTTAGCATTCAGTTCTCTGAAAAAGTAGTTGTACCATTATTTTCGTGAGTTATCTTCTTACCGTATCAAGTTAGTGCATTCTACTGTAAGCATGTGACATATATTGTAACAGTGTGTGTACTGTAGGCCTTATTATATCCTATACACTATCATTTCTATAAAAGGAAAAGTTGAGTGTTGTGAAAGAGCATGGTCATTTGAGCATACCTGAGCGAAAGAAAAGTCGGATTTCTCCATTTCTCGATCAGCAAATATATTTGACGATCTTAACTGTTTAAGTCATCTTCAAGATTTCCATTGTGATATTTCAACCTTCAAGCCCGCAATAAATGAAGTATATTAGCAGGGAACTCAATAAAACCTTATGTCTTAAGCAACATAATTCCTCAATTAAAAGTTCCCCTATTCTAAAAAATATAAGAACTAAATTAGAAATGATGGTTTGAGGTGCGAAACTAGGGATATGTGCCATGCTGGTCCAATGATGGTATGGTTTAGATTAGCTATCTTTCCAAGCCAAAAGTTAGAGCAAATCCTTTGGAGTGCAAAAGAGTCTGAGAAAGACCAAAGAAAAGCTTAAACAAAGTGATTAGACTTGATTTGGATTACTTAGGACTAACATAGGATATGACTCAGGTCATGAGTTTGCAGAGGTCTAGAATTAAGGTTACAAGCTTTAGAAAACTTGTTACTAGCCCTTCCTTTGGCTCCCGAGTCCTATGCATGGTTTTCGCTATATTTCTTACCCTGTAGTTCCCATTTTTTGTATGCTACTACTTTTTCATATGTTCAAATGGGTTGTCATTACAACAACAACAACAACAACAACAACACCTCCTAGTGTGGGTCCCGCTTCTGTGGGGTCTGGGGAGATTTGGATATAGGTAGCCTTACCTCTACCGACATCCCTGCCCATAGAGAGGCTGAATCCAAGAGACCTACAAACATAAGAGTTTGTGAAAACATTTTATAGAAGAAGGGTTTTGTGAAAACTTTTTATAGAAGAAGGATTTTGTGAAAACATACAATATACATACAACAAAATAGAGGAAAGTACCATACCTTAACAAACAGCGGTAGGAAAACAATGTCTCTTCCCAAATCTGTGTAGTACCTGCATACAAACACAACATACGAAATCGATCCTAAATCAGGTGGCCAACTCTCTGCGATCTAAGGTCCTAATCCTACCCCGTCATAGTCTCCTATCCTGAGATAAGTCCTCCGTTAATCCTACAACTTTCAAATCCTCTCTAATCACCTCATCTAAGCTCTTCTTTGGCCGTCCCCTCCCTCTTTTCTCTGCGGGGTTGTCATTATTAAACCTAATTATTTAATTACCAACCCCTTATATATACATATATATATATATATATATATATATATATATATATATATATATATATATATATATGTATATATATATACACACACACACACACACACACACACATATAGTACATGTGTATATAGTTATATATATATATATATAATGTATATATATATATATATATATATATATATTATATATATATATATATATATATATATATATTATATATGATATATAAATGTATATATTATGTATGTATGTATGTATTATGTATATATATGTGTGTGTGTGTGTGTGTGTGGTGTGTGTGTGTGGTGTGTGTGTGTGTGTTTGTGTGTGTGGTGTGTACGAATGTATGTATATATATATATATATATATCTATATATATATATATGTTATATATATATATATCTATATATATATTATAGATATGATTATATATATATATATATATATATATATATATATATATATATATATATATATATATATAAGTGATAGTGTGTGTGTATATATATATATATATATATATATATATATATATATATATATATATATATATATATATATATATATATATATATATATATATATATATATATATATATATATATATATGTGTGAGTGTGTGTGTGTGTGTGTGTGTGTACACACATGCAGATACATGCGCACATACATACATACAAGCATACATACATACATACATAAAGACAAACACACAGGTGCACACACACCCCCCCACACACACATACATACACACATACCTACCTGCAAGCATACATGCGTATATACACAAACACAAACACACATGTATGCATGTATGTATGTATGTGTATATGTTTATGTATATGTGTGTCTGTGTCTGTGTCTGTGTCTATACATACATACATACGCACACACCGACACACACACATACATGTATATGCCTATACATACATACATACATACATGCATGCATACATACATACATACATATATATATATATATATAGATATCTATGTATATGTATATGTATTTATACACACACACACACACACATACGTACATACATTTACATATACTTGTACACTTACATCCTTATATGTATATATGTATGTGTGTGTGTGTGCGTGTGTGTGTTACTTGATAACTAGAATTTGTTGTCTATGTTACCTTTTGTATTTGGTAAGATTTTCATTGGGGTATTTAGGGGCTCACCATTAGTGAATCAACACAGTATAAAAGCTATGTCAACAGAGGTGAATGGCTAACTTGAGGGGAGAATGAAGGACTCGGGGATGGGCATGATGGTTAGTTTTTCCTCATGTTGACGAATGACGATCATGCCATTGGGTGCTGATCCCAAGGCTATAAATACTGTAACTCACACCATTATGGGACAAGTATTTGCTCTTCATGATAAGATATATTAAGTAAGCATCCCGAAAATAGAAAATCCTTTTTTCCTTTTTTTTCATTTTATTACATCTTTTTTTGAGGCTAACTTAACTGTTTGGGGCCCTTTGTTGGGGAAAACATCTACAATCAGCTTCATGCAAGTCGTTGAGGAGAGGGCATGTTAACACTGCCAGCTAGGAAGTCATGCGAATCAAAGTTCTGTCTTCACTTCTCTCTCTCTCACTCAAATTTTATTTGAAGTATATTTACGCTGTCTATCAAAAAGCATCGGTAAAAAAGTTATACTCGATCCGAAGCATCAAAACCAGGAGACAAGGGTAGGGGTAAACTGGGTGACAATCTGCCAAGGGAGCCTCACGGCTCCTTATATAAGAGTTATGGTGAGAACTCGATGGATCGCCCACTCACTAAACAATTTGTCACCCTAAAGCAGCTAAGGGAGGCACTCGAGCAAGTGTAGGAGCCTGCGATCCCAAGGGTATGTGAGAAGATGAAGGCTCTTGAGCATGTACGAAAGCCCGTCTAGGTATCAAGTATGTGCTACTCTAGGGTACTGTAGCGCCTGAACTTCTAATGATATCATTAGTCTTAATTAACCAATTCTTAATGGCAAATACAATGAAAGTATTAGGGTTATGATGTTATCGCCATCCTATAGAGAACAAGCCTTAGCTAATTCACTAGCGTAAACATGATAAAGCATTATAGCTATGAGTGAAGCAAAAGACATGCACTTAGTTCACACTCGACTCAAATGTTGATCCAGCAACTCACACTACGTACACTTTGACGACCAATCACTTTAATAAATGTCACTGTGAGCCTATTTAACCCCTTTGATTGTCTCTCAGATGTTAGGACTACACAATTGTGCACCTGTAACAAGAAAACACAAAGTATTCAAAGAGTGAACCAGACCTTAATAAGTTTACCCCTATATTATAAAAATGGAAATTCATTTTTCAGTGAGTGCTCGCATTTCAATTATTTTAGTTCGAAATTAGGGAGAGAGAGAATTATGTTAAAACCATTACCAGTTATTATCTAAAAGTGGAACCCAGACTGATGGGTTCATATATATAATGCAATCATTAAATAGGTGTACGCCTGCCTGACTTATCGAGAAGCCTAACAAGAGGTCGCACGGGTGAATTGAATCGCCTAAACCCTTATAATTGATAATTGGTAGGCCCACTTAATTATGTGGCAAAATAATGTGTCAAAATAATTGATTAAACACATGCACACCATGAGATTTTGGTATTTATAAAAACACTTGAATATTTGAAAGGTACAGGAGGTAAACGCACCTAGATTTAAAATCTCTCCTTGTCTTGTTAAATATTCGTTATGGCCCAGTAATGACGAAAGTGGCTCATTTTTGTTTCAAGTAGATTTTTCATTGTTAGCATGATTTAAATAGTTTTATGATAAGTGCTTAATGTATACATCATTTTAGGGCTGTTTTGCTTCATTTTTAGGAGAATTATATGCTTAATGTTATTATATATGCTGTTATTCTCGATTTATGCTTAGGTATAGTTGTTTGATGTATTTTGTATGACTTTAGGCTTTTTTAGCTGACATTTGATCCTTAGCAGATGTATTTTGACCTCCCCCACAGACACCTATGTGCTACTACGCCCATGGAGCAAGAAAAGAGCAGAAAATCGGTTCCAGCCCAGACCACGGTCGGATCGTGGTGCCTTCCACGGACCGTGGTGAGAGGTAAAATCATTGCATCTTCATTTTCTTTCGGCTGTGTGGCTAAAATCATCTCAGTTTTCCTACAAAAGGCTTCGTTTAGGCAGTAGCAGAGGAAGAGGATGCACAGCAAGCAAGAATAGCATTAGTTTTTCTTTGTCAAATTTTTGTTCTTTTAGTTAGGTTCTTAGTTTGGCTATTGTATTAGTGAGAAATCTGGGTGTGGGTGTTTGGTCTTGAGACGGTTTGAAGCCCTTGGTTGAAGGCTATTCTTAGTCAAGCCCTTCCCCTCAGATTTCGCAAAATATTGGTTAGTTGTTTAATCCTTAATCATGTGTGAGTAATTTAATTTTGGTCTAGGGATTTAATAGTTTATGAAAGTATTGTTGGATCCTGTTTTAATCTAAAGGATTGTGCTTATCTTCATGATTGGTTTGATTTCATTCTATCAAGTGCTATTCATATTGTGAGTGGATTTTTGGCCAAAGTTTACTTGCACAATTGAAACAATCAGGTCAAAAACTGAAAGGTGATATTTGATTGTTGGATTACTTGATGAGACCTGACATAACATCGTCTCAAAGGAGAGATTTGCATGTTAGGAGGACTGGAAAGTAATCAAAGATAATTAACTTGGATTAAAACAAATTAGTTCGAAAGAATGACTTTTGCTTAATTTAGGCAAATTTGGTTAAGTTCGAAAGAAACGGCCAAATATTTTTGGATAGATTGCAATTCCTCGAGATTAATCGATTAGAGAAAAAACACATGTTTGTCATTTTGATCCAGTAACTTATTATAACTAAATGAATTCCTAGACATATTTTTCCTTGATTGATTTAAAAATTAGCGATCGAAGTTATAAATTGAACCATTTGAATTAGAATTTTACTTGGCAAATTCTGATAGACAAGACTCGATGGATTACTTTACTCTATGAGGAGCAATATCTTTTATCTATACTATGACTACCCATGCGTTTGCAGCAGTGGTTAAGTTTTTGGCGCCGTTGCCGGGGACTAAACTGTTAACTATTGCGTTAGTCTTGCGAAACTGACTAAAGGTTTTATTGTCTTTTATGGTTATTTTCTTTACTTGTTTGATTGCGCTGGTAGTGTTCGTGATAGTGCTTGCAGGAATTTTTCCTGTTTATACGAATTCCAGTCTTGTACGAATCCGATCCTGAGAATGAAAGGGCTTTCCGTTTAAGGAGAAAGAAGCAAAGGATTTAAGAACAAATACACGAGGCTAGAAGGAATCCGACAAACATGGCAGGTGGAGGAGGTGACCAAAGAAGAACGCTCTGCGATTTCGTTACCACTGCAGTTCAAGGGCTCGCCTCTAGCATCGCTCGCCCTACTATTGATGCCAACAATTTCGAGCTCAAACCGACACTCATTTCTATGGTGCAACAATCCCACTTAGGATAAACGTCTTTAGAAGACCCGAATCTACATCTCTCGATCTTTTTAGAGGTGTGCAACACGTTAAAGCTTAATGGAGTCTCCACTGATGCGATTCGCCTGCACCTATTTCCTTTCTCCTTGAGGGATAAAGCAAGGGTTGGTTACGCTCCTTGCCATCTGGATGCATTATCACTTGGGATGAGTTGACAAGAGCCTTCCTTGCCAAGTTTTCCCCTCTGAGCAAAACAACAAGCTTGAGAAATCAAATCACCAACTTCATGCAAAAAGATGACGAGACGCTCTATGAAACCTGAGAGTGGTTTAAAGATTTGCTACGCTTATGCCCTCATCATGGTCTTCAGCATTGGATGATTATCCAAGCCTTTTATAATGGTGTGACCCAGTCTATGAGGTCCATTATCAATGCGGTTGCAGGAGGAACCTTGATAAACAAAACCGAGGATGAGGCCTATAATCTAATTGAGGATATGACACTTAATAATTTTCAATGGTCCACCGAACGAGGCCAACCCAAATTGGTTGGAGGTAAGCTTGAAGATAATACGCTTACTTTACTTTCTACTAAAGTAGATGCTATGACTTAAAGATTGGACCGAATCAATGTTAATGCTATGAATTCTAGTGCCCCTTCCCCTTGTGAAATTTGTGGTTCTATTGAGTATGTAACTTTGAATTGTCAAGTTGGGAGTCCTTTTTCCCCAAGACCCCTGGTGAAGTTAACTGTGTCCACAAAACTCAACCCGAGACCGGCCAATGATCCTTATTCTAGTACATATAATCCGGGTTGGAAGAATCATCCGAATTTCTCCTATAGGTCTAATCCAAACCCATCAAAGATGCCCCTTATGAGTGCTAGACCACCCCCTGATTTTCAAAGACCATCGTTCCCTTCTCAAATACCTCAATAGTCCAATTTAGAAGCAATGATGGAAAGTATGCTTATGGCATAACAAAAACAGGATGAGTATATTAAGCAATCAACCTCTAAATGTGATGTGCTCACAACTCATAATAGGATGTTGGAAGCCCAAATTGCCTAAAAAGCTAGTTTTTCATCTACACCCCCAAACAAACTTCCTAGCAAGCCTAAACCTAACCCTTATGAGCATTGAAACTGTGTTACTTTGAAGGAAAAAATAAAGGACCTAATTGACCCTGAGGATGTACTGATAGAAGAGGGTAGGGAAATAATCATGGCAGGAAGTAAGGAAAGGAACAATGGTGGTAAGATTGCCGCATTTGTAGTGAATGACACCGTAGAGTTTCTCGTAATTTTTCCCCCTAAGCTTCCTGATCGAGGTAGTTTTTCTATCCCCTGCATTGTGGGAAAAGTGGAAGTTGAGGGAGCTCTATGTGATCTTGGTGCAAGCATTAGTATAATGCCATATTCTTTGTTTCATAAACTTCACCTAGGACTATTATTAGCTGCACCCTTTTCACTACAGTTAGCTGACGGCTCTAAGATGCAACCCATAGGCAGATTAGATAATGTGCCAGTCAATATAGGAGACATTTGGGTATTGGAGGACTTTATTATGGTGGATATGCTTAAGACCGATGATGCTCAAATTATCCTAGGCTGGCCCATTTTAGCTACAACTGGTTGCCATATTGATGTAAGGAATGAACAAATTACATTTGAGATAAAAGAGCGCTATATTGTGTTTCATCATACGAAGGAAGACGTGGTTTCCCCTGATTCTTCTTTATTGAATGCATTACCCCTTTCCTCTGAAATTGACCCTTCCAATTCTGACTGGATTTCTTATGAGGATCCTAATGAAAGGTACGTTACGGTGGAGTTTGCTTCTACTATGCCACCTAACATACTCGAGGTTAAGGTCTCTATGCCTAACGAGTCTTCTATGAGCAACTATTGCAAGTTCACACAAGCTGTTCTCTCTACGCCCCCTATGGAAGGATTTGATCGAGACTTTGATTTAGGGGTTGAACAAGTTGATAATGACCCACCTGACAAGGCACAAGTGCGCTTTGTTTTGTATGTAGATATTGCATTACGGCACCGTGGCATGAAAACGAAGGACCTTGAACCCGAACTTTTATGGTGGTACCTTTGACTGAAGAAGTTTAACTTTGTGGTCCGGGATAAATCAATGTCCATACACTATCTGACCTGGACCAAGCATAGAAGAAGGGTTAAGCTCTTAACCTTAAAAGAGTGCTTTTTAGGAGGCAACCCAAGCTCTTTTTCCTTTTTCTTTTCTTAGCTTTTATTTTTACTATTTTTGTAGCTTACAAAAAAAAAGAGAGAAAAGAGAGAAAAAAAGAATACGAATAAATGTTAGCCACCACGACTAGATCCCTAAAACCACGGTCGTGGGGTGCCACCCAGGAAAAGCAAAAAAATAGAGGACCAACAGACACCACGGTCAGACCATGGTGAATGCCACAGTTCGTGGCATACTGCTATGGCCCATAGTCTAGGTTTTTTACCACAGTGCCCACTCAACTTCCGCACATTTCATCTTCAACCTCATGACACACTCTCTCTACCTCCATTTTCTCTCCCTAAACCCTCTATAGCTAATACCTTCAATATTCCTTCATTTCTTCTCCATTTTCATTCATTTTCACCCAAAATCATCCCCTTTCACTCAATCTTTTCTCTTTCTCCACAAATTTCATTTCTTTCTTCTTTTTATTTAAATTCATCTCACTTTACTCATTCACCATACCCGTCTTTTTCTCTCTATTATTCTTCTTCTTCTTCTTACTTAGTTTCTTCATTTTCTTCTTTAAATTTTCTCACTTAGTTTTTAGTTTTGATTTTTGTTTTGGGTTCTTACAACAATGGCACCAACCAAGAGGCAAAGGAGCACTGCGAAAGTTGGATCTTCAAGTCAAGCACCATTTCAACCTCAAATGACATCCCAAACCGCGCGTGCTAGAGGTAAAATTCCTCACGCTCTTGGTTTGACACATCCTGATTATCTTACTAGAGGAACGGTTAGCCCGGTTAGGAACATTGGATGATATTAGATGGTTGTTTACTCGACGTGGTATGGGACACTTTTTAGAAATTAAAGAGCATAGATATCGGGACTTAATCCTAGAATTCTTAAATACACTCCATGTCGAGGTCACTACAGGGCCTCAATGTCAAGCCGGATATATATCGTTTTATTTGTAGGGTCAATTTTACAAGATGAACTTAGGTACCTTTAAGAGTATCTTCGGTTTTCCACCTAGCATGGATTTATTGAACCGTCAAGTCCCTCGTGAATTTAACCCGAATGCATTTTGGGATGAACTTCAGGGAGCATTAGGTACATCACTAGTTCATCAAAGTGCACACCTATTAGAAACCCTTGCATTAGAGTAGCTCAACATACTTTGGCTTGTTTTCTTTTTGCTCTGGACAATAGTTTGAATGTCCCGAGATTATCTGAGTTGTACTTTCTGTCATGTATGCTCAATGGTGTCCAGCTTGATCTAGGTTCCTTTTTAGCCAGGTGATTGCATAGTGCTGCTATTAGCACTAGAGGTAGGATAGTCATAGGTGGGATTGTGTCTACTATTGCTAGATTTTTGGGTGTTGGACCCAACCCTAATGATAGAGTTTCCGGGTTGGAGTGGCTTGATCAAGCTGTTTTTGAAATTATGAACTTTTGCAAAATTGAGGTTGGGCATTTATATTAGATTTACCCTATCGTTTTTCAATATTGATCGAACCACCTTACTTCACCGAGGTAACCTTTATTGGGTACTTGGTGATGAGGATGTTGTTTGACGTGTACCCAATCATCTAGCCCCTCATTCTAGTCAAGCAGGACATAGTACATCCTCTTAACCACCCCCTCCTGACTATACTGACCTTCAAAACACCCTTAGATCTATTCAAGAGGAGCAAGTTTCCCTTCAAGTATTTGTTACTTCTGAGAATTCTACTCTTCGAAACTTTGTCCAAGAGCGCTACAATGCGTTTCGTGGGATGCTTGCTACCCAGGTACAATATTTCCAGGACTATAGGGCATGTCTAAAGACCTGAAGGGATTGACATATCTCTTGTGGCCAACCAACCCATCCTCCACCATCACCTCCTTTTTGATTGTTCTGTGCTAATGCCCTTCCTTTTTTCTCTTCTATGCCCACATTTAGGGCAATGTATAATTCAAGCATGGGAGAGTTAGTCGTTATATTTGGCGTCTGATACTCGTTTTGATTTGGTGTGATTGTGCTTTGTATATATAGTTAGTGGTCGTTTTTGGAGTTTTTGATTTAGTATTTAGTTTTGTTTAGTAGTACATTTAGTTTTCTTTTCATTCTAGGTTACATTTTAGTTTTTCTTTTATTAGTTTCTTTTGTATTTTAGTTTGCATTGCTACTTGGAGTATAAAAAACAAAAAATTAAAAGAAAAAAAATCCTCCGACAATCATCTTTCTAGATTTGGTAGACTTCTTTGGTTTAGTTTGAACCTTTGATTTGCCTAAATTGTGCATACAATGTTTGTGAATGAGTTTTTCAAAATGATCTCCATGTTTTGACTACATGTTAGATGCGAATTGATTTACCCCATGAGTCTTTACATGAATTTTAGTATATATTTACTGGTGAGCTAGTCATGAACTTGGTACATGTCCCGTGAAATTTTGAGCTTTTAGAGACTATTTTTCAATTTAGTCTCATATTTTCTTTCATGTGTGACACTTCCTTGACATTATTTCTCTAGAACTTGCTTTGATTCTCATTCAAGATCAGATTTCGCATGTGCATTTAGACAATATGATTGAGGCTTTTTTTTTCTTTGATTTATTGAAGCCCACAGCCAAATAGTCATCCTTGTTGTGTATTGTATCCCTTACTAGCCCTTTGAGCATATATCTGATTTTTCTTAATTTGAACCTCCTATTATAACCTATGGCCAAATACTTGTCTTACCCATAAGCTAAGACTAGAGGAGTGTTTCATTTTTATGCATCATAGGGCACTAGTAAGGTGGATTGTTATCTTTTAGTGAATTTTGGCTATTTGATGAAGGGATGTGTAATCTTGATTGATTAAAAGGAAATCCCTTGTTTCATTGTACAAAGTTTGGAGAAGAGTTGAAATTTAAATTTTGTTATGGATCTCCTCTTGGCTATCCTTTTTGGGGGGAAAAAAAGAACGGATCATGAAAAGAAGCGGAAAAAAAAGGAAAAATAATTAAAAAAAGGAAAAAAAGGAAAGAGGACAACCAAAAAAACGAAAGAAATTGTTAGCCTTATTGGGATTGTAAGTTATTTATAATTTTCAACTCTTTCTATCTTCAATTGGAGATATATTTTAATAAAATGTAATGGTCTAACAAGGATGTAGTATGATGCATTGGAATTGTTTAGCTCTTAGTCTCTGGCTTCTAGCTCCTCATTTTCAAAACATTTGTTCCCTTCTTACCTTTACTCATGGCCCCATTACAACCCTGTGAAAGTCCTTATGATTGTCCAGTGTGCTTACATATTAGTGATGACGAATTTGAGAGTCTTGTCAAGCTTATAGTGGATTTGAGTCCAAGGAATAACAGTTGAGAGAACCTTCATTATTATTAAACACATGAGTAATGAGAGCCACATAACTCTAGTGAGATTCTACTGGCCTTGCTAGCCTTACTTTTTTGATACGTTGCAATGACTATATTTAACGATTTGGGGAGATTGATTCAAGTTTGACATTATGGTCTACCAAAAGGTTTTCGAAAATTTCATGCCCTAATCTATTTGTTAATGATTTTTGTATCTTTTTGGGCTACCTTTGGGTCAGCTATTCCATTTATAGTTACCTATGTCTATCCTGAGGAGGTTATGCATGGTTTTATTTTTCTTAACATTGCTTGAGGACAAGTAACAGTTTAAGCATGGGAGAGTTTGATAAGTGCTTAATGTACACATCATTTGAGAGCTATTTTGCTTCATTTTTAGGAGAATTATGTGCTTAATGTTATTATTTATGCTCCTATTCTCGATTTATACTTGGGTATAGTTGTTTGATATATTTTGCAGGATTTTAGACCTTTTTACCTAGCATTTGACCCTTACTCGATGTATTTTGACCTCCCCCACAGACACTTATGTGCTGCTACGCCCGTGGAGTAAGATAAGAGTAGAAAACCGATTCCAATACAGACCATGGTTGGACCTTGGTGCTTGCCACAGACCGTGGTGAGAGGTAAAACCATTGTGTCTTCGTGTTTCTTTGGCTGTGTGGCTGAAATCATCCCGATTTTCCTATAAAAGGCCTCATTCAGGCACCAGCAGAGGAAGAGGATGCATAGCAAGCAAGAATAGCATTAGTTTATCTTTTTCAAACTTTTGTTCTTTTAGTTAGGTTCTTAGTTTGGTTATTGTATTAGTGAGAATCTTGAGTGTGAGTGTTTGATCTTGGGGTGGTTTAAAGCCTTGATTGAAGGCTATCCTTAGTCAAGCCCTTCCACTCAGATTTCGCAAAATGTTGGTCAGTTGTTTAATCCTTAATTATGTGTGAGTAATTAATTTTTGTCTAGGGATTTTATAATTTATGAAAATATTGTTGGATTATGTTTTAATTTAAAAAATTGTGCTTATCTTCATGATTGGTTTGATTTCATTCTATCAAGTGTTATTCTTGTTGTGAGTGGAGTTTTAGCCAAAGTTTGCTTGCATGATTGAAACAATCGGGTGAAAAACTGAAATGTGACATTTGATTGTTGGACTGCTTGATAAGACCTGACATAACGTCGTCTCGAAAGAGAGATTTGCATGTCAGGAGGACCAGAAAAGATAATTAACTTGAATTAAGGCAAATGAGTTCGAAAGAACAATCTTTGCTTAGTTTAGGCAAATTTGGTTGAGTTTGAAATAATAGGCCAAATTTTTTTTGATAGATTGCGAGTCCCTAAGATTAACCGATTAGAGAAAAAGCGCATGTTTGTTGTTTTGATCCAGTCACTTATCATAACTGCATGAATTCCTAGACATATTTTTCCTTGATTGAGTTAAAAATTAGTGAATTAAAAGTTGTTAAATCGAAGCATTTGAATTAGAATTTCACTTAGCATATTCTGATGGACAAGACTCAATAGATTACAGTAATCCCTGAGGAACGATATCTTTTATCTATACTACGACTAGTCGTGCACTTGTGGCAGTGGTCATTTTACAATCTTCATAAATAATCCATGATTTTACTTGGTATTTTATTTGATTATTTAATTATTAATTATAATATATATATATATATATATATATATATATATATATATGTGTGTGTGTGTGTGTGTGTGTGTGTGTGTGTGTGTGTGCTAACTCTCCTGTTATTATTTAATCAAAGTTACTATTAGATCTTTTCTCTCATTGTTTATTTCTAACTCAACTTCATTAAACCCATCTTCGATTACTCTTATTACTAATGCTAGTATTTTTATTGTTATCGATGTTAAACTAATACAAAAAAACTACACAAAAGTATCTTAAGTTTTGTATAAACTATTTAAGGATCCTTAGTTTTTAGAAATAACAGTGAAGCACCTTGAACTGTGAAATAACTAAGAGAGAGGACCCTCAAAGTTTATGCAAACCAATTTTCAGGCTCAATTCTACTATTTTCATTCATGTACAATGTCCATAGCTTTTCATATTTACATATTTTATCTCATTCCTTAAAAACTTACTTTCGAAAATTTTAATGTTGTGCTTGTGATTTTATATTCATAAGTATTACTGGAAGGCCTTTTTATCTATTATTAGAGCCACGAGGGGAAAAATAATTAAAATATTAAGCTAAATAATGACTAAGTAAGCTAATTAATAGTTAATGAAACTAATTAGCTGTGTTTAATACTTGAATTATCATCTACTTGTCTTGCTCCTAATTATTCACATATTGTGCATACTCCAAAAGGGATCCACTACAGTGGCATCAGAATTGAACTATATCATTGATATCACTATAGAATTAATGGTAGAAATAGCAAAAATTAAGTGTGAACTTAAGAAGATAAAGAAGCAATTATCTATATTCCATCTTTCTCTGATCAACGAAATCAGGTATAGTTAAAAATCTTATTTAAATATTAGTACTCCATTTCAGTATAAACATTTTTTTCGAAACCTAAAAATAAAAATTCATTTCCTTTACAAGATAATAAAATCGAAAAACAACTAGGAGAAAAATCATCTGAAAAATCATCTGCAAAGATAGGGAAAGAAGAAGAGGATGGAATATTAGCTGTATACTCTTGAGGAATTACATAATATGTCAAATAAAGAACAAAATTCAAAACTAAAACAAAATCATGGAGGCAATAGTAGAAAAATAATACGTCTTATCCGATGATAATGAAGAGATAAATAATGTCCAATTAGAAGAAGAAATATATCAACAAATAAACTTAGTTAAACTAAATGATTTTAATGTTGTTCCTGTAGAAGAAATTAGGAGAAAACTAGATAAAACGCTTTCGAAAGATAGCAGTTGATGGTGAAATCAACGAGATTAGAGAAGAACACAATATAGACGAAATCGAATCTAATCTAGTTAATAATGTCATTCCTAAATCTAAAGAATTTTGATGCATTTTCTAAAAGAAATACCCATATTATGAGACCTAGATTTGTTCCAGTAGGATGTTCAATTAACGTTTCCTTTAGGTTCATCCCAAGAAAAACCACATCCTTTAAAGAGATTAATCTTACCCCAATTAGCCAAACGGGTTACATTTTAAACATTGATAAAGCTCGCAATAGAGAACAAATATTTGAACATTGAAAAAGGGGTTATGAATAGTGTCTTAAATTTGGACACCACATAGATGGCTGAGAATTTCCTAAATTATATCGTATATAGTTTTTCTGGCACTATAGCCAACTAGTATGACTCATTGGATGAGTAAGGTAAAAATATATTAAGAATGATAGAAACACCAACCGCTATGTTTAAAAAATTATGTATGAAATCAAAACTGAATTTATCGAACTGAACTTGATTCTGAAAAAAAGCGTAGGGAGTGACAAAGAAAAACTAATGACATAAAGCTTTGGAACATGCGATATCTCAAAAATTATATTAGGAAATTCAACCAATATTACTACAGAATTGGGTATAATGAAACAAATCTTGGTAAGTTTTATGACAAATTATTTTATCTGAAAAATTTCATAATTAATGAAAAATTCATTACATAGCTTGAAATAGTGGATGTCATTGATTCCCCTTAGTGCAAGTATCTCTTATTTCAGAAAATGGGCCAAAATCAATATCTTGATCTCTTAAAAAAATAAAGAAGTAATTCCTAGCCTGTTAGGATTATCCTCATCAATAGGGAAATAAACCTGAGAAGAGAAGAAAGAAAAAATTTTATAAGAAACGACCTTTAACCAGAAAATGGGAGAGAAATATAAAAGAAAATATTATAACAAAGCAAGCCCTAAAAGGCGTAGATTTTTTTGAAAAACAGCTTATTGTCCAGCATGAAAAAAACAACTGTTAGTGTTGGGCATACGGAGAAGTATGTCATTATGCAAACAAATGCAAAAATAGGAAGAGTAACAGGCTAATTGAAACATTGGGAAGTTTAGACTGTTTTGAGGCTAGTGAAGAAGAAGGACTAGACTTTGCCCTAAATAACAAGGGAATTATTGTGATAGTAGTAGAAGATGAATATGAAGAAAGTGATTGTGAAGAAACTAGTTTTATGATGGAAAGTGGCTCAATTAATCTTTGCGACCTTTATGGAGAAGAATTCATTATAGATAATGAAAATGAAGATATCAAAGGAGATTGGATCATTCCTATAATTCAGAAAGACAAGATCAATTAAATAATCATCTGTCAATTAAGGAGTAAGTTTGTATGTTAGATAATGGAAGGAGACTTAGGGATAAAAGAATGTGAGCATGATGTAGGAGAAGTTAAACTCATTAATCAAGAAAATATCCTTAAGGATATCAATGATAGAATGTAAAGGTATATCAATGTTGGAAGTATGCAAGTTCAAATTAATCCATTGCAATATTATAGCAAAGATATTAACCATTATACTTTGCTATGTATATTGGACATGCCAAGTTCAATAACGAAATTATCACAGAGATCAAGATTAATTTGTGCAATGGTTAAGTAGGATTCAATTACCGACCCAAATATATGTGAGTCTAAAAGATGAATTCCCAAAAACTTCCTCTCCTTTAAGATAAAAATAATTACGACGAACATGAAGAGAGTAGGTTACCCATTGAGGATATTTTGAAAAATTATCTACAAATTAGATAATACTATAGAACCAAAACTAAGGTAACAATGATAGAGACAAAAAAATTTGAAAGTCTTGCTCCAATGCAAAAATTCAAAGGATAAATCCAATTGGAAAGAGATAAAAATTAATAGGCCTGGGATACCTAGCTTTGCAAATCCTACAAAAATCAATAAGAAAAATGTAATAAAAATCGACGAGAATGAAAAATTTACCATTAAACCCCAATTATTAAGAAGTATAAGTGCAAGATCATAATGACGAGAAGGATCTTCAATAGCTAAAGAATATCTCAAAGAGGATGATACTACCATGAGTAATGAAATGAGTAGAATGAGTTTTGAACCCATAATACACGATGTAGATCACAGTATGCGTCTAGATCAAAAAGTCATTGGGTACAAAACAAGGATTGTTTGTAATCCAATATTTAAGGATGAATTAGTAAAAAAATACGACTATGAAAATATGCTATGCAATTAGCAATACTAACTTTAATAGCATTTGTATCCCAATAAATGTATTTTTGGAGAGATATAATAGATATAAATTGTGTGCCTATATCAATAGTGGAGTTCTATTTGTTTTTAAAAAAAATCTCTACTTGTAAAATTTATGTGGAAAAAAGCAAAGAAGTGTTTACAAGTAATAACAGCTTATAATAGCATAATAAGCCACAATGAAACCATAGAGGGTTAGCCATAGAAATAAGAGAAGTCAATGCATTATACCAGTCTTATGGGCTGCTGATCAACCCTCCCATGATATGATTATTGAAAATATTTTTCAAAGGCTATATTCTCTACGAACACAAACCATAAATCAAATAAAATTCATTATAAATGGTCACTCAGTCTCTATTGATAAGTCAAATAAAGGATACACTCACGAGGAGATTGAGTTTACATGCAGCTAGTGTATTCAAGAGTACTAACAATCTTATTACTACAGTTATGTATTAAAGAGCATGTTATTGAATAACAAGAACAATTATACAAAGAACACTACTTTGATAATCCTCTTAAACTTTGGGACAAAGATAAGACATTTGTAAAGATTATTTTGTGAATCCCAACACTATTATCCAAGTCACATGAATGGTGTATATACATCCAGGCATACAAGAATTTAATAAGCACATCAAACAAATTTTGGATGAAGGTTTAATTAGGAAGAGTATGAGTCCTTACACTAGTCGTGCTTTCATAGTGAGAGTCCTGACACTAATCCCACTTTTATAGTGAGGAATCCTGCTAAAAAAGGGGGGGGGGAAGGTAAAATGATAATCAATTACAAAAAGTTTAATGATAATATTGACGTTGATGGTTATTATATTGTTAAAAAACAGTTCTTTTCAATAGAATTCAAGTAGTCTCTTAGTTTTCGAAAATGGATTACAAAAGCGGATATTTGAAAATCAAAATGGATGAAGAAAGCATTCCTTTGACTACTTTTGGTGCTCCTCAAGGATAGAATAGATAGTAATGTTACTTGGTCTAAAAAATACACCTCAAATATTTCAAACAAGAATGGATAACATCTTCAAAAATCTTAAGCATTATTATCTAGCCTACATAGTTGATATTCTTGTCTTTTCCAAGACCATAGAACAACAAAAAAATTACATTCTTACTATCACCAAAGGATCTATTTATCATGGTATTATCCTTTGGTAAAAACAAGTGCATTTATGTTAAATAAGAAATAGTGTTTGTAGGTCTTCAAACAAAACCTGGACAAATCATCCTACAAAAGCATATTTTAGACAAAAATAAAAAATTTTCAAAAGAAGAATTAAGATAAGAAGCAATTAGAAGTGTTTCTTGGATTTCTTACCTATGCTTCAGTTTTCATAAAAATCTAGCTAAATTGAGAAAACTATTGCAATAGAAATTCAAAAAAGGAGTAACTGGAACATGGGCCCTTAGTGATTCAAAGATTACTCACATTTTCAAAAAGATGTGTAAAAATATTCCCGTGCTTAATTTTCCTAATGAACGAGATGATTTAATTCTTGAAACAGATGTGAGTAATGAGCACTAGAGTACAGTATTGACAATCAAAGAAGAAGAAAAATTCTGTAAATATCAAAGTAGAAGTATTAATAAAGCAGAATGTAACTATTCCATAGTGGGAAAAGAAATCCTTACTGTCATAAGAAAGAACTAAAAGGTTTTTAATCTTTTTAGCCCCAAAACCTATTCTTATTCAAATCGATTGCAAATGAACACTTGGTTTTGTAAAAAAGAATTTATCGAATATGCAAGCATAAGGACAACTCCTACGTTGGCAGTTATAGTTTAACCTGTTTTCTTTCTCTATTAAATATATATAGGGATAGAATAATTCTTCGATAGATAGTTGACCTTGTAAACTCGCCAATTGTTATCATTAGAGTAGAACTCCTACTAGAAAATGAGAAAATACAAAATAAAATGCCATTGCTAGTAAAATGGGTTTCACCTTCTAGTAAAGCCCTTATGGATATTTTGAAATTCTATACAAAAGGTAGATCATGCTTAGGTTTGCTATCCTCTAGCTATCTAATAGTACAAACATTTAACCTTTTGGAGTTACAAACGAATTATCTAAGGTGTCCTTATAAGATTCAGCAAAAAAAATAAGTTCCTATGTTCAAGAAAAAAGGTTCAATGACTAGTATGTACTCTGCATCGACTACTATCATAATTATTTTTATGATATTTGGGATTTATGAAGTGCTATGATTCTCTTTCTTGGTACAACGGGCATTGGTGGTATTAGATTCCTAGAAAATCAATCGCTTTAGATGATCCCGGTATGAAGACTTGGGAATATGGAATGGTAGCTTGTCTCATGAAAATTCCAGATCCTAAGTATCCATTCTTCACAAGACTAAGTGTGTTTCAAAAGTGTATGTTTAAAAGGATCCATTGGATTCTGACATCTCTTTATGGTCCAACTAAATTTTCATATAATAGAAGTTTACATATCGAGGTACATTGTATAATGATTGAGTATGGAAACGGAACAAACAAATTAGCCCATTATCTTGTTCAATTAATTGATATTCAGCATCTTAATGATCAATGATAAGAATGATTTTTAGACCGGTAAGAAGTAGTTAGTGATCATACTTTAGCAAGAACCATTAGTTTTTACAATATTCATCATCAAATGTGGGCATTAATTGAGTGAGGAGAAACTCTAATGCATTATGGGAACACTATTGTTATTTATCATAATGAGCTTAACAAATATGTGAAAGTAGAAGGCGCTTGCTACTTCAGAATATATCTTAGATTATCTCTTCAATGTTGGAGCTGAATAATTCCTATCATAAAAATGAAAGAAATATCTGCTTGAATTATTTGCAAAGTGGGTTCCAGAGCATCTTCAACTTGATAAAGATTTTGATGATTATCTGGATAGTGATGGACTATAGGACATTAGGGGGAATGAATGCATGCATAGTCTCCATATGAATGGCTAGTCATGTTAGCATTGAGTGCTTTGTAAAAGCTATTGCACCATTATTGTGTTATTTTATCGAATGTCAAGTCAGCAAAATAATTCACTCCACTATAGCCATATGAAAGCATCTTATAGCACCAAGCGTATTGTAGCTATTAGGGCATCCTATGTATTCATTTCCTCTACAAAAGGAGAAGCTAATTGTTGTGAAGGGACATGATCATTTGAGCATACTTGAGCAAAACATAAGTCAAGGCTCTTTATTTCTCTATGAGTAAGCATCTCTGTTGATTTTAGTTGCTTAAGTCTCTTTTCAATCATTCCATTGTAATATTTTCACTTTCAGGCTTTTAATAAAAGAAGTTTTCCAGTAGAAAATATTACTGAATCGAACCATATGTCTTAAATATTGTAATTTCTTAATTAAAGTCTGACTATCATTTAAATTGTAAAACTTGATAACTAACTACAAGTTGAGGCAGGAAACAAAATAGATCTGTGTTGTGGCTTATCTAAGGGAGTTGTGGTTAAGATTAGTAATCTCTGTAAACTGGAAGCTAGAGTAACGCCAGGATCCAGCGCTGACTAAGTTCAGGTAATGGTCAAAGCTCTCTGATTAAGCTTTATTATTTTGCTAAGCGTGGTGATCCTATAGTCGGAAAAAAGATAACATTAATGATATAACTAGTATATTGTCATAACTAGTACCACTAAAGTCATTATAGAGAGTTAAATCATTTGAAACAAACATATTTCTTGAAAAAAGCCTATAAAATAGCAAAATTATGAAAAGGATGCCATTTGGGCCAAAGTTGAAAATTTTTGAAAGTTTTTGGGCAAAAACAAAAAGCAAAAGGACATAACAATATGTTGTTTGAAAACATAAGGTACCCCAGTGTTATTTTCAAAAATTTCACGGGCCCAAAAATAGTTGTCCTAAAACTTAGGGTTCCTAAGACTTTTTTTGTCCTTTATCACTGCACTATTAGTATTAATGCTACTACTCTTACTGTTATTATTATTCTTAATAGTGCTAGTATTGTCGTTAATATTATTTCAATTCTCATGTGTTAAAAACATAACTAATCATCTATTAACAATAAGATGTTAACTCACACAAACCTTGTTTATGTGCTTAGTTTTATACTGAGTGTAAAAAGCTATCATTTTGGACCTAAATCAAAAAAGTAAATTTTCAAGAGTGTGAATAAACTCCAATTACCATTTGCGTCATCGGATTACAAAGGAATAGGTCACTTTTAACTCGTTCAAGCATAATTCAACTTTTAATTGATCTCCTTGGATATCATTAACATTTAATCATTATTACCACTGACTGGCATTCATCATCCTCGCATACCTTCATTAGGTTTCCATAAACCAGGAGTTAATGTTATTTTCTATCACTAAACCCACTCAAATTACTCATAGGGGATACAATTCCATCCTCGAGCTAAACCCTCAATTCACAAACAAGTGTGTTTTATTTTAAATTACCCCAAATGTTTTATCCCTCCTTTCTTCCAAGTTCGAACCCACAACCCTAATCTCCTCTTCTCCCTCCTCAAATCTGCTATGCCCAAAGTCCCAGGATATACATATATCACTCTTTAATTTCATTAAAATCACGACAAGATTCCTATAATTTTAACTCAATCGATCGTATAAAAGTTTGCTTTTTGCAACCCACACCCTAAACCCACATCCTCCATGAACACCCAATAATCCATATTACTAACATTACAATTTATCATTGTAAATGTCAATAACACTTACTTAGTGTAAAAAGAATCAAATTAATCAACAAATCAAGGAATAAGTGGTGAAGGAAATTGAAGAAAGAGTTAATACCAAAACAAGAGGAAAAAGGAAAGAAAGGGGGAGGGGTGGATGGGATAGATGCTAGCAGCCCCGTTGTCGACATCGGCTAACCAGAAGCGCATGACTAGGCGGTGGGCATGATTAGGGGGTTCTGCTCCGTTGTGCGTATAAAGGGGAAGGAGAAGCAATGAAAATAGAAGAAATGTTTGCCTTTGCTTCTAATAATCTGCTATTTTTTAAAACTCATTTCTTTCTCCTTTTTTTCTGTTGGTTAAAAAATCTCAGCATACTAATCTCAAGTGAATGGGCTCATGTTTCAAACCTATTCTTTGCATTTTACCCAAAATAAGACCACCAATACAACTCCACATCCATTTTATTCCCATTTTACTTTTAATAGCTTCTTAAGTTGTTTAGAAATATCATACTTTCAGTTGTACTTTCGTATTAATCTTTCTTCTATATCATTTATTCGCATTATTATGTCATTTACGTAACATAGGTAGGCAAAGTGTAAAAATAATATTTTATGAGAAACATTATCATTTCCCTTCACTTTTATAGATGTGATAATCTTTGTTACTTATAGGTTTTCAACGATTTTGTACAGGGCATGACTAACTCTTTTTCCGAGACCATTTTCGTCATCTAAAGCTGTAGTTACATAAGTATTTTAAATGTTGAATTGAAATTTGATGCTCAGCTTTGTTAAATTAAATTGAAATTAGCTAAATTAATTAGTGTGGATAGGTTCAGACTATTATAAGTATGCCCTTTAGGAAAGCTTGCAATAGTATTGCTCCCTCTTGGTTGGCCACAACCCCTTACACATCTAAAAGTAACGGCACCGAATGGCATGAGGAGCAAAATGAATCATTAAGGCCCCACTACTCTGAGTGAAAAAAATTAGAAGAAAAGCCCCCTCACTAGACAGGTCTATCGGATGGACTTGGATAGAAACCTAACCGCTTAGCAGTGCTCGCCCCTCTCCGAACAACTAGGGCCAAGAGGGGACAAAATGAGGGGGCATTATCCAAGTACCATGACTCTCCTTTATCAGTGGAAGTTGGCCATCCTTGGCCAGCCATGCTAAGGATTAACGACTCATCAAAAAAGAGGATCCTTGCTTCCCCTCTGGATCCCTTTCAATAGAGAGATTTTGCAGATGTAGCAGTTCAAGAAAACCATCAATGCCTTTGACAGAACCACTAATCCAGATAATCATATGGATGCCTACAAGGCATGGATGTATGTCTAGGATGGTGATGATTCTACTTACTCTCATTACTTCCCTGCTATGTGGAAGGGATTACCTATAAATGGTTTAATAGTCTTCCCAACAGAAACATTCCTTCAACTTTCCAAGTTGTTTAGCACCCACCTCATTGCAAGCAAGAGAAAGAGGAGAACTAACACTTTATCTTGCAAAAAATAGGCCAGAAAAAGGGGAGGACTTGAAGCAGTATGTGATGAAGTTTAACTAGGAAGCTATTCTGATTCTAGACTTACAAAAAGGGGCGACCTACACTGCTTTGCTTAATGGATTGCTTCTGGGAATGTTCAGGTTCTCCATCTTGGAGAGAAAAGTAGCAACATTAGCAGAAGCATTAAGAAGGGCCTAAGATTTCATACAGGGCACCGAGATATGTGCTGGAGATGATATCATCCAACAAGACACCTATAAGAGAATAAGAGAAAAGAAGGGCACCACCTAGTCAGACAAGCGTTTAGGGAAAGGGGAAGAAAATGTCGGACGCTTCCATACTAGTTCCCGGAACATCCTCATAGAGATCAATGGAAACCCTATATTGAGAAGGTCAAAGCCCATCAAAACTCCAGCAAAATTCGATAACAAAAACAAGTATTGTGAGTATCATGATGAGGACTTTGGCCACACCACTTCTAAGTGTCAGAGCATAAGAAGGCCCTCCACGAGCTATCTAATCAGGGGCTGCTTAACCGGTTCTTAACGCAGGGAAGGGGAGATGATTAAGGTCATGGAAACCCAGGACAAAAGAAAGATGATGAGGTTGATCATAACACAGAAGTGATAGCAACCATACTTAGAGAAATCAACAACAAGGAATTGAATGCCGGATGTGGGAAAATCGAGATTCAGAAGCTCAACCAAGTTAAGGTTGCTAAGAAGTTGAAGCCAATAATGGGACCAACCATGATGTTCGGTCCGAAAGACATGCGTCCCTTATAGATGCCTTATATTGATGCCTTAGTGATTGAACTTAAAATTACAACCTATGGTGCAACGAATCCTTATGGACATAGGAAGTTTCACTGATGTCATCACTCTATCTTATAAAAAGCTGCAATATGTGAGAAAGATTTAAAAGCTGTTGAAACCCCCATTGCAGCGTTCGGGGGGCAAACAACATACCCATTTTGAATGGAAAGTCTACCCATTAAAGGGGAGGAAATGGGAAGCTCATAAACTATTGAAGCAAACTTTCTAGTAGTGGATATCCCAATAGTGTATAATGTCATCCTCGGACGACTTATCCTTAGCGCCATCAAAGTAGTGGTGGCACCCTACCTCATACTCTTGTAGCTTGAATTGGATAATGGCAAGGGAGGAAACCTTTATGGAGATCAGAAAATGATGAGAAAACGCTATTATGTGGGCTTCAATTCCTGAGGAAATAGGGAAAGATCCCCTAAAGACAGCTCTCCTGATTGAGCAAGGTTGGGAGAAGGGTTGCTATGGATGCAGTGGTAGTACTCTTTGCTTCGGCAGAGGAACATGAAAGGCCCCGCTCAGAACTAACTAGTGAATTAGTTCTATCCCCATGGACCCTTTATAGCCAAAATAAGCCGTCTAACGTGGGAAAGATCTCAATACCACAATAAGGGACGGAATTGTTTGACTTCTGGGATAGTACAAGGATGTGTTCACATTTAACCCTTCAGAAATGCTAGGAGTGGCTCCTTAAGTAATGGAACACAAGCTTAATGTTGATCCTAACCACACTATGGTCATTAAAAAACGAAGGCCCTTGAGGGAAAAGAAGAGAACAACCATAACAATCAAAAGTTCAAAAGCTTTTGAAAGAAGGGCTCATAAGGGAGTATAGATGTCCCAAATGGGTGTTAAATGTCATCTTGGCCTAGAAGCCCAATGAGACATGAAGGAAGTACATTAACTTGATAGATCTGAGCAAGGCATGCCCCAAAGATAGTTAGCCGCTCCTAATGATAGACAAGTTGGTTGACTCCATAGCTGGTTATGAGTTTCTTAGCTTTGTCGATGCCTTTTTTGGCTACAACCGAATCCCTTTATCTAAAGAAAATCAAGAGAAAAACGGATTTCATTCTCAACACTAACCTATACTGCTATAGCTTGTTATTGTTTGGCTCGAAGAACGTCGGAGCCACCTACTAAGAACTTACCAATAAGATCTTGGAGTTGATCATAGCAAAGACAACGGAGGAATTTGCAGAGAACATGATCACTAAGAGTGTAAAGGAATTTGGCCATATGAGAGAGCTGGATATCAACTTCTTAGGTCACATGATCGATCAAAGAGGAATTAAGGCAAATCCTAACAAGGTTAAGGTCGTGTTGGATATGTAGTCTTCGACAACGGTGAAAGAAGTGTAAAAATTGATTGATTGCATAGTCGCACTTGGAAGGTTCACGTCAAGATCAATAGATATATGCCTTCCTTTCTTCGATTCGTTAAAGAAAACAGCATAGTTTTTTGAATGGGATGAGGAGGCCTAACAAACCCTTTAATGTCTTAAAGAAAACCTATCCAGACTCTCTTAGATGATAAGTCCAAATACTAGAGAGCCACTGTTGGCATGCTTGGCCATTTTCCATCATATAGTAAGCCCAGTTCTATTGGCCAATGCCAATATAGTAGGTAATTTACATCTTAGTATGAGTTGAACAACAATATACATTCATCGAGAACTTTGCAAATGCTTTATTAATCACAACTTGGAAATTGCGTCCTTACTTTGAATCTCACCTCATCACTATGCTCATATACCACCTCTTACGAAGCACCTTTGATTGTTATGGAAGTTCTAGAAGGATGTTGAAATGGGTTGTCGAGTTAACCCTTTATGGAATCAACTAAGAACCTAGAAGGGTGATCAAATCTTTAGCGCATGCCCACTTCATTACTGAATGCTCAGTTCCAAATGAGCCGAAGGATGCTATATGTTGAAAAAGGATCAACAACTAATGGAGGAATTGGAGCGGGGATGATTATAGTATCTCCCAAAGAGCACACATAGGAGCATGCCCTGAAGTTCATGTTCAAGGCATTAAACAATAAAGCTGCATATGAAGCTTTATTGGCCAAGTGGTAAGTGCTAAAGCTGTATATCATTTTAGGGTTATTTTGCTGCATTTTTAGGAGAATTATGTACTTAATGTTAAAACTTATACACTTGTGACCCTTATTTGAGTGTATGTTGACCCTCCACAGATGCCCTTGTGATGCCATACTCATGGAGTATGAGAAGAGCAGAAAATTCGATTCTAGCCAAGTCCACGGTAGGACTGTGTGCCTGCCACGGATCGCGATAAACTGGTAACTGCTAGCCTCTTCATTTTCTTTCATTGTGCGACGAAGTTTAACCAATTGGTGCTTAAAAGGGCGTGTTTTCAGAGTAGAAAGAGAGATATAGTCTAGGAACCATAGCCCTACTTTCACATTTTTTTAGTTTCATTTAGTTTTAGTGTGATTTTTGTTGAGTTTAAAAGGAGAAACTTGCTCTAGGAAGCTTGAAGTTTGTTGCACTATTCAAGGACTGCCGTTGTTGTAAAGTTTTCGTTCTTTCATTTGAATTTGCTTTTAAACTTTTGTTTTAGATGAATTTAGAAACATGAGTGAGTAGTTTTATCTAATCTAGGGATTTGTTAACCATAGAATTGCTATTGGATCCTTTATCCTTGAATTCTTGTGCTTATTTCATGTTTGGAATGAATCATGTCTATCTTGAAATTGGATTATTGTGAGTTGACTATGGCCAATTCTGCTTGCTTTTATTAGGTAGTAGGGTGAAGTACTGGCAGAAAAAACTCTCTACCCGATCGTCTTGATAGAACTTAATTTAGCAAAACTCAAGAGAGAATTGCTTGTTAAGAGGAGACCTAGGATCAATACATCTTTAACCTATATTAAATCAAATACACTTGAGAGAGTGATAGTTGAATTTGTTTAGGCAATTTAGTCTGTTTTAAAAGAAAGGATTAAATTCAATTTGATTGCAATTTCTTGAATCATTCTTTTTATGAAAAGTGCATGCTTAAATCCATGATCTGACTCTTTACTTTGTGAATCAAATTCCTAGATGCTTTTCCATTGTTGAATTTTCGAATAGTAAATTAGTTTATTTTAATCGACCATTTGAAAGGATTTGTCGCTTAGTAAATTCTAAAAGGCTTTTGACTCGATAGATTACTTTGGTCCCTGAGTATGATCGTTTAATCTATACTATAACAACTGTGTGCTTGCGGACGTGTTAAGTTTTTGGCACCATTGCTGGAGATCAATTTATTAACTATTGAGTTAGTCTTATGAAATTAACTAAGTGCTTTATTTTTTTGTTTTTTTTTTCTATTTCTTGTTTGATTGCGTTAGTAGTGTTGGTGTTTGTGCTTGTAGGAATATTCCCCGTTTATACAAAGTCCATTACTATACGAACCCGATCCCGAGATTGAGAGGACTTTCCGTTTAAGAAGGAAGAAGCAAAAACTTAAGGAACAAAGATGCAAGGCTAGAAGAACTTCAACAAATATTACGGGAGGAGAAGGTGACCAAAGAAGGATGCTTAGGAATTTTGTTACCCTTGGAGTCTAAGGAATCGCCTCAAGAATCGCTCGCCCTAATGTTGATGTAAATAATTCGAGCTCAAGCCAGCTCTCATTTCCATGTTGCAACAATCCCAGTTTGGAGGCAACTCTTTAGAAGACCCGAACTTATACCTCTCGGTCTTTTTAGAGGTGTGCGACACATTGAAGCTTAACAGACTCCATCGATGCCATCCAACTGCGACTATTTCCCTTTTCACTTAGGGATAAGAAAAGCGGATGGCTGCATTCTTTGCCTTTGGGATGTATCACCACATGGGATGAGCTTACTACAGCTTTCCTCGCCAAACTCTTCCCATCCCATCGAGCAAAACAGCAAGTTTAAGGAATCAAATCATCAACTTCACTCAAAGGGATGATGAGACGCTCTATAAGGCTTAGGAGCGGTCCAAGGATTTGCTACAGTTATGCCCTCACCATGGTCTCCAAAGATGGATAATTGGTCAAGCTTTCTATAATGGTGTGACCCAAACTATAAGGTCCATGATTGATATGGCAGCAGGAGGAGCTTTGATGAACAAAACTGAAGACGAGGACTATAATTTGATTGAGGAGATGGCGCTTAATAATTTCCAATGGTCCACCAAACGAGGCCAACCCAAGTGGGTTGGAGGTGAGCTTGAAGTTGATGCACTTACTTTGCTTTCTGCTAAAGTTGATGCTATGACTCAAAGGTTGGACCGTATGAATGTTAATGCTATAAATTCTAGTGCCCCTTTCCCATGTGAAATTTGTGGTTCTATTGAACATGTGGCTTTGAATTGCCAAGTTGGAAGTCCTTTCTCCTAAGACTCTAGTAAAGTTAATTATGTCCAAAACTTCAACTCGAGACTGGCTAATGACCCTTACTTTAGTACCTACAATCCAGGTTGGAGGAATCATCTGAATTTCTCATGTAGGTCTAATCCAAACTCTTTGAATATTCCCCCAATAAATGCTAGGCCACCCCTCGATTTTCAAAGACCTCCTTTCCTTCTAGAAGTACCCCAAAAGTCTAACTTAGAGGGTATGATGGAAAGTATACTTATAGCACAACAAAAGTACGATAAGTAGATTAAGCAATTAGCCTCCAAGATTGATGTGCTTACAACTCACAATAAGATGCTAGAAGCCCAAATCGCCCTAGCTTCTCATCTAGATCCCCCGGATAGACTCCCAAATAAACCAGAATCTAAACTCCATGAGCATTGTAATTGTGTCACCTTGAAGGAAGGGGTAGAGAACTCTATTGACTCCAAGGACACGCCAATTGAAGAGGATAGAGAAATAATCATAGTTGAGGGTAAGGAGAGGAATGATAGTGGGAGGGCCATGACGTTCATATAGAATGAAAGTTTAGAGATCCCCATAATTTTTCCACCTAAGCTTCCTGACCCAGGGAGCTTTTCTATCCCCTATGTTGTGAGAAACGTTAAAATTGAGAGAGCCTTATGTGACCTAGGTGTAAGCATCAGTTTAATACCATACTCTTTGTTTCTTAAGCTTCACTTAGGGCCATGAACACCCTTTTCATCACAGTTAGCAGACGGTTCTGAAACACAACCGTTAGGCAAATTTGATCATGTGCCAATCAAAATAGGAGATATTTGGGTATTGAAAGACTTTATCATTATTGATATGGTTGAGACCGATGATGCCCAAGTTATTCTAGGTAGGCCCTTCATGGCTACATGTTGTGATTTTCCGCAAGCGCACAGTTTATTGTTGTAACGCTAACGGGTGTCGATCCTCAAGGATGGTTGTGAAATTTGATTACCAAAAATTCTAAACTAAATTAAAACTAATTGCTAAATTAATCAAGTATCATGATTGAAAATTCTGCAAATTAATAGGCTAAATGAATAAGATTAATTCATGGATTTGTGAACAATACTAGAGAAACTAAGGAGCATCAAATTGCAAATATTTTCACCTCACCAACACTTAGCTACAAATAATTCATGGACTGTGATTAACGAAGCAAGCGAAACCAGCAGAGGCATACACAGAACAGAGCACTTGAACCCAAAGAAAAACTGAAGAAAATAGAGCCTCAAATGAGAAATTCAACACAAACTTTTGCAAATTCAATTCCAATATCCAAACTTGTACTCGAACTTGAAAGAAAACCATAATCTAATTTCACTAATTTTAAAAATTAATAATGATATCTGAATAAACGAAACCAGACTGAATTTGAAGAAAATCGAAAACTACTAGAAGCTCTACTCTCCACTACCCCCCTCTACCTCTATGCTATGTTTTTCCCTTAAAAGCCGACGAAGGAACCCCCCCCCCCAAAACGATCCGAATCCTCCGCCTTATTCTTCAATTAATTCTCCAATTACTTCCCGTAACCGCCGGATTTGTGATGGAAATGATGATGGTATTATGGGTAATAGGAGGAAGGCGAAGCAACAAAGCATTATGGCTGAGGAAGAAGACGAACCATCGCCTTGCTCTGTCGTGCTTTGTTTTTTTAGTCTTTGCTGGGCTGGAATTCAGGAAACCGAGAAGAAGAAGAAAGCTGATGGGAGAGGAAAGAACTCATGTGCCATGCACATGATAGGTTAAATGAAGAGAGAAGACAGGCCGGCTCATGGACCGTGGGAAGGGAAAAGGATGGACGTCTGGGCCGGGCCCGCTGAGAGAAAAAAGAGAATGGAAGAGAGCGGGGGGAAAGCTAGATCGCTGGGCCCTGGTCTGCCTGTTGCGGAAGAAGCCGGGCCAGGCCTATCGTCGAGAAGCTGAAAGGGAGAAAGGAGGTGAAGCCGGGCCTTATATTTGGGCACGTAACTGGGCCTGTTTTCCTTCATTGTTTTTTCCCCCCTTTTGCTCCTGTGTGCTCCAATAACACTTTCTTCCAACCTTTATATCCAATTTATTCAAACCTCCATAATATCTACAAAAACAATAAAAACATATTAAAAATCTAATTAAGTAATTTATTATGAGCAAATATTAGGTAACAAAGGGGTATAAAATATCATAATTTATGGTTAAACAAATACCTCCACACTTAAGTTTTGCTCATCCTCGAGTAAAACAAAACGAAAAATCCTAGAAAAAGAAAATAAAACAAAATCCTAACTCACTTTTGTAGAAATCACGTTTGCACTTAGCATGTGCAACAAGCCCTTTAAACCCCTAGGTTACCCTTAGTGGACGAGTAAGGTCTCGTGAGGGTTTGCAGATGATATACTCACAAAATCTATAAAAGAAAACATAAATAGAAACTCAAAAATCGTTTTGGGTTTTGTTTTTCAAAAATTAATATGTACAAAACTGGGGAAAGATATATACACATTCCAATCAATTAAATCACCTATGTAGCAAAGATATTGGCTCGCACATAAACAAAAACAAAATGTACACATCAAGACTCTCTACCCCATGAATGACATCAAAGCACTAACTTTTCACCTCACTAGACATCAAGACTTGGAATCCATCCCAGTGCTTGTGTGCATGTGTATCATCATCTTAGGGCTTAGGCTTACCACAATCAAACTCAATCCCACTTAACTGATACAAACTACATTATTGATTTATTAACTTAGGAAGCAAACTTTTCCAGTAGCGGTATTGCCTCAAAGGGTAACGCCTAGTAGCATGTACCTCAAAGGGTAACGCCCAGTAGCGCATGCCTCAAAGGGATACTTGTTATTCCAAATTTTATTTCATTTCCTTTTTCTTTCTTTTTTTTCCGTTCCTTTTTTTCATTTTTTTTGTTGTATTTTCTTTTTTTCAGAAAGCAAACAAAAAACCCAAAGTAATCGTGGCAAAGACAAGTGGGAGAGCCAATATTGGAAAACTAAGACCCTAAGATAATAATGATGATATAAATAGGATTGGATTACCAACGATAATGAACAATTAGGGTTAGAATTACGGCATAGAATGACACATTGAGGACGGAGACCTTTCATACACATCATGCGTATATACAGGCTAATAGTCAAAGCACAGGGAATTTAAGCTAATCAGAATAGTACGAAATTTCCTCAAAAACAAAACAAAAACCTTTTGGATTTTCAAAGATTTTTCAAAATTTTTTTTAAAGGATTTTCAAATTTTCAATTGTTTTTTTCTTTTCAAAGTTTGCCCACTCCCACACCTAAATCTCACAATGTCCTCATTGGGAGTGGAAAGAAGCATAAAACACAAAAGCAAAAACTAAAAAGAGACAAAATATACAAAAATAAAAAAAACATGACGTAAAAACAAAAAGGACAAGACTCTAAATTCAAAAAGAAAACAAAAATAAAAGACAACCACAAATATATACAAAAGAAAACAAAATAAAAAAGAGGAGATAAAGATGAACGTTATACCAAGTCAGGTGCAGAATTATACCTAAGCTATAGCCTCTAGAAATGCGCTCAAATAGAGGCGTATGGAGCATCAGCCACTTCATATCAAATGAAACATCGCTACTTAAATCAAATCCCAATAAAGCACGAAGCAGCTTGTCAAACACAAAAGACCAACTCTTGATAATGAACATGTGAGAGTTGATACCAAATAGAGTACATCCACCACAATAATGCAACACAAGTGAGGGCCCTCTTCAATTTGTCAAACTGTTGGGCCCAATCAGGAAATAGATGGACATACTTAAAATCAGCCAGTAGGTGGGTCATCAGCCTAGAAATCGGGTTATCATGAATGAGCAGTGTAGGCAAAATAGCGGCTGCAAAGTTCACAAGTGTATTAATGTCAAAATGTGCACTAGTCTGGTCTAAAACAAATTTCTTAATGGCAATATTCTCAGACTCAACAAATTCAGGCTTGTAATTTCCAAAAAGGAGGTCAATTCGGATGGGGTCAAAAGAAAAAGATTCATACTCAGCATGTAGACCCACGTCCAAACTCACATTAACATCAAACCCACATAGAAAAGATTCATATTCTATAGAAAGAACATCAGCATTAAATTCCAATTCACTGGGTTCAAGTGTCTCCTCGCATGACTCATGTGAAGTAGTATCATCTGACTCATCTAACTCATGGTGCTCAAAGTTAGTTGTGACGCTCAAATCTAACTCACTAGGGTTCCCACATTTGTCACTCTTCTCAAACTCAAAAGAATCATCTAAAGTGATGGTTGGGTCAGCAGAAATTAGGACATCCTTAATGACGTCCGTAGGTGAGCTAAATTCAGGTGGAAGGGCAGGGGATAGAGACAAAAGGAAGTCACTCTCTTGATCTAGACTAGACAAAGACATGTCATTATTCAGATCGGGTCGAGCGAGATAAAAGCGCTCAAAATCATCATAGAGACTAATTTCAGATTTATGAGATCCTAAACTAGAGTCAGGCTCATTACAATTCTCCCTACTTTGATTAAAACATTGAGAATATTCAGCAATTCTCACTTTCATGTTCCCTATCATTTTATCAGTCAATTCATTTATCTTATTCTTCACACTTACACAGGTAGCATCAATATAAATACGAAAAGGGCAAGTACGAACAGCATGGTCAGAAGATTCACAATAATCGCACAATACAGGAGACATATAAGAATAAGATGGGTCATGTGAATGCATAAAGCAATCATGAGGGTAAGGATTAGCATGAAAAATAGACTCATTAGGAGTTGGGTATCCAAAATTATTTTTAGCTTGTTCAAACTCGTAAGTATCTCAAGCTAATTTTTCAAAGAAATTTCAAATTTTATATTGAGTTTTAGATAACAATTCTAGTACACCTTCAAGATAAATAGACTCAATATAACCCCAAGATTCAGAATTCAGACCCACAGCAATGACCTCATAAATTTTTCATTTTTAAAAATTTTGATTCAATTGAGCACGATAATCATTAAGTCGCGATAAATAGCTCCAGAAAGGTTCATGCTCGAATTGTGGGAAATTAGAAACTGGCATTCTTGAATCTAATGTTTTTTTCAATTTTAGGAATTTTTCAATTTTTTTGGATTTTCAATTCTTTTTATTTTTTTAGTTTTCTTTTTAGGGGGAAAAAAATGCATGTAGGACACTATGTACAAACCAATGACTAAAACAAAAAGAAGAGACTCAAATAATTAAGTGAACAAAACACAATAAACTAACAAAAATAAAACTATACTACCAAAACAAAAGAATGACCAAAACGACTCAAACATCACAGAAAATATAAAATGAACACAAGCACAAAAGAAAAGCATTTTTTAAAATTTTTTTTCTCTTTGTTGCTGCTACTTCTGTGCTTGTTCCCTGCACAATAACTAAATTATTAGTCTCTTCTTCTTTTTTTTTTTTCAAGTAGCAAAATCACACGACATAGCAAAATTAAATTGACCCAAAGCTAAAACTGCAACTCAAATCAAAAATCAAAAATAATCAAAGTTAAAACTAAACTAACACACACAAAATAGAAAATCAAAAGTATGAAACGAAAACGAAAACGAAATCGACACAAACACCTAAATTACGACTCGACTATGCAACCTAATTACACAATGCCATCCCCGGCAACGGCGCCAAAAACTTGTTGTGATTTTTCGTAAGCGCACGATTTATCATTGTAACGCTACCGGGTGTCGATCCTCAGGGATGGTTGTGAAATTTGGTTACCAAAAATTCTAAACTAAATTAAAAGTAAATGTTAAATTAATCAAGTATCATGATTAAAACTTCCGCAAATTAATAGGCCAAATGAATAAGATTAATTCATCGATTTGTGGACATTACTAGAGAAACTAAGGAGCACCAAATTGCAAATATTTTCACCTCACCAACACTTAGCCGTAAATAATTCATGGACTGTGATTAATGAAGCAAGCGAAACCAGCAAAGGCATACACAGAACAGAGTAATTGAATCCAAAGAAAAACTGAAGAAAACAGAGCCTCAAATCAGAAATTCAATACAAACATTTGCAAATTCAATTCCAATATCCAAACTTGTACTCGAACTCAAAAGAAAACCATAGTCTAATTTCACTAATTTTGAAAATTAATAATGAGATCTGGATAAACGAAACCAGACTGAATTTGAAGAAAATCGAAAACTACTAGAAGCTCTACTCTCCACTCCCCCTACCTCTATGCTACGTTTTTCCCTTAAAAGCCGACGAAGGAACCGCCCCCTCCCAAAACGATCCGAATCCTCTGCCTCATTCTTCAATTAATTCTCCAATTACTTCCCGTAACCGCCGGATTTGTGATGGAAATGATGATGGTATTGTGGGTAATAGGAGGAAGGCGAAGCAACAAAGCATTATGGCTGAGGAAGAAGACGAACCATCGCCTTGCTCTGTCGTGCTTTGTTTTTTTAGTCTTTGCTGGGCTGGAATTCAGGAAACCGAGAAGAAGAAGAAAACTGATGGGAGAGGAAAGAACTCATGTGCCATGCACATGATAGGTTAAATGAAGAGAGAAGGCAGGTCGGCTCATGGACCATGGGAAGGGAAAAGGATGGAGGTCTAGGCCGGGCCCACTGAGAGGAAAAGGAGAAAGGAAGAGAGCAGAAGGGGGGAAAGCTAGACCGCTGGGCCCTGGTCTACTTACTGGGGAAGAAGTTGGGCCAGGCCCATCATCGACAAGCTGAAAGGGAGACAGTTGGTGAAGCCGGGCCTTTTGCTTGGGCTCGTGGCTAGGCCTGTTTTCCTTCATTGTTTTTTTTTTTTTTTTCTTTTGCTCCTGTGTGATCCAATAACACTCTTCCAACCTTTATATCCAATTTATTCAAATCTTCATAATATCTACAAAAACAATAAAAACATATTAAAAATCTAATTAAGTAATTTATTATGAGCAAATATTAGGTAAAAAGGGGTATAAAATATCATAATTTATGGTTGAACACTATAATAGGTTGCCATATTGACGTAAGAAGTAGGTAACATTTGAAGTACAAGGGTGTTATGCTATGTTCTGCTAAAGTGGTTTCTCTTAATTCTCCCCTGTTAGATGTATTTCCCCCTTCTCTTGACATTAACATGGAGGACATCTTGAATTGTCAAGATCCTCCTAATTTTGATTATATTTTCACTAAGGATCCTGACCAAGGATATGTTAAGGTAGAGTTTGCTGCCCCTATGCCGCCTAGCATACCCAAGGTTGAGGTCCATACTTCTAATGAGTCTGCTATGAGTGATTATTGCAGGTTTGCACAAGTGGTTTTCTCTTTGCCTCATATGGAAGGATTTGACGTAGATTTTGATTTAGGGGTTAAATAAAGAAATAGTGGCCAGTTTGATGGACCACGTACACAGTTTGTCCTGTACACTGACAATATGCTATGGCATCAATTGATGATGATGAAGAACCTCCAACCTGAGCTTTTGAGGTAGTACCTTCGATAGTGCGATTTTTGTAGTTCATGATAAAAATGATGCCTATACACTCACTGGTCCAAACCAAGTATAGAATTATGGTCAAGCTCTTGACCTTAAAAGAGCGCTTCTTGGGAGGCAACCCAAAGTCTTTTTCTTTTTTTTTTAAGCTTTGATTTTCATTGTTACTTGTAGTTTTTCATGGCATAGAAAAAAAGAAAAGAGAGAAAAAAGAGACACAAAAAATAGAATAAATAAAATAATAAAAAGAAGGGAGCAAAGAAGAAGGCATCATAGGACACAAAGGGAAAAAAAACAAAAGAGAAAAAAAGAGATGTTTGGCACCACGGCCAAGCCGTCCATCAAAACAGGCCATGGGATGCCAAATCGGGAAAATAAAAAATTTTGGTGTCCAACAGACATCACGGCTTGCCCGTGGTGGGCTGCTATGGGGTTGCAGTTAAAGGTTTTGATCATGGTGACCCTTCCTTTTCCCCCATCTTCTTCTTCTTCTTTGATGCACTCTCTCTCTTCCTCCCTCTTTCTCTCCGTAAACCCACCATTACTAAACCTCCATTTCTCCCTCATTTTTTTCTCATTTTTACTCTATTTTCACTCAAAACCTCACCTTTTCACTCAATCTTTTGCTTTCCCCTACAAACTTCATCTTTTTCCATCCTTTCTTCTTATCATCCATAACCATCTTCTTCCCTCTCTAATCCTTCTTATTTTTCACTTAAACTCTTCATTTTTCTTTCTCAAATTTTATTTTTTCAGTTTTTAGTTTCAATTCGTCTTCTATTTTGCACCCATGGCACACATCAAAAGACAAAGGAGTATTAAGGAGGTAGGATTATCAAGCCAAGCACCTTCTCAGCCTCGACGGTCCTCTGGAACTTTCATCAATACATGAGCTCAAGGTAACATTCCTCATCCTCTTGGTTTAATCAACCCCGATCATGTTGATAGATATGCTTTTTTAAATGAACGCATGATTGTGACAACTTGTTATCATGATGAGGAATTATTAGGACGTTTAAGAATGTTAGATGATATATAGTGGTTGTTTCACTTATTTGCATGGGGGGTTATAGGACATTTTATTGAACTAAAGGAGCATACATATCGGGACCTTAGCTTAGAGTTCCTGAGTACACTTTATGTTGAGGCCACTAGAGGCCTTAATGTCAAGTGGGGTACATTTCATTTTATTTGCAAGGACAATTATATAAGTTGAACTTAGGTACTTTCAATAGTCTATTTGGTTTTCCACCTGGTATGGATTTACTAAACCAATAAGTCCCCCAAAAATTCAATCCAAATGCATTTTGGGGTGAGCTTTTGGGGAGTTTTAGGCATAGTACTAGTTCTTTTAAGTGCACCAATATTAGGAGCCTTTGCATTCGGGTAGCTCAGCGTATCCTAGCTTGCTATTTCTTTGCTTAGGTTAATAGTTTGAATATCCTGAGATTATCTGAGTTATATTTCTTGTCTTGTATGCTTGATGGTGCCCGACTTGACCCTGAGTCGGTTTCAGCTAGGCAATTATATAATGTTGCTATTAGAACTAAGGGTAGAATAGTCATTGGTAGTATTGTTACAACTATTGCTAGATTTTTAGGTGTTGAGCCCAATCCTGAGGATAGAGTATCCAGGTCCGAGCGGCTTGATCAAGCCGCCCTTGAGATTATGAACTTTTGTAAAGTAGAGGCTGGACATTTGGGGTGGATTTACCTTGGGGATCAACTTCTGCCGCTTCCCAATGTTGATTAAACTATCTTACTTCATCGAGCTAACATTTATTAGGTACTTGATGATGCCGAGGTTGTTCAATCTACACCCCCACCCCTTTATTATAGTCAAGCTAGAGCTAGTTCTTCCTCCCAACCATGCCCTACTAACTATGCCGACCTCCAAGCCACTGTTAGGTCTATTCAGGAGGAGCAAGTATCCCTTCGAGCATATGTTGCTTCTAAGAATGCCACTTCACGATTTTGTCCAAGAGTGCTACGACGAGCTCCGTGGGGTGCTTGCTACCCAGACTCAATACTTCAAGGATTATCGAGCTTGTTTAGAGACCTAGTGAGATTGACATATCTCTTATGGCTAACCACCCTATCCTCCTCCCCTAGCTCCTTTTTGATTGCTTTTTTCTACTTCCCTTTCCCTTTGTCTACTATGTGCACTCATTGAGGACAATGTTTTGTTTAAGCATGGGGGAGTTAATCAATATTTGATGGCGTCTGATGCCTGATTTGGTTTGGTGTGCTTGTGTATTGTCTATATTATTCGTGATAGTTTTGGAGTTTCATTGCAGGTTTTAATCTTGCTTGGTTAGAAGCACTTTAGAAGTATATTTAGGTTTCTTTTCATTCTAGATTGCATTTTAGGTTTTTTATAGCTTCTTTTCATAGTGTTTGCATTATCCTTGGTATTGCTATTAGGAGCATGCATACAAAAAAAAATTTAGAAATTAAAAAAAGAAAAAAAATGATGAAAAAAAAGATCCTCCGATAATGATCTTTGCAGATTAGGCAGACTTCCTTGGTTTAGATTGATCCTTTGATTTTCCCAATTCTGCGTAAACATGTTTGAGAATGAGTTTTCAAAAAGGAGCTTCATGTTTGGACCATATGTTGAGTGCAAGTTGATTACCCCATGACTCTTTACATGAAGTTTGGCATGTGTTTACTAATGAGCTAGTTATGACCCTGATAGATGTCCCGTAAGGCTTTGAGCTTTTAAAGAGTCATTTATCAATTTAGTCTCTTGTAAATTCATGTGTGACTCTTCCTTGACATCATTTCTCTAGAACTTGCATTGATTCTCATTCAAGGTCACATTTCGTATATGAATTTAGGTAATATAATTAAGGCATTCTTTAACTTGTTAACCCCAAAGACAAAATAGCCACCCTTGTTACGTATTATATCCCTTGCTAGCCCCTCTGAGCTTATATCCATTTTTATTGATTTGAACCTCCTAGCATAGCCTTAGGCCAAATGATTATCTCAACCTTAAGCCAGGACTAGAGGAACATTTCATTCTTGTGCATCGAGTTTTTAATTGGGAACTAGTAGGGTGTATTGAGATCTTTTTGGTGGATTTGGTTGTTTGGTGAAAGAATTTGTGTTCTTGTGTTATATAAGAAATCCCTTGCCTTGTTGTCCAAAGATTTAAAAAAAGGTTGAAATTCTCCGATGATATAAGATTTCCCTTGGCTAACTCTTGATGAAAAGCAAAAAAAAGAGGAAAAAAATGAGAAACAAAACAAATAAAAAAAACAAACCAAAAACCAAAAAAAAAAAGGGAGATGAAATAATAAAAATAAGGTGTTAGCCTTGTTTGGATTGTAAAAAAGGGGGAGTATTTATGACTTTGAACTCTTTATCACTTTAAGCGGGGATGTATTTTGTATATGAATTGTATTGGTTTAGGGAGGATGTTGTGTGATGCACTGGAAGTATTTAGCTCTTTGTCTATGTCTTCTAGCTTAACATTTCCAAAGCATTTGTTCCCCTCTTACCTTTACCCATGGCCCATTACAACCTTGCAAAAGTCCTCATGATTGTCTAATGTTTATTGTATTTTAGTGATGGTGAATTAGAGAGTTTTATCAAGGTTACAGTAGATTTGAGTCTATGGAATGAGAATTGAGGGAACCTTCATATATTTTCAAACATATGAGTGATGAGTGCCACATGACTATAGTGAGGTTCTACTGCCATTGTTAGCTCTATTTATTTCATAGGTTAAATTATTGTATTTGATGATTTGGGAAGATTGATTCAAATTTGACACTGTGGTATATTAAGTGCTTTTCGAAAATTTCATTCCCTAGTCTATTTGCCAAATGATTTTTGCACCTTTTTGGGCTAATTTTGGATCGACCTTGCCATTGAAGTGCTACCAATGTCTATCCTAAGGAGGTTTTGAATAATTTTTGGTCTTAGTGTTGCTTGAGGCAAGTAATGATTCAAGCATGGGGGAGTTTGATAAGTACTAAAACTGTATACCATTTTAGGGTCATTTTACTGCATTTTTAGGAAAATTATGTGTTTAACGTTAAAATTTATACCACTATTCGCCGTTTGTGCTTAGGTATGGTTCTTTGATGACATTCGCAGGATTTTGGACCATTTTGACCCATCATTTGACCCTCCTTTGAGTGTATGTTGACCCCCATGGATGCCCCTCTGATGCTAGAAGAGCATAAAATTCAGATTCAGCCAAGATCAAGGTCAGATCGTGGTGCCTATCACGAATCGCGGTAAGCTCATAACTGCTAGCCTCTTTGTTTTCCTTCATTATGCGGTCGAGGTTCGTCTAATTGCTACTTAAAAGGATGTGTTTTCAAAGCAGGTTCAGGAACCACAGCCCTTCACATTTTTTCTGTTTAGTTTAGTTTTAGTGTGATTTTTGTTGAGTTTAGAAGGGAGAAACTTGCTCTTGGAAGCTTGAAGATTGTTGCACAATTCAAGGGCTACCGTTGTTGTAAAGTTTTCTTTTCTTCTTTTGAATTTTCTTTTAAACTCTTGTTTTAGTTGAATTTAGAATTAGAATGAGTAGTTTTATATAATCTGGGGATTTGTTAGCCATAGAATTGTTATTGGATCCTTTATCCTTGAATTCTTGTGCTTATTTCATGTTTGGAATGAATCATGTCTATCTTGAGATTAGATTGTTCTGAGTTGAATATGGCCAATTCTACTTGCTTATATTAGGTAGTAGGGTGAAGTACTGAAAGGAGAAACTCTCTACCCGATCTTCTTGATAGAACTTAATTTAGCAAAGCTCGAGAGAGAATTGCTAGAATTGCTTGTTAAGACGAGACTTAGCATTAATAGATCTTTAACCTATACTAAATCAAATACACCTGAGAGAGTGATAGTTGAATTTATTTAGGCAATTTAGTCTATTTCGAAAGAAAGGATTAAATTCAATTTGATTGTAATTCCTTGAATCGTTCTTTCTGTAAAAGTGCATGCTTAAATCGATGATTCGACTCTTTACTTGGTGAATCAAATTCCTAGATGTTTTTCCATTATTGAATTGCCGAATAGTTAATTAGTTTATTTTAATCGACCATTTGAAAGCATTTGTTGCTTAGCAACTTCTAATTGGTTTTTACTTGATAGATTACTTTGGTCCCTAAGGACGATCTTTTAATCTATACTATGACACCCGTGCGCTTGTGTACATATCATCAGCATGAAAATTTACAATGTACTTTGGGTAAAACATCTCAAAGCCTTCTTTGACTTCCTCCTTGTGGTGATTCAAGTGAAAAGCAAGTATAAGGCTCGAGATGCAGCCATGGTCGCTTATTTGGCAAATGTGAATAAGAAGTCTTTGATATTTAAGAGGTTCAAAATTGAACATGTGCCCCGATTAGAGAATCAAAAAGTTGATGCCTTGTCAAATCTTGCTAACTCTTCCCCAATATGGTCATCTGAAGGGCATCCATTGGATATCTTACGAGCTGGATGATCGACACAAAGGAGTTGGCATGGATCGATAAGACTGAGACATGGATGGACCCTTCATAGGATATTCGCATAATGAAACCCTACTTTACATCCCAAAAGAGGTTTCCCTGCATCAAGGAAACATCCAAGTGGTTCCTACTTAGAAGGGCAACTTTACAAAAGAGCCTTCTCACTTTCTCTCTTATGATGTAGCACTTAGGAAGATGGCAGGAGAACCTTGAGGAGATCTATAAAGGATATTGCAGATTACACATTGGAGATCAAAGCCTAGACACAAAGGTTCCACGAACTGGCTACTATTGGCCAAGTCTCCAATCAGATACAATGGAGGTGGTAAGCCAATGTGATAAGTGCCAATGATTTGCCACTCTACACAACCATTCACCCACCCCCCTCTCACGACAATGCATTCCCCATTACGTTTTGCAAAGTTGGTCACGAATATACTAGGTCCATGCCTAAAGGCAACAAGGAATGCGAGTTCCTTTGGTAGTTCTGGATTACTTCACTAAGCAGCTGAAAGCAAAAGCTGTAGTATTCATCACCAAAAGGTTAAGTCCAAAAGTTCATTCGAAGGAACATCAACACAAGGTTTAAGGTCCCAAGGGCAATGGTCTTTGACAATAACTGACAACTCGACACCAATAAGGAATGAGATTATTATGGCAACTATGACAGACAAGATTTACGGCTATTGCGAGACCCTAAAATCATTGGCTAAATTGAGTCCGCCAACAAGTAGATCCTGAACAAACTCAAGAAGAGGCTGGACAATGCATAGGGATTGTAGACAAATGAACTCCTAGTTGTAATCTGGTTCATTTGGAAAACCGAGAAGAGTACTAGCCGTGAAACCCCATTCATGTTTGTCTATAGCTCTGAGGTGGTGCTTTCGATAGAAGTTACTATCCATACCCATCGACTAACCACTTTTCAAGAGGACCTCAATCACAAAGCACTAAGGGAAGCTCTCAACTTGCTACCCATAGTAAGGGGTGATGCATACCTTAGAGAGGAATTAACTAAGATCAGGATGACTAAGGTCTACAACTGCAAGGAAGGGTGATGCATACCTAAAGAAGGGTGATCTGGTCCTAAAGAAGATGAAGGTCACAAAAAAAGAGGCAATCTAAGGGAAACTTACTCCTAATCAGAGGGACACACACATGATCATTAAGGAAGTGTGTTCTAGTACATTCAGACTCATGGCATGCAAAGAAGATAAGGTACCATACTTAACACTCCAATAACCCTATGAGGTACAACATATGATTTAGGCAAAGGGTAACTTAGGTAGTCTAAGCATAAGAAAGGCATATCAACTGTATGTTCGGATGACCCCTAATGTTATCACTTATGAATTTTAAGTAATGTTAGTAGTTTCCTTATTTCCATTAATTATTTCATTTATTGTTAAGTTTTGGGGGAAAAGGGGGATCGAAGGTGTCAAAATGGTAAATTTAACCACATAAAATGGATGCAGAGATCAACACAAAGTTGGAGGAAAGTAATAGAACTTAACGATAAACCTCACTAGTGATCGGGATACATTGATGCAAGGATTAGCTCGTTTGGCTCCTGCCTGAAATTATCCCATAAATGCCAAAACAAGAGATGGAACGATAGGACGCCAGCCTTGCGATTGAACTCGTCAAACCCTTCAACGAAGAGGTCTAGCCGAGCGTGATAGTTCGGTTAAATGATGATTGATGTAAAGATCAGCTCGCTCGCTTCATGTCCAGACATATACCATGAATGCCACAATAGGCGACGGGAACAATAGGGTGTCAACCTTACAATCAAACTCATCTTATCCCCTTAATGAAGGGACTTAATCGAGTATGATAGTTCAAATTGCACGTCAATATAATACTTGGACGAACTGATGAGCGTCTGGGTTAAGGGGTGAGTATAACTCAATCCTTCATCCCACTGTACCATTAACCCCTGAGGGCTAGGGGGTGGGCACATGACTTGGATACAAGCAAGTAAGGACACAGTTCTATATGGTGTAGGGGGTTATACCTTATATCTTATAGGTAGCTTTGTAGCCATCAAATGAGTAAGCTGATAGGAGCGACAGACTCGCCCTAAGGTTAAAGAATGCATCAATGTGTTGAGGAAGTAACAAAAACCAGAAAATATAGTGAAAGCAAGAGATGTAAAGACATAACACGAAATAGACACCAAAACATGATAACTCATCACACACAGCAAGTGTAATAATAAACTACGTGACATACATTGTCAATCGAAATAAGTAAAGTATGAAGTTAAATATGTTCATACCTTACCAGCTCAAAGACCCAAATGAGGACTAAATGTCCACAAGGATAAAACTTGATTACTTACAAAAGATAAAGGGAAAGGAGGAAATCAAGCATGTTCCTCATTATCGGCCTCCTCTATTGCCTCCTCCTCGTTAGCTTGCTCACCCTTAACCTAGTTGACAGTCTGAGTCCCCTCAATAGCCTTTTCTGAGGCATCCTTGGGAACATACTCTGAGGAGCAAAAGATGAGCATGAGAAGTGGCCTCTAGGTGCGAATGGGAGACCTCCTTGCTAGCCTTCTCTCTTATAGCAGAGTACTTGTTTGGCCTCTTGTGCCTCAAGTAGATCAGCCCACTACAAGACATACTTGAAATCCGTTACGTAAAGCCCCTGACTATACTTCTCGCTAGTATGAGTGAGAAACTCCTTCATAGACTCATGCCCCTTCTCACAAAAGATGTTCGTAGCATCTATATGAGCACAGAAGGTCTCACTCTCACATAGCCATGTCCACCTCAAAGTTATGCTCCTGCTCCTTTACGTGGTGCTCCAAGTCCCTAATTTTACGACCATATTCTTTTATTCTCTCTTTAAGCATGATGATCTCCTTCTTATCCAGCTTGGTTTGATCCCCTAAAGAGTTCAACTTAGCTATAGCAATACACTGAGAGGGGTAGAGTGAACGACAGAGAAAGCATGAACCGCACCCTAAAAGTAAACAAAGAAAGCACTATGACAAGAAAAGCGATAAGGCAAAGTTCACTGGCGAAAAATAAAAGCAAATACCTCCATAAAGTATACTTAATATGCTTTAGGGGTCTTAGGAACCCATTTGGAGCCCTAAGCTAAAGGGAGCTCCTGTGTATGAGCAAGCTTGTAGATCAATGCTACATTTCCCTTACAGGGAAGGACAAGAAGGAACTGCTCCCCTCTAAAGACCAGTTGCTAGGTAAACCAGAGGGAGTGGGAATCTGCATGGTGGCCCTCTTCTTCTAGGAAAAGGGGAGGTTCCCGCGCTGTTGGTAGATGCCCCTTATTCAAAGCATCGATAAGTTGGGGTCATCCCCTTGACTTGATCAGTATGCACCGAGGTCTTTATCTTCTCTAAGATCTGGTTCTTCTCTATGATTCCTAAGGTGATAGCCATGTTAGGTTGTGCAGGAGAGGTTCCTGGCACCGCTGCTAGGTGCCCCCTTACCCTAGGCATCAATAAGCTAAAGGGGCCATCCCCTCGAATCGATCAGCGTATACCAAAGTCTTCATTATCTTTAAGACTTGTCTCTTTGTCCGTGATTCCATGGCGATAACCATGTTAGGTTACGGAAGAATACACTTTAGGAGAGGACTACACTTGGCGGCACCGAGCTTATGTTACTAAGAAGAGGAATATACCCAAGGCAGATTTTGGACGTACTAGATGACATGCCCTCTAACTTGTTTCTCCCTCCAGGCATCGTTTGATGCCTTCTCTTCCCCTTCATTAGCTTACCCTTCATCCTGCAAACCATATTAATGGCTCCTCTATAAAATGTAAGATTCAAATGAGTAAATTTTATAGAAAGAAGGAATAAGTGACTATAAGGCAATAAAATTACCTGAGGGATAGCTATTCAAAGCCCATTAGCACAAAGGAAACACTCGAACACAATAACTTCCTATGAGGAAGCTAATTGTCGGAGACCTTCATGATCTTCCTCGAATGATAGTGAATAGAGTCGATGAGCTTAAAGTAATTAACGGTGGCTATCTTTTTCTCCTTGGGCTGGTACGAGGCTTATTCTAAGTCTTAATCAAACCCCTCTTATTCCATATGATAATATCCTATGCCCCTTGTACATTCTTAATGTACATGAATTTATATTTCCAATTGTGAAGGGAAGAAGGTTTGTCTAAAGCTGATAAGAAGCCAGAGTGATTGAGCATTCAGAACCAACCTTCTCCTCATATGTCTTATTATTTTGCTAAATCATATAGATATATGTGAAAGCAAGGGTTGTACAATCTAGATGCCTAAGGTTACATGTGGCAATGAAAGATAGGATTTATGCCTAAGCATTAGGGACGAGTTGGATAATCGCAATGTCATACATTTGAAGGATTCACGTGACAACCTTGGGGAGAGGGAATTGAATAGCATGCTTTATGATCTCCAAAAACACCACCATATAACCCAATAGAGGTCTCATCATAATGTCACTGTGCGAGGAAACGATTACCTTATAGGTACGCTTGGATGAGAACCTCAATTCAAATTAAGCAATTGTCTTAACTCCATCGTAAAAAAGATGGGTTGATAAATGCGGACTTGGTACATCTTCTGGAATGGATCTGGCAGGGACGCTAAAAGGAGCGGAATCCAGCTCTAGCATGCCTACTATATCAGTGCTCAGCATGCCAATGCTAGCAAAAGGCTAGGGAAGTGGGTTACATCTCCTACGAATACAAGACAGGTTTACCAGAAGAGTAAGAGTCAAAATACAGGGTGCTACGAGAGCTCTCTTCGAGAAAGTTTGTGTTTACCTGAAAGAAGTCCTAAAATGAAATTACAACCAGTAGACTTCCTTGGTACCAACTTCTGGTTTGAGATCATTGTAGTCACCTAAATGGCTGACATCTCCCCTGGATAATGGGGATGAGTACATATCAATAGAATAATTACTAAATTTATCCCTTCCAAAGCCCAACGAGGAGCTAAAGGGTGACCCTGATGGAAAGGAAGCAAAGACATTGCTATGGTACAAGAATTTGTTAAGGAACGGACCTTGGCCAACGTTGAAGCAAAGAAACTCCTGCGTCAAATTCTCTAGATAACTTTCTCTCTCTACAGATTTTGGAGACGGTGCATGAATGAAGATGAAGGCTAGGAGGAAAGGTGCATATATACATACACCTGGCATTAGGATCCATGCCCCCGTTCTACAGCTATATGTGGTGCCACTTGTCAACACAGAAAGGGGTGAAAAAGACCAAATTGGAGTTTAAGTACCTCTCTATTTGGCTGGTCCGAGTTAAGAGGGAGTGTCCCTCCCTCTATTCGACCGTGCTAAATTGAGAGCGAGAGCCCATCCTCCTTATTCAGGTCGGCCAAATTAAGGAGTAGCTCTTCCTTCTATTCAACTGGACTAAATTGAGAGGGATATCCTCCTCTCTCTATTATGGGCAAAATTAAGAGGGAGAGCTTACCCTCTCCATTTGGCGGGCTAAATTTAGAGCGAGGGCCTCTCCCCTCTATTCGGCCCTACTAAATTAGAGAGGGAGGGCCTCTTCTCCATATTTTCCTTGGTTGAATTGGAGTTGGAGAACCTTCATAATTCAGTTTGGTTGAATTGAAAAAAGCCTTCCCTTTCGATTCAGGCAAGGTTGAAAGGCACGACTCTCAACTTAGCCTCGGCATAAAGCAAACAGACGTAAAGGTAGGAAGAGACATTTGGGATCAAGTGAAGCACGGAGACCTCGAGAAAACTGGATGACCCACATTAAATAAAGGTGTCGGTTGGCTAAGGAAAGCGATAAGCGAAGAGCTAAGCATGAAAACCCTATAAATCATGATACACAAAAAGCGTAAACGTGCTCAAATCGATAAACAAAAATTTTATTACTATGAAAGTTTGGGGTACATGACAAAAGGCAATAAACATTATAAATCGTAACTATATCATATGTGGTAAGAAGCACCCACTTGAAGAACAAAATAAGGAGACGTTCTAAAGTGAACTAGATATATGTCATCATAACACTAGAAACAAACAAGTGCTAATAGCTCAGCATCAGGGCTCAGAAGTTGAACCAAACTTCTTTTCGGCTGGGGGAAGCCCCTTCTTCTCTTTGTGAGGAAGTCCTTTTTGTGTAGTGGATAGGGCGCTTACTTCAACCTTTAGAGGACTTCTTGCTTTAGCTGATGGATGAGCCTGCACCTTGTCCTTAGGGAGGAACGTCTTTTGCTCGAGTGAAACACTTGATTCTTCCTTTAGGGGGGCTTTTATCCTTCTCCATCGAAAAAACCCTACCTTTCTCCTTCAGTAAGGATTGTCTTTTCTCTTTTAGAGGGATGCCATGAGGAAAAAGAAAAGGAAAGGTTGATGAACTTGAGCTCTTAACATTTTCTTGATCACCAGGGTATGAAGACTGGCCTCTTGGTGATGACATTGAACTAACATGTTGCTATTCATGTCTAGTTAGATTTCAAAGTTTTGCTAGTGAAATTTTTTCGGGATCTCCATCAGATCATGAGCCATGAGAGGCAAAATAATTCTAAAGTGAATCGCCCCTGATAAAATCAAAGTATAGAAGATGAACTAGATGATCTTAAGAAAATTGATGTCATAAGCATAACCCTCCACCCTCTTTGTAAAGGGAGGACATAATGATGGCCACCACAGTAGAAGAGGTCTAGGAGGAATGGTAAGGGCTCCCTACGCAGCTTCCTGAAGCCAATCCATGACAAGATGAACTTAGCCTCCTCTTCGCTTCCAAGAAAAGAAAAATTGTCCGCCATTTGACAAACCTACTGACATAAATGATAGATGGGGAAGAACTTGTCTTCTTATAGCTCGCTAGAAGCTGGAGTCAAACAAATCAACATCTCATCTGAATGCCTTAAAAATCTCTCCGATAAGATGTAAGTGGTTAAATGATTGGACATTTAGCACCCCACCAATGGTGAATCAACATATGGCAAAGACCAAGTCAATAGAGGTCAAAGGTTGACCTGTAGGTAGAATAAAGGAATAGTGAGGGGCATAATGGTTATTTCTCCCTCATACTAAGGAATAACTTTCTTATCCTTGGGTGCTGACTCACAAGGCTATAAATACCTCAACTTGCACCATTATGAGATAAGCTTTCATTATTCATTATATGACATGTCAAGCAAACACCTCAAAAATAGTAAAATCCTCTCTACCTTGTTTTCCTCTTTTTACTAAGTCTCTTTCTGAGACTGACTTTTACATCGGAGAGGCCGTCCTTGGAAAGAACACCTAGGCTAACCTTTGTGCATGTCATCGAGGAAAAGGCACATCAGCGGTGCCAGCTAGGCAACATGTCAACCAAATGCAAATCGGAGCTTCTCTCTTGCTCATTAAAGTTTCATCCAAAGAAACAAATTTCAACCTCGAATTGTTTTTTCAAAATTTTTTGCGGGTCTCTTGGAATTAGTTTCTCTGTAGACAATAACAGTTGGTGAGGTAAGGTTTATTGTCATCGTCATTATTGTTGCAAGTGTTTTCAAGTATAATACAAGAATATGATCTGTAAGTCCAACCCAAGAGTATAAGAATGTGAACATTTAATGATACAAGTGAAATTCTCTTTGTGTCTTTTGCATTTCTTCAATTGTATGGGTCATCTGTGTATAGACTTCTTAAATCTTGTAGGACCATTGGACAAGCCAATTAGCCATTTTGTTCTATCGATTGATGCTTGGCATATTTCCTCCAAAATGCAACATTATTCTTGAGAGCATCTGCATATATTTTGAATGTTATATCTGCTACCAAACATGTAAAGACAGATCTTGCATCTTTCCATCTGATTGCCCAGGTCAAGTGTCACCTGAAATGTTGGTCATTTAATATCTTGACTGTTGTTCACCAAAATGTAAAGACTACTCGGCTTTCTATGGCTTTCATAGCGACGTTTGCTAGCTACTTTTGGTCAAAGGTCTTTGTCCTGTTTAAGGGCTTGTTCATTCCTCTTTTGGCAAACATTCAACCACTGAGTGTACAATTAGTTTGCTTTGAATTGTTCTTGTATGGCCCAAGTTTCGCTTTTGCATTCACATCAAATCAAGATGTGTACATTTTTGTAACTATAATATGAGAATAACATTAATTGTAAATATTTTGATACATGCAATTCTTGTATTTATGATCAATCATAAGAAATAAATGAATTACTGATCTATGATATTTATGAAGAGCATGTGAACAAAAGTAACATAAAATTTGAGATTTTACTCTTAAATATTTTATCATGAAATTGCTCATATAAAAACTGCATTATTTCTAAATCAGAAATTAATTTATTTGATGGACAATGCTTTGGATTTCTAGACTTAGCAAAGTGAGTTAAGGTCATGCCAACATCCATGGTCCTCCAACTTGGTTGCAATGAAGATGTATCGTGCATAAGTTCAACAATAGTACTTTGATTCTAACATCGAGTATAGAGTGAGAGATTCCATCATTCTAACGTACAATTTGTTTGTAATATGCTTTTACTAGCATTTGACAAAGTGATAATAGTAGAAAATCATCATTGTATGAGGATAACTTACCAAAAAATTAAATCTCAATCAATTTTTGTGGTAGGTATAACCATGTAAGATCTATAAAAAAATTTTGAAAGATTGATATTGTAAATCATAACAAAAAATCATAACTTATTCTTCAGAAGATTATATTCAAGGAAGCTCTGTAGTTAAGCCTACTTGACTTATGACAATGTTAAATGGGTGACTTCATAAGAAGGTTATGAGAGATACATTATTTTTGGAGTGACCAATACTGACATAAGCGCCAACAATGAATTTTTTGCTTGCTTTGTTTTACAATTACAACAAGACATCTTTTGCCAGCCAAAAAGAAATATCAAAATAGGCAATATCAATAGATAGTTTTTCCATAGTATTCTCCAAAAATTACAACATAATGTATTTTTCCATAAGGAAATATTTTGTTAATGGAAACAATTTCAATTATGAAACTAGTAAAGATATTTCTATTGGCAAAATTTTTGCCAACATAAAATTCATATTTCTTCAACGAAAATATCATGTTGGCATAGATAGTGTTATGAAAAACAATAAAATAAAGAAACTGACAACCCAAATAGGCCCTTGCCTCTTAGTACTACCCTCCAAGGCCCTATTGATTTTATTGGTATGTTGCAGGTGTGGAATAGAAATAAATTGGAAGAATTGGGTGGAAGTGGATAGGAGCGGAAAGAAGATGATGGGAGTGGGTAGGAGTGGTTTGTTGCATGTGGGAATGGGAAGAAGTGGAAACGAGCGAGAAGGAGTTGAATGGAAAGGGAGTATTAATATTAATTATGTTAATAACTTGAGTAACATAATAATAATAATAATTAATTATTACAATAATAATTATTGTTAATTAATAATAAAATTAATAATTAATTATTATTATTATTGACAATAATTTATAATAATGATTAAAATAATAATTCTTATTAATATTAACAATAATAACCATAGTAATTATTAATATTAATATAATATTAATTAATTATTATAGATTATTATTTGTTAATAGTAATAATTACTATTGTCATTATTAATGAATACTAGCAACAATTACAATAATAATAATTATTAATGTTAATAATAATGAATTTGATGTTAATAATAATTATTATTAAAATTAATATTGATAATAATAAAGCTTCCTAATTAAAAATATCAACAATAATTAACAATAATAAAAATAAGAAATAATAATCATAAGAAAAATAATTATTATTAATAATAACAATAATAACAACAGCTAATAACAACAATTGTAAATATTAATAATTATTAATCAATAATTAAGTATTTAATAAATAATAAAATTATTATTGTTAAACAAATTACTATTATTTTTATTATTTATTAATAACATTTATTAATAATATTAATAATTAAAAATTATTATTGTAATATAAACTTTTAATATAAATATACATAATAATAAGCCATTAATTATTATTAATATAAAACAAAATAATTAACAATAATAATACAATACTAATTCTTATTAAAATTAATAATAATCATGATAATTGTGAATGCTAACAATAACTATTATTAATGCTAATATTAATACTAATAGTAACATATTATTAATTATTAATATTAATAATAATTGCCATTATTATAATTATATTACTATAATAATAATAATAATAATAATAATAATAATAATAATAATAATAATAATAGTAATAATAATTATTATTATTATCATTATCATTATTATTATTATTATTATTATTATTATTATTATTGTTATTATTATTATTATTATTATTTATTAATTAATGGTAGTAATAAATACAATACGAATTATTACTAATATTAATAATGATCACTCATCACTTTCAATAACAGTAACAATAATTAAGATTGATATTAATAATAATAAAAATTACTAGCTACTAATGTTAATAATAATTAGGGATAATCAAAATAATAATTGATAGCCAGGAAGAATAGTAAAAATTCTTATTAAGATTATTAGCAATAATAAATAATATTAATATTAACAGTAATAATTATTTTTGCTTATTAACAATAGTAATGACTTTGAATATTAATACTAATAAATATTAGTTATCAACATTGTGTATATATAAAATAGTTAGTATTAATGCTTTTATTGATTAACAATAATTATTAAAAAATAATTGATAAGCAATAATAATTATTGTTATAATAATAATTAATTAATAATAAAATAATAATTAATCATTAACAACGGTAATTATTGATATTGACAATAATTTATGATAATAATTTGAATAATAATTTCAATCAAAAATAATTATAATAATCATAATAATTGTTAATATTAATAACAATAATTATTAACATTAATATTAATATTAATAGTAGAAATAATAATAACTGTAATTGATATTAACAATAATAATTATTATTATTATTATAATTAGAATAGTAATTATTATTAAAGATTAGTTTTAGTAATTAATATTAATATTAATAATAATTATTTCTGTTAATAAGAATTATTATCAATATTAATAATAGTAAAAATTGTTAATTGTTGATATTGTTAATAATTAATAATTGTGAAAATAATTCTTAATAATGTGAAGAATAGTAATTATTTTTATTATTAATAAACAATAATTATTAATGTTAGTAATTATTATTTAGTAATTAATTAATTAACTAATCCTGATAATGATTAGCATTTTTAATAACAATGATGGTATTAATGTTATTATAATTAATAATAATTTGTAGTAATAAGTATTAATAATTATTAATTATTATTATAATAATGGTAATTATTAATTAATAATAAAAATAATAATAAATCATAAAAAATATTAATATTAATTAATAAATAATAATTAATAATTATTATTATTAGGAATAATTACTAATAATATTATTATTGATTAAAATTAATTATTGATAATTATTATTGTCAATGTTAAAATAATTTTTAATTAATAATGAAAATAATAATTAATTGTAATAATAATTATTATTAATATTAATGTTAAAAGTTAACAATAATGGTTACAATGATAATTCTTATTTATATTAATAATAAAAATCATAATAAAAATGGCTAGAAGTAGGAAGGAGTGGTATATATTTTAAGTAGACCTGTCAAAAATTGACCCGACCCGAAAACCTGACCCGAACCCGCCCGAAAATTTTGGATTTTGAACACGATTTTCTCAACCCGAATCCGAAATAAACCGAACCCGAAAAACCCGCAAATTAGTGGGTCAAACCCGACCAGAACCCGAACTCGCCCGCTTGACCCGAACATTATATCTTTAGTTCTTTATTTTTTCTCTAATTTATCTCTTTTAATAATGATGGTTAGTCATTTTTATTGAGTATTTTGAAAAGGTATTATATAACTATTGCATCTATTTACAAATTAAACAATAATAACCTTATTTTTTCTTCTCCATTCTCTGAAAATATAACCTTACACAACTTTTAAATGAAAAAACGTTAAAAATAGGTATAAAATTGCATGGAATAACTATCTAATCTTTTTTAAAAAGTTAATTTAAAAAACACAAGTATTAAAGATGCGAAAGTCATGCCATTATATAGTTAGTTAAACAAATCTGTCTAATTTTTTAAAATTAATTAATTTGTAATGATTTAAATTTTTGATGTTACAACTGCAAGATAATATCTTGTACTTCTTTTATTTAATTTTATTTGGCTTTCGTTCTAACTAGTCTTAAACTATGATACTAATGGTAGAAAAATGACTAGTCGTATTCGTATTGGGGTCGGTCCATTAATAAAGTTTTACTTAATTAGACATTGGTATGTTAGTTAATAACAATATTAAATCATTAAATAGGTTATTAGCGGTGAAACTGCTACAACCTATTAAAATGATATAGACGGGCTGCCCAATAAATGGTCGACAACCTTCTTTCAATATACGGGTCGATCTATCCAAAATCAAGTGGGGCTTAATTCTTTACCCGCCCATGCAAGATGTTCATATATTATAATAAAATATTTTAATATTTTAATATTCTTTTGAGAAATTACAATTATTATGCATTTTCATTAATAATGACAATTTTGAGTAATAAATATGCAGAATTTTTAATTTTAAAAAAAGAAAAATAACTCACAGAAAAGGCGCTCTAAACCCGTTGGGTTGATCCAAAACCCGTAAAACCGAAATACACCCGACCTGTATTTTACCCGAATCCGAAATACATCTGACCCGTATTTTATCCAAATTCGAATATATCCGATCTGTATTTAATCCGTCTGTCTGAATTGACAGGTCTAATTTTAAGAAGTTGAAAGGCGCGAAAAAGGGTAAGAAAAAGTGAAAAGGAATGGAAAAAAAACTAGAAATGACTGGTAAGGAGTTGACTGGGACAAAGAAAGTGGCACCCTCGGACATGTGTTTGTGCGCAATATTGGCGTTCACACCTGATAGCACCATATTAATTTATTACACGGAAACAAATCCCAAAATTGCTACTACCAAATCCGCTCCTCCGGTTATTGTTTATACTTGCGCCCATTTTATACCCAATCAGATCCATGTACCCATTTACCCTTTTGCCCCTATCTCATGTATATATAGATTGGCTTCAACGGTTCAACGTTTCATGTACTCATCAAAAACTGCCTAGAGAGAGCGAGAGAGAGACAGAAAGTAGAGCGAGAAAGAGGGAATGGGATCCCTAAGAAAAGTACTGGTGGAAGACTGCTTTGGAGTGCTACAATTTTACAGTGATGGGTCAGTTTACAGAGCCAGCGAATCTGACATTGATTTTGGAGATCATTATTGCCAGAGTAATATTCATAATCTGCTTGAAGAAATAGACTGGGAAGATTGCTTGTTTGATGAGCAACACAGGCTGTACCTTCGTGTTTATAAGCCAACTAAAAATACAGGAAGGAAAGTGCCTGTTGCGTATTATTTTCATGGAGGTGGCTTTTGCTTGGGCTCCCGTACTTGGCCAAATTGCCATAACTGCTGCCTTCATCTCTCATCTCAACTTCAGTCCATTGTTATTGCTCCTGACTACAGGTACTGATTCTTCATTTGCCATGTGTTACATATTTTGAAAAACATTAGTTGATCATCATGGTCAATTTTGAGGTAAAATGTTCGAGACCAACATGATGACATGCTATCATATACCGGCCAATATTTAGATAAATCTTATTTTTAAGCCTCTATTTCTAAATTAACCTTAAAAATAGTTATACTGTGGCTCAATTTTTAAGCAAAATTTTGTAGGTATCGCCTTATCGGGGTTAAATAATATATATTTGCCCTCTATATATATATTATATATATATATATATATATATAATATATATATATATATGTATATATATGTATATATATATATATATATATATATATATATATATATATATATAAAATAATTTTTAAAGTAAGGGAGTCAAATAATAATTTCAAAAATAGAGAATTTAAAATAAATTTTACTTAAGCGTAGAAGGAATATATGATAATAATTTCGTTTTTCAAAGTCTGCAGTTTTCACGAACGTAAACTTGATGTTGTGACAAAATTATATAATGTAGAGTTATTGTATGTATTGCTGACAACCAATGGTGGATCCAGAAATTAATTCAAGCGGGGTCGGGCTCCAACGATTTAGTAACCAATTTTTTGAAAAATTTTTATATTTTCAATTAGACAAAAAAGATTTAATTAGGCAAGTGAAGGATATTTAATAATTATAGCTAATCAGAAGAGAATAGTCGAAGTGAACAACACATCCAATTAAAATTGACAAATGATTTATAGTCAATTTTATCAAATGATTTCAACAATTGAAACTAATCTAACCATGTAAATAATTAAAGGGTAAACAATCAAAAATTTGATAAAGAAAAGCGAAAATTGAAATTATCTAGAGTTTTAGAGTTTGTACCTTCAAAATTCAAATTAGTGAGGGGAAGGGGAGAGTCTCGCAGAATTTAGTCCAAAACTTGGGCCAAAAAAAAAAAAGAAAAAAGAGAGAGAGCTTGTGAATGTAAACGTCAATAGCAAAAAAGAGAGAGAGCTTGTGAATGTGAACGCCGATAGCGAGATTCGAACCCCGAACAAAGAGAGGAATGCACAGTCAGAGTTCTACACCCACTCTACCACCACAGCAACCTTGTTTTGATACAACTAGTCCCTCACAAACTTTGCTCCCCTCTCAATTGAACTAACAGATGAAACTTGGGCCAAAAAGAACAGAGGGATAGCTTGTGAGTGCATGTGCCAGCAGCACTGGCTCGAACTTGGGACGCACGTGGAGAGCCAGCCGAAGTTCCACACCCTTCCCACCATCAGAGCAATCTCTCTTTCATGTTGGACAGATCACAAATTATATATATATATCTTATTTATTTTTTTTAACTTAACCCACAGAATTTTTTTTTTTAAAGGGGTCGGTTGACTCCACGTGATCCTATAGTAGCTCCGCCCTTGCTGACAACAAAATATAAGTATATTTACGAGGGCAACTGAACTTGTAAGTAGAGGCACGTGATACGCTCTTGATTGTAAGTTATTAATATCAATTTACCGTGTAAGTATGAAACATGATCATCTTCGTCCCCAATAGCTTCTCTTATACGTATTTATTGTTTAGTGTGTTGGTTTAGTGATTATACATGTTCACATCAACATTTTTAATTTAATAAGCTATTTGTACGGCCTCTTGACAGCGACCAATTAGTTAATAAATTTGAGACTTAGTTGTGGGTTTGAAACTTGGAATTGGCTAATATTATTTGCTTCTTTAGTTGTAATGTATATATAAGCTATTTATTTTTTTTTTACTTGATAAATTGACATGCATATATTGGGAATTTAAATTTTAGTTTTGTAAAATTAAGCATTGTACCATTAGAGAATCCTGAAAGAGTATGATACATATGCCGATTACTACTTCCACTAGCACCATGTTTAAAAAGAAATTATATTTTTCTATGATAAATTTATCTTTGTTTTTCAATCCGTTAATTTTAAAAAAAATGATAACATAACAAACTAAACGAAGACGTTAAGATGTCCAATTCGATTAACCTTTATTTTAGGGTTTTAATCATTACATCAATGTTTTTTCCTTTTCGTACCAACACAACTTGTTTTTAGTGATTCGACACTTTTTCCACTGAATTAAAGTTTTTTGCTCAAGTTTTCTGAATGCAGAAAATTTGTGATATAATAACAATACCCTTTTATGCGCCAACGGTAGCTCAACTCAAATAATAGAAACTCAAAGACTAAAAATGTCTTCATGTTGTAGAAAAACTTTCGTCATCTCCTATCTGGGTATTTGTTGAAACATATGCACTTATATTATAAACCGAGGGCTGGTAAAAATTTGGGTCCGGACAAATCAAACATTTAAACAAAAACTTCATACTTGAATCCTATCCGAACTATAAATCGAACACTTTGTTCAGACTCAGAGTCGGGCCCTAATGTCTGATGTTCAGTCCCGATTATTCGAATGTCTGAGTCTGTGATATGATTTTTCATCTGACCGAAATTTTGTGTGACCGAACCCAAGCTAGATTTTCTAATGTACGAACCCAATTGTCAATTTTTTTTAAAAAAGTTTTCTGGAGAATTTTGACCAGAATTACATATAAAAATTAGCTATCCGGCGTCTGAACCTGGCTTTTTGATTGTCCAAATTTGTCCGACTATAAAATAGTTTAAAAATACAGACAACCCAAGCGCAAATGCCCAAAGTTGAACTTGATCCAAATTTAAATTTGGACATGACTAGTTGCCCGAATTTTGAATTTGGACAAAATTTAGTGACTGTATCCTGTTTTTTCCAAGTTAAACAAATTCAAATAGTTTGGTTAGACAGATTTTGCGAGCCCTATATAGACCTGAATGTATATAGACTTGGTGTTGTCATATATTTATTAGAAGGAAAAGTAACCCTTCTTTTTGGAAGAAAGATCATGAAAAAAAGGGGTAGGTTTTAAAAAAATAAATAGATATCATACATGATAGCCCAAATTCGTATACTCAAAACTGTTACTTTTCTTGAAAAAAATATTTCAAAAATTTTAGGAAAAATATCCCCAGAAAAGTTAGGTAAAGCTCTAGGTACTAGCTGATCTTTGTATGTCTATCTGTTTCCATTTAACGAATTAATTATATGAGGATCTCATTTGACTTTTTTAGGGGGGGCGCGGGGGGATTCAAAGGAATAGTTTATTGATGTCCACCTCATATTTTAAAGTAATTAGAAATTATTCATTATAATCTTAGTAGCTAGAACCATTTAGAATTTAGAAGGAGCTTTCCAAAAGGTCAACTAGATATATTTTTTTTTTTTATCTAATTAGGTTTCTAGGGGTGATATAACTTTGAAAGGCTCATCTTACCAATTTAGAAAAACCCAAAATAAATTTCAAGTAATTTGTTTAAGGTCATTCTTATTTCTTAAATAAGAGAGTCATACACGACATGTTAGCTTCTTTTTTCACATTATTTTTTTGAAGTAATTCTTGTTCACATTATTCATATGTCTCAAGAGTTTTTTCATGTATGTCTCGATACAAGATGGGGTTTATAGGACAAACTCTTTCTAAAAAAAAATGGAGAACCAAATAAATAGATTGTGATGATTGAATTTTGATTGGCAGATTGGCACAAGAACATCGGCTACCAGCCGCAATAGAGGATGGATTGACTGCAATGAAATGGTTACAATCACAGTCCAAAACAATGCATCATCAACGTGGTCCTGAAGGCAATAATAATAATAATAATAATAATAATAATAATAATAATAATACGTGGAGCAGGTTAGTTGACGATGATGCGGTTGACTTTGACCAAGTCTTCGTAGTGGGAGATTCGTCGGGTGGAAATATCGCCCATCATTTGGGTGTTGCTCTCGGATCCGGGTCGCCCCAGCTTCATCCTGTTCGGGTTCGCGGGTACGTGCTTTTGGCTCCCTTCTTTGGCGGTTCTGCCAGGGCCAACTCCGAGGCTGGAAGTGAACCTTTTCTCAACCTGGACGCCCTTGATAGGTAATGTATCGTCTTCAATCTTTCATCGCTTTTCGCTCAAGATCTTGATCAAAGTAGTGAAATCTTTTTTTTTTAAATTAGTAAAAGGTGTGTGAAATTTGAGAATTTCAAAGTCAGTAATTCAATCATTAAGAATAAATTTCAGTATTTTAATCGTTAAACTTATTTGTTGTTAATCAATAATATATAACAAGAAAAAACTAGCAGTTTAACGCATCCATCATCCACAAAAATCTAATGCATTTGAATCCATCCACTATCAACTGGTAAAAAACAGCTGGCTCGAATGGTAATTAGATCATTAAAGCTCTTATCTATGTAATATGCTACGAAAATTCATATGAAAAAATATGTTTTGCCTTTTGAAAAGCGACAAAAGATGTTTTACATATTGGAATGAATAACAATAACAAGAACTCCTAACAAAGTACTGAAATGAATAAACATCATATTTAGTTTATTACAGTAACTTTGATGATAATTACAAGACCAACTGTGTCATCATACTAGAAATGGATAAACTATAAAGGAAAAAAAAAAAAAAAAACTAACTATATGTAAATGGATGATTTAAAAAGTTGATGACTAAGCAGGTGATGGGTTGAAGGGAAACATCATCAGCATATTTATGAATTTTCACCATCTTTTTGGAATTTGATGAAATGAATATCATTACTGTTAGGAATAATATTAGAGCAACAATAATAACGGAAGCGATAAGATAAGTTAGAGATTCAGAAATCAAGTGAATAACAGAAAACAGAAATAAAAAGACAAGAGATTTAACGTGGAAAACCCAAATCGGGAAAAAACCACGGACGGCGACAGCACCAGAACAATTCACTATGAGCAGGAAGAATACAACACGATCCCAATCACCACAGTGATTTGATCTAAGAGCAGAATTACAACCTCTCTATTGTAATCTCTCACAAAGTACTTCTACCTCTCAATGTATGTATGAGTACTGGAGATATATAGATTCTAGGCTTGACCCTCTTTATATAGGGTCTCAAAAGTAGGATTTTTCCCCCTTAGCGTGCAACCCTAGCCGCCGGGTGAAATCCTTCCTTGAACAGAACTCTACCGCCTTCCGAGAGAGGCGGTGTAAACATACGGGGCACGCCCGTGTCCTGTGTAGCACGGTCCCACCATGCCGGTACTTGGATTTTGGGCCACGAAACCCAACAATCTCCACCTTGGACCAAAATCTCCAATCACTGCTTTCTGACTCCGTCATTGCACCCCGAAGGGTGACGCCCCCTCCCTAGGGGCACTGCCCCAATGGGCACTTAGTGGCTGTGAATACCAACTAAGTCCAAGCAATGCTTAAACTTAGCTATGGGAGATGACTTATATGAACTTTCCTTCATATAACCTGTGACAGTAGATGCCTGCAAGACATAGAGGCCTCCTTGCCTCAAACTCTTCAGCAGAATCCTACTGCCCTTTGAGACCTTCAGAACTCCACCTTCAGCTGAATATTTACACTCTTTGGATTCAAGGGTGCCCAATGAGATGAGGTTACGCTTCAAGTCAGGAACATGACGAACATTCGATAAAGTCCTGACAACACCATCATGGGTCTTTATTTTAACAGTACCGATTCCAGTTACATTACATTGGGCATTATTGCCCATGTGAACAACAGTTGAGTCAACTGGATCATATGTTGAAAACCAATCCTTGTGAGGACACATATGATAGGTACACCCAGAATCAAGAATCCAATCAGAATCGCTCCCCCCTTCAGTGGAAGTAGTAAACAGAACGTCACCATCAGAATCAGATTCAGCAAACGAAGTTTCAGCAGGCTCCTGAGAATTATCTTCTTCCTTCTCCTTCTTCTTTTGCAGTTTCCAGCAGTTAGCAACAATATGACCCAATTTACCATAGTAATTACAGGTCTTACCAACATGAGGATTTTTAGACTTAGAACGGTTCTTACTCCTATTACCGTTCCCCTTTTCAGTTGTTGTACCCCTTACTGCTAATCCCTCAGCAGAATCAGCATGAATGTCATGATCAAACTTCTCCTTAGACAACAGGTTTGACTTAACCTCTTCAAACGATATTGTATTAGAATTACTATATAGCATAATCTCCTTAAAGTGTTTATAAGAAGGGGGTAACGACGCAACAAGCAAATTAGCCTTATCCTCATCCTCAATTTTAACATCCAAACTCTCCAAATCTACTAGAATGGAATTAAATTCATTCAAGTGTTTTTGGACAGGAGTACCTTCAGCCATATGAAAGGTGTACAACCTTTCCTTCAACCGGATCTTGTTGGCGAGGCTCTTCGTCATGTAGAGTTCCTCCAGCCGAGCCCACAGATCCACCGCAGTTGTCTTATCCAGCACCTCTCGCAGGGCATGTGGTGCCAAGCACAACTGTATGGCTGAAACCGCTTTCAGCTCCAGTTCCTCCCATTCGTCCTCCGTCAACGATCCACGTCTCTTCTTTACATCTTCAGCCCACTGTTCTTCTGTCATCTTCTCAGGTTTTACGTGAGGTCCCTTCAGAACCTTCCACAACCCGTGCTGAATAAGAACTGCTCTCATCTGCACCTTCCAGAGATTAAAACTAATCTCCCTATCGAATTTCTGAATATCTACCTTCATGATAGAAGACATCCTATAACCAAAGCTCTGATACCACTTGTTGGGGAGATCCAAAGAAGGAGCCCGCTTCAATCAATGTCCATGGCAATAAGCCCAAGTACCATCCTAAAATCAATTGGCAATAGGAGGAGTAGCCCATTTGACTTATATACCATGACCCTTCTTCTCAAACTCCCGATGTGGGACTTCTTTACTCATGTGTGACGTTCCCAACAATCTCCCCCTCATACATGAGTGCACAAGCTCCCCCTTGAGCGGAAGCCTTTACCAAGGTGTTAAGCCACCCATCAAGAGCTTATCCACACCATCGAGCCACGCTGCAGCACACGTATTACCGCTCGATCAACACCTGCGTGTCATTTCACCAAGCTCGTCCATGGGTCCACCATGCCACACCTTTTTGTTGCCTAGCCGAACGCACCATCGGCTCTGATACCACTTGTAGGGAATAATATTAGAGCAACAATAATAGCGGAAGCGATAGGATGAGTTAGAGATTCAGAAATCAAGTGAATAACAGAAAACAGAAATAAGAAGACAAGAGATTCAACGTGGAAAACCCAAATCGGGAAAAAACCACGGACGGCGACAGCACCAGAACAATTCACTATGAGTAGGAAGAATACAACACGATCATAATCACCACAGTGATTTGATCTAAGAGCAGAATTACAACCTCTCTATTGTAATCTCTCACAAAGTACTTCTACCTCTCAATGTATGTATGAGTACTGGAGATATATAAATCCTAGGCTTGAGCCTCTTTATATAGGGTCTCAAAAGTAGGGTTTTTCCCCCTTAGCGTGCAACCCTAGCCGCCGGGTGAAATCCTTCCTTGAACAGAACTCTACCGCCTTCCGAGAGAGGTGGTGTAAACATACGGGGCACGACCGTGCCACGTGGTACGGTCACCTCGTGCCACATGGCACGGCACCCCCGTGCCGTTTTTCTGTCCTCTTCGACTGGACGTTCTTCGTCTTGACACGCCCGTGTCCTGTGTAGCACGGTCCCACCATGCCGGTACTTGGATTTTGGGCCACGAAACCCAACAATTACATATAAATGCAATTGTCACCGATGTAGATCAAAAAGATACCATCAGATGGAGCTATGTTTATAATACAGTCATACATAGGAATTGCACCACAACTTCAGAATCACGACTGTAACCACATGTAGGGCTTAAGACCAAATCTAGTCTCATGATGTCCTTATTTTCAAGATTTTCCTCCAATACCGACTTCCTTTTATTGTAGGTTTCTTTGCTAAATAGATAATAAGACAATTGCATTGCCAAATAGATAATAAGACAAGTTTGCAAAAATGTGATAATAAGACAAGTTACAATAAACAATGATATATATATATATATATATATATATATATATATATATATATATATATATATATATATATGATTCAGTTTCAAAAATTTTTGAGATATGAATGAATGATGCAGATGAGAGATGACTGACTGGAGCAGCCATATTACCTTTTCACATAATCATACTAATTGTGGAAAATAAGTGTAGAATTCCAATTGGTATGTCATGAAAAAGACGGCTTCTAAGCTTTTGGTGTAAAGCTATGTGATAATGGGAAATCCAGTTTTAGGGTATCTTGTAGGCCCTAACTGGACAAAATGAAGCCACCAAGTTAATTCTTTGTCTAGTTTCCAACAAAAAAAAGAAAAAGATTTGTGAAAATAGAATTAGATTTTATTCTTATCCTAACTAAAACCAGCCAAAAAAAACACAGGGGGTGAGAATAGAAACTCATTACTGGAAGAAAGAAACGACATCAACAAAGAAAATGATAGTGACATACAAGAACGGAAGACACATGGCAGAAATAAGGGATGACACGTGAAAAATGTATATATTTGTAGTTTTGTACTACGTGCATAAAAACTTTAGTGCAGTTTGATCAAGATTTGTATTTAAAAATTAATTTGAATTCAACAAATTCGTGTATATTTTAAAATTGGAGTAGATATTTCATTTTATAGTTCTTTTAATTTGGACCATCTGGTTGAATAAGTTCAATTTATGCTCAAATCAGGTCTACATAAAATTAAATGTCAAAATTTCCAACGATTTGTTAGCTGAAATAATTTTTTCATGCCAGATAAATTTAGACAATATAATCAACCGCTCCCTTCGTACCAACTATTTGTGGAACTCGGTAAAAAAATAATGCATTTTGACAAAAATGTTTGAGATCTGCAACGGAATCTCTGACGGAAAAATTGAAAAATTCCGACGGAAAATTTAATCTCCAACGGAAGTTACGACGGACAGACGCCCGTCGGGAATTAGCTCGTCACATATTACATTCCGATGGATTTCGATAGCCTCGATAGATTTTTCGACGGAATAGCCTGTCGGAAATTCTGTCGGTCAGTTTTCAGGACTGCAGTAGGAAATCTCCCCCTCCCTCCAAAAACAATTTTGGCTCCAAAAAAAAATTTGTATAAATATAAAACAACCACCACAAACACACAAATAACATATATTATGGTTACCAAATATGAATTTTCATGTCTGAAAATTAAATATGCAAAATTAAAAATTATTTATGATATCCACAGTTGCAGTTTGAGTGTACTCCTCCTATTTCTTATGGTGCTCCTCCTGAAAGTTGTCAAAAATAAAACTATTACATACTAAAGCGATAATTACAACATATGAAAAATGTTGCTAATCTGATTGCCTTAATTGTTATATATACTACAATTAATTTTAATAAATATCTTTTAAAAATCAATTTAACCATACCTCAAATAAGAATATACATCACATACTTAGCAAAAATTAATATACACAACAAATCCAACAAAAACTAAACATGCTTAACATACTCAAATCATTTATCAAAGCAAAATATATCATACATGCTTACTTGCTTACAAGTATTTCATTTATCAAAATCAGCACACATTACAAATTAAATTAAAGATTAAATTATTTAATATAAATTTTATATTCACTAATGACACTAACAAATTTATATATATTACAAAAAATAAATTTAACAATAATACAATTAAACACACACACACACACACACACACACACACACACACACACATATATATATATTTTGCACATATATACAGCAATGTAATTAAACATATATATATGTATTACAAAAAAATAAATTTAATAGAACTATTTTATTTATCATAATAAATCTAATTAAGCATCAAACACATATTACACAATTTATTTCATAATAAATCTAATTAAGCATCAAACACATATTACACAATTTATTTCACACTTCATCCAAATAAATAAACCCAAAAAAACAAAATGCTATTAACCACAAAATAAAATAAAAATACTTAACAAATCAAACAAATTATGCAAAACATTAACCGTACCTCAAAAAAAGAATATACTTCACATACTTACCAAAAATTGATATACAACACAAATCAAATAAAAAATAAATATACTTAACATACTTAAACCATTTACCAAAATAAAACATATATTATACATGCTTACCTACTTACAACTATTTCATTTATCCAAATCAACATACATTACAAATTAAATTAAAGATTAAATTATTTAGTATAAATTTTATATTCACTAATGACATAAATAAAAAAATTTATATTCATATTTAGTTCACATTTTATATTCCCAATTCTTTAAATAAATTTCACAAAATCTAAAATTTTCACATACTTCAACATTTTATAATAATTCTATAATTATTATAAATGCACATACTTAGAATATTTTATTCCACTTATTCAAATAAATATACTTCACAAATTCAATAAAAAATTAACATAATTCACAATCATATTTTAAGAAAAAATTAAATAAACTACACAAATATGCTTCAAAATTAAATTTCACAAAATTTAACAACACATACCAAACTAATATATATAATTTCAAAACACAACAATTCCACTAACCTTTAAATATCCGAAAAACAAAGTGGACTATCGGGGTCGGCGACGACACTGGTGGCGGTACTCTTTAACCCATTCATAACAAATCAACCACCATAAAAAAAAACTAATTAACTTAAATATTTCAATTTCAAAGAGTAAATTAATTCAAAACAAATGACTTACCATTAAATTATAAGCGACGTAATAATTTTTTCCGGCCACCGGAAACCATGAACATCTCCCTCTTTCTCTCTCTTCCTTTCTCCCTCTCTTTCGCCTTCTCTCTCTTTGCGGTTGAAATGAACCCCTGAACATCTCCCTTTCTCTCACCGAACAATTTAAACCGAGATCCAAAATTTTTTGAAAAAGTGGGCTGGGAAATTCTGTAATTCCGATGAAATCCGACAGAAATCTGTTGGAATTCCCTTTGTATTTTTCGACGGAAATGTTTTCCATCGGAAATTCCGTCGAAAATTTGAATTTCCGTCAGAATCCGATGGTGTTTCTGTCGGAAAATCTGACATCCTCCATTGGGTACCCTCGCCGTCGCTTTTTCCGTCGGAGATGAGCACCGTTTTTGTTCAAAAAGTTTATTGAATTATAAATGTAGAGCATTAATACTTGTGAATTATTAGAATCTTACTTTAAAGTATTACTTTTAATGTTTTTAAATTTATTATACTCTACATCCTAAACTAATACTCAAAATACACCACCTTTGATCAATTCTTACAAATATTGTGTAGAATACTAATACTTGTAAATTATTAGGATCTTATTTTGAATTATTACTTTTGATTTTTTTTACATTAGTTATACTTTATACATAAAGTACGTAATAGTCAAAATATACTATCATGATCAATTTTTACAAACATAATAAAGTAGATGGAGTTATACTTGTCCCAACGGTAACCACTGATCACACTCTTGGTGAGATATTTTGAACCATATTATATTTGACGAATCTTATTTTTCTCCCACCTTCATCATGTCACCTTGAGCTAGAATATATTATATTATAATTGCCCACCTAGTTTCTTCCTCCCGAACATTTTAGCGTATCATCGATTTCTCAATTGATTCAATTGATTACCCAAAACAAAATTTTTTTTTGGGGGGGGGGGGGGGATACAAATTCTTATACTAGAATGAACATTTTAAAATGCTTACTTTGGATCACAAAATGCACAAGTTCTACATGAAGATGGAAGTGAAAAGCACATCGTAGAATCCGATTCAACCCAAAATTATATAATCAGCTTTTTATTGATTTGTGAAAAAAAGAGAGAAAGAAATAAAAAGGAAAAAAGGAGAAACAAAAAAATGCAGAAAAGAAAAAAAAAAAGAGAGAAGAAAAGGAAAAGGAACACTCGATCATTAGTAGGAAAGTCTCCATATTTTGGCTTTGGTAAGATTCCAATTTGTGTTAGCAGAATAGCAGTGGACTTGAAGATGCTAAGCAAGAATTGGGTTTAGTTTTGGAAACAATTGGCGGTAAGCGCTTGAGTTGATAATTAACTCTTTACTGATTTTTTTTTTTTTTTAACCTAGAGAACAAGGCTTCATAGAGACGAAGTCTTTGGTATCTTTACAAAGGACAAATAATGCTAGATGGTGTTGATTGAAATCATCCTAAAAAGTGAGACAGGAAACCTCTTGACTCAATGTAGGCTCTTGAGTATAGATGTTATCCTCTTGCGCTGATGGGGGCTCCTTAGTGATTGTGTGATGTCAGGTATTTGTGTAACATATCCTGGGCATTCCAAATCATGAGTAAAGGGAAAGTATGTTGCAAGGGAAGATAGTTTTTGAGTGTGAGGGGTGAATCAAACGCTAGTTAGAGGAGACCGACAGTTCATAGTGTTGTGAGTATAACCAGTGGTATTCTATCTTTTCTTCTTATAATGGATGCTGGGATAGCTGTTACTAGGTCGTGGTTTTTTCCCTTAGTGTGTAGGGATTTTTCGTGTTAAATTGATAGTTAGAGGAGACCGAGAGTTCATAGTGTTGTGAGTATAACTGGTTGTAATCTATCTTTTCTTATAATGGATGATGCGATAGTTGTTCCTAGGTCCTGGTTTTTCCCTTAGTGTGCAGGAATTAGTGTTAAATTATGGTATTCCTTCTCTTGTGGTGTGTATGCAATCGTATGTGTGTTTGCCGAAATATTTTATGGTACGCTTCCATTCCCAACAAGTGGGGTTAGAATAGGTTTAATCTTAACAAGTGATATCAGAGCTTGATTGTAGCCAACTAGGGGAGGAGCAGATCGGTGCAAGGCACACAAGATAACATGAGAGGTTATGGGGTCACAATTGTGATTGGTGTGAAGAGGTGAAGTTATGTATGTTGATGTCATTGGGTTGATCATTATTGTTGAAGAGATTGAAGAGTTGAAGTTAAATGTTGTGTTTCACGAGTTGATGGATTGAGTTAAAGTCCATTACAAGATTGATTTGCTGAGTCACCCATAGTTGCTGCAATGAGCATCTGGTTGATATAATTTTGGATTGAAGAGGGAGATTTGTAGGATTTGGTCCAACCCAAATTAATATAGCTTAGGTTTTTCTTAATTTGTGAAAAAGAGAAAACAAAGAAATAAAAAAAATGAAGGCAAACAAATGAAGAAATGAAATAAGGAAAGAGAAGAAAAAGGGAAAATGAACGTAGTAGGAAAGTGTCAGCATTTTGATTTTGGTAAGATTCCAATTTGTGTTAGCATAATGGTGGTGGACTTGAATTTGGAAAGCAAGAATTGGGTTTAGTGTAGGAAACAATTGACCACAAGCACTTAACTTGGTAATCAACTCCTTATCGGATTCTTTGCTTGGAGAACAAGGTTTGACGGAGACAAAGTATTTGATAAGTTTACAAAATATAAATAATACTCGTTGGTGTTGATTGAAATCATCTCAGAACGTGAGAAAGGGATCCTCTTAGGTCAATGTGAGGTCATAAGTGTGAATGCTATCATCTAGACCCAATGCAGATCGAGTTTTGGGTGATTGTGTGAGGTCGGGTATTTATGGAATGTATCCGGAGCACCCCAAGACTCAAGTAGGAGAAGGACATTTTGTGAGGGAAGATAGATTTGTCAGTGTGAGGTTAGTCAAACAGTAACTAGATGAGATTGCGAGTATGTACTCTTGTGAGTGTACAGAGTTGTAATCTATCTTTTTCTATTGTAGTGGATGATGCGCCTGATGCTAATGAGCCGTGGTTTTTCCCCTCAATGTGGAGGGTTTCTACGTTAAATTGATGGTTTCCTTTTGTTGTGGTGTATAGGTGTTCGTATGTGTGTATGCTGAATTTTGATGCTGTGTTTTCATTTCCAATAAGTGGTGTTAGAGTAGGTTTAATCTCCACGCATGCTAAATTTCAAATATTTAGTATTGAGATATTCTCATTTAATTCCTTGAAATAATGTAAAATAATTCATATAGTCATGGCATTTTCACATACTTTTGCACCTTCACCTTTATATGAGATAATCTCAAGTTGTTAAGATGCAAACCTGGATTCTGATAGTAATTTTCCAACATAGTTCATAGGCATCTATACATGTATAAATTTTTTTTAATCACCACAAAAATATACCTTTAATATTCATGAACTATTAAAATTTATTTACATGAGCAATTTTAAAATTTTAAATTATTTTATCTTTTTTTTTAAAAAATATCAACTGTCATTTAAATGTTTTCCTGAATGAGAGTCAAAATAGATTTTTTTTTTAATGAATTTTAACATATTTAATTACGTGAAAAAAATAAATCTATGCCATTTTTCTTCATGAATAGACGCCAGAAGGAATTAACATGAAAAATTTTCAGCCATTTTGCTTCCCACTCTGTCTCTTATAGGTTCTGGAGATTATCTTTACCTCCAGGAGAAAGCAGAGACCATCCATTAGCGAACCCATTTGGGCCTTCAAGCCGAAACCTCGAAATGGCGACACTTGATCCAATTCTGGTAATAATGGGGGCTAATGAGATAATGAAGAACAGAATTGAAGATTATGCCAAGAGTTTGAGGCGCCTAGGCAAAGATGTCACCTATATTGAATTTGAAGGGCAGTACCATGGATTTTTAACCCAAAATCCTTGCTCTGACGTATCTAAACAACTATTCCAACTTCTCAGACGATTCATGTTTGTGAGGGAAATATCTTACTAGATATAGGTTCAAATAAATGGAATAACATAGGAAGAGTTTGCCTTATTTTTTGTCTTTTATTTCTTTTTTATGAAGTAAGAAGAATTAATTATGAAAATCTGTAATAAAGATTTGTGTTATGCATGAGTCTCTTGGAATTAGCCTCTCTACGGGTAGGAATACCGGTAGAGGTAAGGTTGCCTACAATTAGATCTTCCCAGACCCTGTGAAAGCGGGACCCACAATGGGAGGTGGTGGTATTGTTGTTATGCATGAGTTGAGAGTTTAGAAGATAGTTCATCCACACTATTTGTCAATAAGAGTGGTTCATTCTCCTTACGAAAACTACAACCTTTTTTCTTTTTTCTAAAGACCTGTGTAGTTTACATGCAATAAATCTTTTACATGTATATTCTACAAGAAGTTCCCTGGCATCAATAACATGTGTTCACTTTAAGAGTCACATTTTGATTTTGATGATAACAAACAATATGATTAGTATTATATATGAAATGGTGAAGGAATATGATGTCATAATTATCCTATTTCATATATAATACTTATGATTGGTCCAATATATTTTTGCTAATATTAAAATACATGTATTGGACCTACTTGTGAGTTTGATATATATTGTGGAGTAACATTTATATAATAAGTTACATGTGCTAATTGAGTCATGCAACCTTGGAAATTGTATGGCGTTGTAGATATCATTTGTGGAGAAATTCTAATAAAAGAAAATGTGATATATGATTTCACCATGATCTTGATTTATATGTTGCCATAATGCTAGAGATTATGTGAAGACTTTTATGACATGATTTTGGATATCATATCTGGTGAGATATAATTAGAGATACGATTATGTATATGATTTAGGCTAATTAATTTGATTGGATATGATATGAATTTTATGCAATGGATTTATATTGGATAATGAAATCATCAAGATAAAATCTCATAAGAAATACCTTGTGGTATTTCTAAAAGATTTTTTTGTAACTAGTCTCGATATGTCAACATATTTTATTTTCATATAGGGAAAGTACGGAGTAACATATTCTTGACTTATGTCCCAAAAAAGTTAGATAGTTGCATGTCATTTTGTATGAACTTATTATGCTTTTTAATTAAATATATATAGCATGACATGCATTGTTGACATAGTTGCCCATTCATTTTGTCATATACTTCTAGCAATGCATGATAGATATTTGCCCTTAGCATTGATTTTATGCTGTGTAGGATCTTGATTGCTTCAATCAATATGTTTCGATATGATATTAGCTCCATTGCATGTCATATTTATGATTTTGATTGCTTGGATTAACTTACTGTACATATTATTCCTAAATTATTTTTGTATATCAAAGATTATGTATGTTGTTTTATATGGTATAGTATGATATTTACAACTTTAATCATGTAATCTTATTTTCATGATTCCTTTTTAGTCTAATGCATTATTTCTCAATTTATAGTCATGAATTTTAAGACAATCATCAAATAATATATTATTGATGCTAATCACTTTATATTCATTGACTTTTATGTGAGATTGTCATATGTTTAGAAATCACTTCTACGCATGTGTCTCACATAGTGTGTGTGTGTGTGTTTATATATATGGTGTATCTTTATGTGCTACTTTGGTCATATCACTCTCGAGTGTTGGCGCATGTTTGATCGTACGTACATACACAATACATATTAGTTTATTGTGTGTAATATTGCATAATATATTTATTTCAGAGGGTGAGAAGAGTATATGTGCCGACGGTAATTAAATATATATAAACAATATGGTATGTACTTCAATTATAATTTATAGTAATGAACTATTTAGGGAAGAATATCTGGAAGAGATCTATCAAATGAACCAAAAAAGGTATTGATTTGATTCATTATTATCTCCAAAACTGAGTAATTTTTGTATGTGCATTTTTTTGGTGAGGAATAATTGCTTGGATAATATGGTACAGTCTTTACATATTATCAGCTATATGAGTATACATTTTTGAAATTGTTATACGAAAATTATAGCCATTAGTATGTCTTACTTAATAGTGAATTTTAGCATGAATAATATTACGTGCTCAACTTGCATTTCAAATCCATATGAATTATCTTAGATGCATAATTTTTTCAAGGGAGACTATATGTTCTTATTTCAAACTTTTATATCTTTCACATGATTTTATGTTCATATCTTACCATTAAACATTTTTAAGTGAGAACCAATTTGATTCATGAAGTATAACTTTTTCTCATATGCTTAATGAATTAATAATCATTAAGAGAGCTAGCTTTTTATGGAATGATTGAGGGGAACCCCCTCTCATAGTACTAATGATATCTTGGGACGATTTTAAAGGTACTAAGACTAAGCATGCTACTTGGCACGTGTTTTCTGCCACCATAAGATGATCGAAAAAGAATTTCGGCTAGAGAAAAATAGAAAGAACCAAGAAGGAGACTTAACATCTCAGTAAGGAAACATTAAAATTTAATATAAAAGGTAGATGTTCAAGAATCACCAGAACACTCACATGTGGTAATGATTTTTTTTAATTTAAAAAATGCTACTGTGGATTATGCCTTGGATGTCTATGTATTCTATTTACTATGCTTCCTGGTAGCAATTGTCAATTGGGATCAAATGAATTGTCTAACATGGAGATTGGTAAACTCTTTTTAATCATCGAAATAATATACATGTGAAATTTCTCACACATAAATTTGCATTAATTTTTTTATCAAGGGGGAGACAATGATTGGTCTATAAGGTATGATCTTTATATATTACTATCTCCATAGGTATGTAGTTTTGTAGTTTCATGATTTTAGCCATTGACGTGATTTATTTTGTATTAAATTTTGGAATCAATTCATTTTTGCTTCACATCATGAATTATCTTTGCATTAACTATTTTTAAAGTTGGAGATATTTAAGATTTACTTGGTTAACAAACATATATGCTAATATCTCTTATAATCTTATGCATACATAGGTTGATATCTGAGATTGGTTTTAATGATCATATTCCTAGAGAGCAAGATCATTTTGACACACTTATAATGTTTGCTTGCTATTTATACATAAAGAAGTGCACTTTATGTTTTTCATTGGTATGACTATGATATCTTGATCATAACTTGGGTCAATTTTTCTCACTAGAAGGTTAATACTTTCGTCCAAAAATTATTTACATTAAATAGTATTTTTGACAAGATTGAGGGGAGATGGAATAGTCTTTTATGCTAATTAATCTCTCTAATGTACTCCTATATGTCTATGGGACATACAAGTTTAGGAATCATATGATTGATTTTGATGATATTTTTATTTTTCAAGGTTGTTGGCATATAAAGCCAATGTTTACTCTCTTGAGTGATAATTATGGTAGTTAATCTGTTCATACTTTTACACATGATCTGACCCCACAATCAAATATTAAAAATGTATGCTTTAATTGATTTGTAAGGGGGAGAACATGGTTGATTAACTTGCTCCAATATTCTACATACATGATCTAAAATTAGTTGTAAACTGGGGAGATATACAAAGTTTTGAATGATTGACATTCTTGTATGATAATACCCCCGTGATCATCAATACTATTCATGGAAAAGTTGAATCAACAAGTAATATATATGATTGATTTGGTAATGTAGACCTTTATGATTGTACTTGTTGACGTATAAGCCTCTGAAAATTTTTGTGAGTGTCATATAACAGGGGAGCTTTGCAACTAATATACTATATCATATTTTGCATCCCCTTTTAATGATGACAAAGGGCAAGAAGAAGAAGAAGATGATGGTAAGTATACATATAAACAAATGTATGTATTCTGATTCTGTTTTATACATGCCTTCAATGGTTTGTCACCATAAAAAAGGGGGATATTGTTGACTCCAAGAGTCACATTTTGATTTTGATGATAACAAACAACTGATTAGTATTATATATAAAATGGTGATGTAATATGATGTCATGATTATCCTATTTTATATATAATACTTATAGTTGGTCCAATATATTTTTACTAATATTAAAGTACATGTATTGGACCTACTTGTGAGTTTGATATATATTGTGGAGTAACATTTATATAATAAGTTACATATGTTAATTGAGTCATGCAACCCTGGAAATTATATGGCATTGTGGATATCATTTGTGGAGAAATTCGAATTAAAGAAAATGTGATATATGATGGCATGATGATCTTGATTTATATGTTGTCATAATGCTACAGATTATGTGAAGGCTTTTATGATATGATTTGGATGTTATATATGATGAGATACAATTAGAGATATGATTATAGATATGATTTAGGCTAATTGATTTGGTTGGATATGATGGATTTTATCTTATGGATTTATATTAGATAGTGAAATAATTAAGATAAAATGTCATAAGAAATACCTTGTGATATTTGTTTATGTGGATTATTTTTATCAAGGATTTTCTTAATTGATATGACATTGAACTTATATTTTGATTGACGAAAGATATTATATGGTTCCCGTGAAGATATTATATGATGAGCATCATATAGATTTTATATGAATTAAGAGATTGATGTTGGAAAAAAAATTTGATTATCCATGAAATATCATTTAATTGATTGAGGAGAATATTATGATAATCAGTCATTGTTATGATGATAAAAATCTTTAAGATTATTCCTTGATTTACAAAATTTGAATTTGAATTTCAAAAATACAAGGAAAGCAAGGATCATGAAGATCATATCACAGATGATCTTTAAATGAGATATTGTTCTTATTAGGAGGGTCTGATAGCGAGTTTATTTGTGCAACAAATGAAGAATGATTCCAAGTACTTGAGAACGACCAATCTCATTCAAGCAAGTCAAAAGTTGCCAATGATTGGGAGATTACGTCATTATAGCTAGTTGGTCATATTTGGCTATAAATACAAGGAGTTGAAACAAGTCCATGACACTGGAGCAATTGAGAAATCACTTAAGCTACACTTGCAAATTAAAGAGAGCTTACACCAAAATATATTGAGATAGTACTTTGAGCTAGAACTTGCATATTGGTATGATCACTAACTGTACTCATCTTGTGAGGAAATCTTCTTATAAGGGGATCTTATAACAAGTAAGTTGGGGAAGACTTAATTGAGTAGCTAAGTATTGGCTGGCCAATACTTAGTGAGTGACTCAACTTAAGTTACTTAGTTGAATGGTAGATCGAGAGAGAAGTTCTCACGATTGAGTAACTGGCCTTGAAGGTGCTCAAGGGAGTCTTTGTCGAATCGGGGGACTCAAGTGTGTAACTTCGTAAGTGAATAAGAAGTGGAGCGATTCAAATGCAAAGGAAAGAAGAGTTTTAGACGGTGATTACCCCTATTTGGAAGGACCAACATTGTAAAAATATCATCGTTTTTTCTCTCACTTTTATTTCCACATTTAATTTTTGTACATGCTTTAATTTTTGCTAATCACTCTATTCACCCCCTATAGGGTGATTTGACTAACCTAACTAAATGTTCAACATGTTGCCAGTCTTCTATATTGTCAAAGCTGTCTCTAATAGAAATTGTTCCATTCTGATTTTTTCTTGGTTGGTAAGTGTGGGCCACTTGTTGGTCCCCTATCTCAGGGCAGACCCAACTGGCCAGCAAATCCAAAGAAAGAGGACAATGCTGCCATGGCCAAGGCACATCAACATTCCCTTCATCTTGGATATTATGATAGCCAGTAAGGCAAATTGAAGAGGCTAATAAGCCTAACTCATGGTGTGGTCCATTATCAATATTGAGTTTTACACAATGTTAATGGTAGATTCAGAAACTTCAATATTGAGTTTTGTACAATGATAAGACTATATGATTAACCACAGGTTGTTAAAAGTTAGTTAGCTTAATTGTAGGAAGTTAGTTAGACAGTTGACAGTATATATACATACATCCCATCCTGTAATAAAATCAATCATTGGCCTTATATTCAAATAATCAATCATAAACACAGATTAAGACTCTCTCTCTCTGTTCTTCTTCTCTGTCTCTATTCTTCTTCTCTGAATGGTCATGGCAGTCAATCAACTACAACATGGTATCAGAGCCATCATAATCTTCTCGGATTGATCACTTGCATTCGATGATTCTGGTTCTTCATAAGTCCATACAAACTTTCACAATTTGAGGTGAAATCGTTCAAAACTTAGCCTTCTTGTTCCTTTGCATTTTTTTTAAGAGATTTTCTATGATCTTGCTACTTCGGATTCTTGATTGAGTCAAGAAAATGGCTGCCTCAGCAGAAACTGATACAAATACAAAATATGTGGGGAATCTTAATGAACCATCACATCTTTTATACATTCATCCTTCGGACAATCCTAACAACATATTGGTTAGCGATTTATTAAACGGAGATAATTACAGTCATTGGAAAAAGGCTATGGAGATTGCATTGGTAGCCAAGAACAAATTAGGTTTTGTCCAAGGTGAGTGTGTTAGACCTACAGCTGCTAACTTGCTTGCTCACTGGGAAAGATGTGACAAAATGGTTTTATCCTGGATAATGAATGCTGTTGTCAAAGACATTGGTCAAAGTATTTTGTTTTCTGCCTCAGCCAGGGATGTTTGGGTCCAGTTAGAGCAACGCTTTGGTGAAGCACATGGTACTAAGATTTTCCAGTTACAAAGGAATCTGTGTGTAATATCTCAGGGTCATCTGTCTGTGACTGAATATTTTACACAGATAAAGAAGCTATGGGATGCCTATAATAGTCTAATTTCTTTGCCTTGCTGCACTACTAGTGGTCAGTCTTGTGTGAGTCTTCTTGCTGCAAAGAAATTGATTAAGGATCAGCAACTTATGCAATTTTTAGTTGGTCTACATGAGGATTATAAGTATGTGAGAGGGAACATCTTGATGATTAAGCCTTTGCCTAGTCTTGATCAAGTCTATCAGCTTGTTTTGCAAGAAGAGAAGCAAAGATCTCTGTCAAATTCTGCTTCTACAAACGGTAATTCTGCAGCCTTTATGTATGGAGATTCACAATTGGCTATGACAGTCCAACAAAGAAATTAAAACCAAGGGCCTCATAGGTCTACTGTTCAGTCCAATTTTCAATCAAATCCTGGCCATCAACAGCCTAATTTTCAGCAGTCCATGCAAACAAATGGTGCAAATTATAGAATGACTCAGAGAACCGACAACAAAAGGACTTACTACTGTGATCATTGCAAGGTTCCTGGTCATTCAACTCAAAGATGTTACAAGCTACATGGATATCCTCCGGGGCATAAATTTTACAGAGGAAAGAGAGTTGCAGCCATTGCTCAGACAGATAACAATGCTGATGCCCATACACAAAGCCCTGCCTTAACTGCTGAACAGTATGATCAATTGATACAACTTCTGCATAAACATTCTTTAGATGGAGACAAGCCTGGTGATGGAGGTAGTGTAGCTAGCTTCTTTGCAGGTAACATTTACTGTTTTCTCACTAAATCTGATAATGGCAGTGTGTGGATTGTGGATAGTGGTGCCAGTGATCATGTCACATATGATGTTTTCTTGCTGCATAACATCAAGAAATTATCTATGCCTAGTTTCATTACTATGCCTAATGGAAAACAAGCATCCACAACTCATTCAGGATCTATGCACTTAAGGAATGGCATAGAACTTCACAATGTTTTATACATACCAACTTTTCAGTATAACTTGTTATCTGTCAGCAAATTAGTTACCCAACTCTCAGCAAGTGTAACTTTTACACCAAGTTCTTGTGTGCTTCAAGGCCCCACAATACAGAAGGAAATCATTCTTGGTAAGGAGAGTAAAGGTCTCTACCTACTACATAAAGAATCTGAAGCTCAGGAAAGCAGCTTGGCAGTACCTGGTCTAGGAAAAGCAAGTCCTTCTTCTGTTGCTTGTCTCACTAGTTATGAACTTTGGCATCATAGACTAGGACATTTGCCTTTTGAACAGCTTAAGAGTATAGTTCCACTTTCTTGTAATGACAGAAAACATGGAGTATGTCAAATTTTCCCTATGGCCAAATTACATAGACAACCTTTCCCCTTAAGTGTGAATAAAGCTAAGAATTGTTTTGAGGTATTACATATTGATATTTGGGGTCCCTACCCCTATAAAACTTATGATGGATTTTCATATTTTCTATCGATTGTAGATGATAAATCTAGAGCTACATGGGTACATTTAATGGCAACCAAGAGCTCTACTTTCCCTTTAGTCAAAGCCTTTGTAGTATATGCTGAAAAACAGTATGGTGCAAGTGTTAAGATCATCAGAACAGATAATGGAATGGAATTTAAGGACTCTGAGGCACTAGAATTTTACAAAACCAGAGGACTTGTGCACCAAACTACATGTGTTGATACACCACAGCAAAATGGCATTGTTAAAAGAAAACATCAACATTTACTTCAAGTAGTAAGAGCCTTAATTTTTCAATCAAATGTTCAAAATAGGTTTTAGGGGGATGCTCTTTTAACAGCAGTACATTTGATTAACAGAATGCCCTCTTCTGTTCTCAAAAACCTAACCCCCTTTGAACTTTTGTACGGTTCTAAACCTGATTATTTCCACTTAAGATCCTTTGGTTGTTTATGTTATGCTGCAACTTTAAAAAGGAACAGAAATAAACTACAGTCTCGAGCCAACCCTTGTATCTTCATAGGGTATCCATTCAGCCAGAAGGCTTACAAGTTATATGATCTTAAGGAAAAGAAAGTGATTATTTCAAGGGATGTAGTGTTTCATGAAAAAATATTTCCCTATCATTCCATGCCTCATACTTCAGATATACCCTTACCCACAGTATATGACTACATACCCGATACAACTTTCGACCATCAACCTAATAATTCTACCTCTTGCATCAGTGACCCTATACCTTCTTCTACCAATACTCAAGATAGGCCATCTCCCTCTGTTACTCCTAACAGTTCTGAACATGTTTATGAAAATACTTTTCCTAATGCTCCTGAAGCCTCAACTAGTCATCATGAGATCATTTCAAACTCCTCAGCACTTCCTCCTCCTCTTAGGAGGTCTACAAGATCTCACAAACCACCTACTCATTTACAAGATTTTTTCTGTGGTTTGGTTCAAATTACTGACTTTTTTACAGAGTTTCATGCTTTACATGCTCAGCTTGAGCAGTATACAGAACCTAAGAGCTATGAAGAAGCTGCAAAAAAGCCTGAGTAGATTCAGGCAATGCAAAAGGAAATTGAAGCTCTAAACAATAACAACACATGGGATCTAGTCGATCTACCAACGGGAAAAAGGGCCATTAGCAGCAAATGGGTTTACAAGGTTAAACTTAAATCTGATGGCACCTTAGAAAGGTGTAAAGTAAGGCTAGTAATAAGGGGATTCACACAACAGTATGGAGTTGATTATCAAGAGGTTTTTTCTCCCGTGGTGAAGATGTCAATAATAAGAAGTGTAATTGCATTAGCAGCCTCAAAACAGTGGCCTCTTTTTCAGTTAGATGTTAACAATGCCTTTCTTCATGGGGATTTAGATGAAGAAGTCTACATGGAGGTTCCAAAAGGCATCCCAAATCCCAACAACAAGGTTTGTAGGCTAAAAAAGTCATTGTATGGCCTCAAACAGGCTAGTAGGCAATGGTTTTCAAAGCTAAGTCACACTCTAATATCTTTGGGATATCAACAATCTAAGTATGATTACTCATTGTTTATTAACAAATCTTCTACTAACATAACTATTGCTGCAGTTTATGTTGATGATATAATGATTACAGGCTCAGATTCTACTGAAATCACTCATCTCAAACAGCATCTGGATGCACTATTTGGCATTAAAGATCTTGGCCCTCTTCACTACTTCCTTGGTTTGGAAGTAACTCATGCTTCCAAAGGCATCATACTATCTCAAAAGAAATTTACCACTGAACTGCTACAAGAGTGTGGACCTTTGCCACAAACAACAGCCTCTACTCCATTACCCTTAAACTGCAAACTAAAGCCTGAAGAAGGAGATCTTCTCCCTGATCCTTTAACCTACAGAACATTGGTTGGAAAGCTCAATTTTCTAACCAATACAAGGCCAGATCTATGCTACACAGCTCAAACTTTGAGCCAATTTATGCAGCATCCTAGAACATCCCATTTTAAGGCTCTGCAACATACCCTCAGATACATACAAGAAACACTTGGCGCAGGAATACTTCTGAAAGGCAGTAACCAACTAACATTACAGGCATTTTCAGACTCAGATTGGGCCGCTTGTCCCACTACAAGAAGATCAGTCACTGGTTTTTTAGTATTGTTCGGAAACTCCCCTATCAGCTGGAAAAGCAAGAAGCAAAGTATTGTTTCAAGGTCTTCTTCAGAAGCCGAATATAGAGCAATGTCACAAGCTGCTGCTGAAGTTACTTGGATAGTCAGGTAACTTGAGGAACTTGGAGTTTCTTCCTTCAGACCTGTGACCCTTCATTGTGAAAATCAGTCTGCCATCCACATTGGCAAGAATCCCGTCTTCCATGAAAGAACTAAGCACATCGAAATCGATTGCCATTTCACTAGAGAGAAGATACTTGAAGGATTACTACAGCTCTCCTACATGCCAACTGATCAGCAACTTGCTGACATCTTGACCAAGATTTTACCTTCCTCTCAACAGAATCATATCTTGAGCAAACTCGGAATGGTTCCTCACCCTTCCAAGTTTGGGGGGGGGGTGATAAGACTATATGATTAACCACAGGTTGTTAAAAGTTAGTTAGCTTAATTGTAGGAAGTTAGTTAGACAGTTGACAGTATATATACATACATCCCATCCTGTAATAAAATCAATGATTGGCCTTATATTCAAATAATCAATCATAAACACAGATTAAGACTCTCTCTCTCTCTGTTCTTCTTCTCTCTCTCTGTTCTTCTTCTCTGAATGGTCATGGTAGTCAATCAACTACAACATACAATGTTGATGGTAGATTCAGAAACTTTATTTAAGCAAAATTCATTTTTAACTTTCTGAACTTTAACAATTTTTGGAAAGTTTGAGGTTTTTATATTGATTCCACAAGATTTTGATTTTTGACTAATAGTTGACAGGGACACTGTCCTTGACTATGTATTCCACTGACCAACATTAGTCGTCATCCTTAATTTATAAAATTAAAAAAAAGCACATGATTCCTTCCAATTGCATTCAATTAACTAAAAAACAGAAACCTCTAACTAAAGTTAGTCAATTCTTTAAAGATCTAACATTATTGTGAGGTTATTTAAAACTTGCTCAAATGGGGAAAAACAACATTGTGCTCTTTATGACATATTTTTCCGGGTGGGTGTTCAACCCAATGCAACTATTTGTCCATAAGTTTGGGTTTATGACTTAAAACAGGGAGGACATGTTCGATATTGTTCTATGTATCCTTTTAAGAGTTATTACATTCCGCACCTACAGTTTTGCAATATTGAAATAATTATATTGGAATTATTAACAATGATATTTGGGCTTACTAAAGAAAATGGTGAGAAAACGACTCATCCTGAAGGCCTAAGATGTGAGAAATGAATAGTCTTTAGTGCCTTCTCATGTGCCTTGTATGAGGAATAAGTCAGAAGAAATAAAAATGAAGGTGAGCAGAATGCTATGCAACCAACTTTATCAGCTTTTCATCAACAATGCCGTTTAAAGGTCACATCTTTTATTTTTAACATGGTTGGACTGACCAAAAGTGAAAAATATTCATGTCTTAGTTCAATTTCGCTATCATTAATCACAACAGATATATACTAAATGTAAAACAAAGTATGTGTTTCCATCATGGATATGAATCAAAATGTCACATCTTTTATCACAAATACACATATATTTGAAACCACGAAAGCTTGAATTTGTAGGCCTATGTAGCATTAGTTTCTTATCAATCGTAAAATTTTTTTGGGGAGATACAACAATAGTTTCTTATCAACGGTGAAGATAATCAATACATCAATATTACCCCCTCCTTACAACTGCTTACTCTTGTTGGCTACTTCCCCCTAAAACTTAGCTTCCTGCCATTTCTTATGCTCTTCACTACTTCACACGACTTACAGCTCCCTTATACCACTAAAACTAATGGGAAATAGCTGAATGTCATGCAAATATATAACGTGGAGCATCATTGATATTTTTTGTAATTTAACTATTCTTCTTAAAAAGTTATGTGCCTTATATTTGGTATTAACGATAACACACTAAGTTCCCATGATGGTAATGGTACAATTATGTCCTTAAAAGATGTTCAAAGGCCTCTTGAAAACATCCAAAACAAAGGTAGCAAAATTGTAAAAATACACCTTTCTAGGGGTCAGGCATGATTTCTCGAACTTTTTTTGAGAAAATGCTTAAAAGGGCAGGGCACTAAATGGTTGTAAAGTTTATTATATGCTTTATCATGCGAAGAGAAAAACATGAGGCAACCTAGATTGATGGGCTGTCATAAAGACTATTCTTAGATCACAAGTTCGCAACCAATATATATAAAGAATGCTTATAAGGAAGAGAGTATGTCTAATGCCGTTGTCATAACAAATGGTATTCATATTGACCACCTTGACGACGATGAGGGGCATTATAAAGAAATTGACATTCAAGCTTTAACAGTGAACAATTAAGATGCGAACATGGAGGAGAAAGAGGAATATATTGATGAGGATACCATAGAAGTTGAAGACATTATAGAGATTAAGGATAATAACGATAAGGACGATGAAGACAAGTTACCTTCCATATATTTATTATGTTTTTCTTTTCTTCAAAATTTTGAAAAAAGTTGTTTTTAGGTCGTGCTAGACAAGTGGGCTACTGGGCTAGGGGGCACAAACGGGCTCCATCGTAAAAATACTTTTTTTGTTGGATTGGGAACTTAAGCTGCAGCTAGGGGTGGTAATGAATCTTAGATCCAACCCAAATTCATTAGATCCGCTCAATTTGTATGGGTCTAGACCCATCATTTTTGGATCCAATCAATTTTAAAAAGAATCTATATCTTAAAAGGATCTAAAGATGGGTCCATTGCTTAGATCCAGGTCCGACCCGTTACACCTATGGGATCATTACTCTTGTAACCCGAAAATGCAACAAAAAATTCGTTAAACTTACTCACTCTCACTTTGTGCTTGACAAATTGTGCATTGTTAGTCATTATTTCTAGAGATGACCATGTACACCCAATGAATAAGTATCTAACCTTACCCACTCAAATTTCATGCACCCATTAATAGTATTAAAGGACAATATTACGGTTGTATAATAAATAAAATTAAAATTAATCATCTTTTGAGGTATTTTGAAATTTAGTAGCAAAATTCAACTTCAATAATTTAGATCAAAATTTGGCTATCTGATAACAAATATTAGAAGAAGCTCGAATATAAATTTTGAGCTCAAAATGTATTCAATTGGAGACAAATGTTAACTAAATGAAATAATTTGGAGCTCGAAATTCATATTGAAGTTTTTTTTAATCTTTGCTATCAGATGATCAATTTGTAATTTAAACCATTGATGTTATTTTAGTGGTAAAAAGCGTTAGATGGATTATTTTAATGGTAAAAAATGTTAATTAAATTATGATAGTGAAGATGAATGTTAATTAAGTGAAAGAATTTTGAGTTTAAAATTTATTTTTGAGCTTATTTTAACTAAATGAAAGAATATCTCACTAATTTTGACATTTTATGACTGAGAGCTTTGAATTAGCATTGGTGAGTTTCAATGTTTCTAACTCGTAATATGCAAAGTCTTACTTGCTTATTGTTAGTTTTATGAATCTTACAAACTATCATTGAACTTATTATCGGCATTTTGGTTAGTAGAATATGATTTTTAGGAGACTTAGTTGTATCAGGATCTATTATAGTTGCCACTTCCCACTAGTAGACACATTAAAGTTATTATTATCTTATATCTCATTTTTTGCTATTGCTTTTATTAAAAATTGTGTTATTATTTATTAAATACTTACTACCTGCATGTCTTAAACTCCTAACAAGTTTTGTAAGGTTGTGGATCCGTTTAGAATCCGTATGAGATCTATAGACCCAATGGGTCTAAGAATGAATCTCAAATTTTAAGATTCATTGGGTTTAGATTGGATCCGGACCTAGACCCAAAAAATTAAATAGATTGGAATCTAAATAGATCCGATTCAGATCTGACCCATTGCCATCCCTAGTTGCAACACTTACAAACAATGGGATAAAGCATGCCTAGGCTTTCTAACCCAAAGAATGAGAGCCATTTTGATCAAAGATTGTGGTATGCCTCCCGAACTTGAGAATATGCTAGCAATCCAAACAGTAGATCTTTATTTTTGTAAAATGAGTAAACGTAGAGTCATTAGTGAGTTTCATTGAAAAACTAGCAGAGCTCAAAATCATGACTTTCATCGAATGAAAAGCAAAGGGACATTGGTTTAATAAAAAAACAAGAGATTCTCCAAGGTCGGCAAACAATTCTAGGTGTGGAGACCATCTGACTCCATCACCTTTAACCAATTGCAAATATTCAAATCCATAGATAAAGATATGGTGCCAAAGGGATTTATCAAGCGCTTGTCCGCATTGGTGGCCTCTACCAATCAAACGGAAACACAAATTAAGTTACACTAGAAGAGGTCAAGCATGCAGCAAATCAGGTACGATAATGTAATATAGAAAATTACAGTTACAGTGCTCATTAAAAGGGAAAAAATATCATTAGGAAGATTAAAAATTTTCGTTGGGCACAGACTGCATTAATAACCAACATTCACATCTAAAGAGCAGAAGAAAAGAAGGAGAGGAGAAGTGTTTGGTTATGGCCTCAGCCTGTCCTACCCAATGGACTAGGGAACTCAATTTTAGTTAGTTGAAATCTCAGTAGCATATCTGTCAATAGTCTGATGCGATTTCTCTATGTTTTCAATTATGCTTTGAAACTTGGGGTAGCCCCTGCTCCTCATTTATAGTGGTTAAAATGATAAACCCTCGGCCAGTTTAGATAACAATCCAGGAAAATTTTATTTTATCTCTTTTCAATTGAAAACAAAATGCTGACCTTATCTGCTAGGCCTGAGAAACACAAGAGTAGTGTTCAATAAAGTTGGGAAAAGCTGACCCGACACGATTACCGATCCGAATCCGACATGAAGTTAAGTGGGTTTGGGTATAAATCTTTGACCCATTTAATTAAATGGGTTGACACGTTCAACCCGTTTAATTAAATGGGTTAGGTTCAGGTTGAGATTCTCGACACGAAAAAGTACCTATTTAACCCATTTAATTAAATGAGTTAAATAACTTAACTCATTTTTTCATTTGTCATTTATCTATTTACTTTTTATTAGATAATTAAGAATATAAAAAATTTTAAAAATTGTGAATTATGATGAATCAGGGGAATTTTAAAAAGTAATTATTTAATGTGATATATAAACTTAATTTCTAACACTATAATTACGTATTAGTTGAAGATATTAAATGTGTAAATGGTTAATTAGGCGACTGAACTTGACTTGTTTATCTTGAACGGGTTTAGCGGGTCAATCCGTTTAAAAATTAAATGGGTACAGGTCAACGTTTTTCAACCCATTTAATAAATGGGTTAGGCTCAGGTCGAGAAATTTTCAACCTGTTTAAATTCGACACGAATACGAACCTGACTCGACACGACCTATTACCCAACTCTAGTGTTCAATCAGAGCTCAATCGAGTTTAGACCCAGTCCAGCACATTGAAACCCGTGAGCAACTAAGTTGGACAGGATAATAGAACTTGGGGGGTCCCAACCGCGACCTAGTGTGAGAATGTTGCGTTTGGGCTAGTGCTGATCTACCTAAAATCTATTTTCTATGGTCCACTTCAGTTTGCCTATTACCAGACCCCCATGTTTATATGTAAATTTAGCCAATAGGCTTTTATAAAAATTGAGACACTATTTTTCAATGTTTATAATTACTCCCCACTTTGATCAACATGAGCAAGGTGAAGGTCAAAGTACCCTTTTTGTGATTCTTAGTGTTGCGTAAGCTTGGCCACATAAGGTCCTTAGACCTTGGCTCCCATGCACTTTCATCATCAAAGAGTTGGATGGAGAAATCAGTTTATAGTCAAACCCTCTTTGAGCTTGGTCCCTTTATAACCGAAAGCCCGAATGTCTGTTTTCGTTGTGGCAAGGATAAGTGACGAGATTGGTCCATAGCTAAACCTTCAGCATGTCACTTGACAACCGAAAGCGCAACTGCTTGCGTTCATCATAACAAGGAGGAGCGTTCGAGATGTTTGCACTTGGCTGTTAAGAGCCCATCACTTGATATTTGTCACCAAGGAGAACATATTTTTTACAAGTAAAAAATTCATAAAATATGCTTTAAGAAAAAAAAATAGCAAAATAATAAATATTTTGCTACAAAAAATAGCAAAATAATAAATATTTTGCTACAAGACACTTCTTAAGTATCTTGTTTTGACCTAGAAATCATATTACAATATTTTTAAATTGTAAAAAAGGGTATGATTGAATAGTGAAAACATATTACAATTTATAAATTGTGTGAAATTATCTTCTTATCCATAATTTACTATAATTTTAAAGTATGCATATCATATGGCCTCATGGATAAGGTTGATATGTTTAGGGTATCATTTAATACTTTATGGGCGTAGCCTACAAATAGTTAAACTTAACAATTTATAACCAAGTATTTTCAATGAAAATTTCGTATTTGTAAATTAAAAAACATGTTAATTTAGAATGAGACAAGACATTCAAGGACATTTTGCGACAAGACATATATCATTACTCACTCAATAAAATATTATGTTTACCCAAACCCTATTGATGCTTTTAATTGGATTGATCTTTTGACACCACCAATCAAAGATCAGCTGCTATATGGTCCACCCAGTTATACATTTCTAAATTTACAACCGAGCCCACTATTATCACACATGGCACTTGCCACATCAGCAGCAAAAATAAAACAAAAATAAAATCAGAAAAATAGCTCCGAAAAACGTGATTTCAAGCCAAAAGAAAAAAAAACTCACGAACTTCCCTCACTCTCTCTCCAAAAACTGCTCAAATTCGTGCTTAATTTACCAAAATTTTGTAGCGATTTTTCACAGATTCTAGCCAATAATCTTCTACAAATCATTCTTGAAGTTTGAAGGAAACATTTTGATGTAAGATTATCAACAAAATGCAATTAATTTGCATGTTGTGACAAAAACACTGAATTTACTTGAACAAAATGAGATTCTAGTATTTAAGAAAATCGCCCTCTTATAATTGCAATTTTGCAATGTTTGCAGATGGAAAGTAACTACACAGAAGCATCAAAGAAGAGATGTGCAAGTGATGAAGGAAAATCTCCTGAAAAAGCTATTCTGAAAACCTTAAAACTAATATTAGTGAGTTACAACAGATGTTCTAGTGAGCCAGAGTGCATATTTAGTGAGCAGTAAAATAGAAATTTGTTTTTCTGACTACACAATGACAATAAAACACTTAATTTGCTATTGTTTCATATCATGCAGAACACTTTCATCTATATTTCTAAAGAAAACCCAAAAAAAAAAAAAAATCAGAAAGACCCATTGTGCACAACATATGTATGTTGATTCACATGTGCTATTTTAGTAAGCTATCAAACATTAGTGAGCATTAAATTATTAAATTGCTCTGCTGCTATCACAATGACAATACTCAACATCAGCATAAATTGCTTCAACCAACATGCTTGAGTGAGCTATACCTTACATTCTAGTGAGCTGTCACTTGAATTTATTGAGCTATACCTTATGTTCTAGCGAGCTATAACATGTAATGTAGTATTAACATTACATGTAATACTACTGATAGATCAAAGACAAAAGGCTCAAGCATGAACCCTCAAAAAATTTTTGTGGGAGTTGTCAGTGACATTTCTTCTGATGTAGCGAACTTGAGCTAATTACACTTCAAATATATCCAAATACACACAATATGGTAATTTCCCTATACTAAATTTTATATTTTTCTTTTTAATTGAAGCCCAAAGAAAACATCTCCAACAGAAATGGAGAAGGATGCAAATAAGACAAGTGATACAAATGAAGGAATTGAATAGGTAGGGTATTATTGCTGTATTGCATATATAGTGAGCAGATAGTTACCTTTAGTGAGTAGAAATCGTAGTGAAACTATGCACGTTTTTGAACAAGTCCACATTAGGTTAACTATTGCCTATTTAGCGAGCTATACATTATGCTTTGGTGAGCTATGTGATATATCTAGTGAGCAGTATTAAAAATGCGTCTTGTTTATTGGTATAATGAACCATGTGTAGTTAAGCATTACAATTTCTTTTGGTAAACTATGTCATATATCTAGTGAGTTCATCTCATATTTCAGTCAGCACGTAAACTACATTTTCTGAATTTATATTTAGTAACCTGAACTTCATTTCTAGTAAGCAGACATTTTATTTTAGTGAACAGAAGTGCACTAAAGTATAATCATATATAGAGGGCTCCACATTAGATTAAATATTGTACATTTAGTGAGTTATACATTTTATTTTGGGGAGCTATGTGATATATATATAGTGAGCAGTATTAAAAATGCATCTTGTTTACTTATATAAAGTACCATGTACAGTTCTAGAAGAAGCAAGCAAGGTAGGTCCACATTATACTCCTACAAATGAAGAATAGACTCCACAGCATGAGAACAATCCTGCTACACCAGCAATAGTAACCAAATCTCCAACTACAAAAGAGCATGAAACCAAAAGAAAAAAAGCTCTAAAGGGAAAACCACCTCATCAAGCACTATTGTAAAGAAGAGAAGGGTGAAATAAGAAGTACGAAAGAATAGAAACATTTGTAATAGTCCAATAAGTTCAGAAGATGAACAAATGCAAGCATTACCAACAACTAAGCTTAAAAAACAAAATGTGCCTGCTATGGAAGAATCAAAAGCCAATAAACTAGAAAAGGTGGACTAGACTTTGCAGAAAACAGCATAACCACCTCAACAATAAACTCCCACAGGAGGAAAAAAAATAGAAGGTGGTGCAGAAAAAAACAAAAAAGCATACAAAGAAGACCGAGGAAACAAATCTGCAGATTACGTAAGAGAAGCTTGGAAATAGAAAAGCAAAACAGGTGGGCAAGAAGAATGTAGACTAGAGGATCCTCAAGAGTGCCAAAAAAATTCCTAAAGAAAGCTCAAAGAGAACAATTATAGACATTTATCGACAAATTTTAGAAGAAACAGATGACATAGTAGAGGACATAACTTTTAAAATGCATCCACATGGGCATGAACATGAAAATGATTTCGAAGATGAAGTGTTGATGATAAGAATCAAGAAAATAAAACAAGCATCAAAACCTAGGTCAAAGCAACTCCAAATGAGATCAAAAAAATGTGCTAGAGCTAAAGCTGAAACAGAGAGGAAGAGTGTCAAAAAAAGTGCAAATCCTGCAAAGGGTGTACAACTTTCAGTTGTGCAACTTGATCATCAAAAGAAATCTCCAAAACAACAAGCAAATACCAACATTGGTGTTCTAGATCCAAGCCTGTGCCGAAACCTACATAGATAGACACAAAATATAAGAAGATTTTTCATACTAGAATGTTGCAGTAGGGTTTGTTGCAATGATAGATAAGCTCAACAAGGCACATAAACAAGCAATACTGGGATATGGGTTTTCGAGAATTCTTAGAGTTACAAGTACTTGAATTACTAGGGGATCTATGCAAGTGGCTTCTGGATAACTTTGACCCCTAATCAGTGATATTGTACATAACAACTAAGAAAAAGATAGAGATAATACCAATGGATGTGCATCTCACATTAGCTCTCCCAATTGATGAAAGAAAGGTTGAAGAGTTTTATGTCAAGAAGCCAAAAGACCTTGAATATAATGAAGTCCCTTCAGCATGGAGAAAAAAATGTAATTTTTAAGATGGAACTTCAAAGCTCAGCCAAATGCCATAGTACATACTAAAGTAGGCTGAGGTAGGGGAAAGTTTCAAAAGAAAGTTTGTTTTATACATGGTGTCTTGTTTCATCAATGGATCGAAGAATATACATGTGCACCCTATTTTGCAAAGAATATTGCAAATGTTGAAGACATAGCATCAATTGATTGGTTCTAATACATCATTGACAGACTGTGTGAATCTGTCAAAAAGAGTTTATTCTATTCGTGTGGTAAGCTCCTTCGTTTTTATTAGTATACCATACAAAACATGTTTTCAGTGAGAAGAACATTACTTTTAGTGAGCATAACATGTATTTTAGTAAGCAAAACATTATTTTTAATGAGCAAAACATATATTTTAGTAAGCAGAGCACATTTTTAGTGAGTAAAACATCATTTTTAGTGAGTTGTGAGCACTTGTTCATAGTTGACAATTGTCTATTGCAGCGAGCTAGAATGACCATTTTAGTAGTGCACATCACTTTTACATAGCTATAGCAACAAGCAAACTGGACATGTTGTTAGGGAACATTAGTTTGCTTTAGTGAGTTAGTCTGCATTTCTAGTGAGTAGAATATATATTTTAGTAAGCATAACACCATTTTTAGTGAGCTATTAAGAACTAATTGATAGTTGACAATTGTATGTTACAGTGAGCTAGAATGACACTTTTAGTGAGCACACATCACTTTTAGATAGCCATAGCAATCAGCAAACAACACTTGTTGGTAGTGAGCATTACTATATTTTAGTTGGCTAGTATGCATTTTTTGTGAGCAGTATTTCCATATTAGTGAGTAGAAAATTTTTTGTTACAAACTAAATATTATTGTTTTCCTTGACTTAACATATATATATATATATATATATATATATATATATATATATATATATAATATATATTTTATTTACATAACATATGCTAAATGGATTAGAATAAACATGTCCCCCGTAGATGCTATATCTTGATAGAGTTATCCTTAAAAGGAGAACTATTGATAGACAGTTTCCAACAATGAAGGGTTGAACTACAAAAAAGCTAAAGGAAAGGGTGAAAGAAGAGAGAAAAGCTAATCAACTTAACAACAAAGAAGTGACAAAAGGGTTGGGAAAAGGCAAAGTGGAGCCTCCAATACAAATCAACAAAGACGAGCATGTTGCACCAACAAGAAAAAGTCAGCTAGAAAAGGATGAACAACCAAGGATATGTTCACAAAATGATGGAACATCAGAGTTAGATGTATCATTTAATTCAATTATATCATTTAAAAAGAAGAAAAATAAATAACATAAATGTGTCTCTAACGTTTTACAATACTTGAATGATGTTTACATACAGAAAGATATGGAAGAAATGGCTGAAGTAACAAAGGCTTTAGCGAGTGCATTCAAGAGATACAGAACCTTTATGGAATACTTGTCAAAAAAGTACCATAACAATGAAGCACTCATGAAAATAAGAGATGCAGCCACAAGCATGTTCTATTCATATTGTGAAGCTCAATTCTCAAAATCACCACCAATGGAACAAAAAGACAAAGGAGAGGAAACTCTTAAGATACCCCCATTCAGTTTGATGAATGGTGGAGTAGAGCTGTTGTACTAAAGGTAATAACTGAATTGGAGAGTGCTTTTGTAAAGTACAAACAAATGACCAGCAGCTCAAAAGTTAAAAGTCCAAGAAGAAAATGCCCTAAATCTAGAAAAGGGACAATGACTTGCCAAGTTTCAAGTTAATTGATAATAGCCAAAGCCTAGCTTCTTTAACACCAGCACCCCCACCAGCACTTCAAATACCACCACATTGCCCACTCGTACAAATACTTAAGACACCACCACCAACCCCCCCACGAACCCTTGAGATACAATAGCCCCCACAGCCACCACAAGCTCTTGAGACACAACCACCGTCAGAAACATTTGAGATACCACCACCCATTCTAAAGACACTATCAGAGCCAATGGACAAGGATAGCACATCCCCAAAAAAATAATCATTTGGCAAAGAAAAGATTGAAACAAAAGGACAAAAAGCAACTGAAAGTGAGCAAACAAAGAAAAAATCACCGGGAAAATAAGATAACAAAAAGATAAGAACAAATAAAGTTAGTAAGAATTTTGGAAAATTGAATAAATGCTAGTGAAAAACATTATTTTTAGTGAGCAGAATATCATTTTTAGTAAGCAGAACATAATTTTTAGTCAGTTATGGGAAAGTTGTTGATAGTTGGCAATTGTATGTTACAATAAGCTACAATGACACATTTAGTGAGCAGACATCACTTTTAGATTGCTCTAGCCATAAGCAAGGACGACTTTGTTGGTAGTGAACATTACTCTATTTTAGTGAGCTAGTATGCATTTTTAGGGAGCAGATTATTATTGGTAGTGAGCAGAACATTATTTTTAGTGAGCAAAACATTATTGTTAGTGAGCAGAACATAAATTCTAGCGAGCAAAACATTATTATTAGAGAGAATAACATTATTTTTAGTGAGAGAACACAGATTTTAGTGAGCAAAACACACTTTTAGTGAGCTGAATAAAAAAGATTTGTCGGTAGTGAACATTAGTCTATTTTAGTGTTCTGGGAACTATGTGTAGTGAGCAATAGTCAAACAAGCAGTGTGCCATAATATTTATTTAGTGAGCTATGTTATGATGAACTATGATGTAGTGTTTTACAGCAGAAGAGTATAACAAGAAGATAAGACATCAAGCAAAGAGAGACAAGGAACTCATGATAGAACCCTTGTGCTAACCTTTTGTGGAAAGAATCACAAAGCTTATAGAGGAATTATCAAGCCATGGGAAGATGGTTACTGATTATGCCTTTCATCAATCAAAGGACATTGATTGCAAGTAAGCATAAAACACCTAGATTTAAAAAATTAATAACAGAAAACACTTATAAAAACATAAGTTACACTGAATATTAACTTATACTTTTTTTCTTTTGATATTATATAAGTGAAGAATTGTTTGACATCGAAACACATGTTGTAAATTGATATCACTTGTCAACCATGCGTCCAAGGACCATGCGTCCAAGGGAATACATTGATGCGCATGTGGTTAATGTCTAGACTGCTATCCTCAACAACTTAGAGCGAAAAAGAAGTGAAGGCTCTCTAAGAAGATTTTTTGCACTGGTTGATGTGATGGTGATTATATATTATTTCAGTTCACATGTTAAAGTACTTAAACATCTACTGATACTAATGCAAAAATGCAGTCAACTTTGGACCCCATGACAAACATAGCAAAATCAGAAGAGTAGAGGTATGTTAATTTTGAAACAATACTTGAGGGAGAATTTAAGAGATGTGACAAATGGATAATGGGCAAACAATTGCAACTGGTAGCTATTAATATAATACATCTAATTATGTATTAGACTACCATATTATATGATATTATTTATCTTCCAATTTTCAAGTGTCTTTCCCGATATTTCACAAGAAGCCCTTTTTCATCTGCTGCTTCAATTTAAAGGAAGAAAGGCTTGACATAATGGACAATATGCATATAACAACTTCATACAAAGACACATATAGTGAAACACATGTTTAGTGGTATGTTTAAAATGTTTACTCATTCATTTAATTTTCAATAAATCAATACTTGCATTTGCTAAGGCATATAGTTATTGAGCTGAAACTATACTTTAGTGAGCTGAAAGTATTTGAGGGCATCCACTACTGTTTATGTCACCAGTGTCTCTTAGTGAGCAATACATGTGTTCTATTTAGATGAGGAACATTATTAGTGGGCTGGGAAGTTACTAGTATCTATATCAACCTTGTATCTTAGGGAGGTGCAGATTTATTCCAGGGGGGTGGAAACATAATTAGTCTGCTGAGCTTATTTGCTGCCTTATTGGACAAATAGTTAACAAGCTCAACTTGTTTACTAGACCAATATTTTGTTTTTATCTACTATTTCTATTAGTGAACTATACAGGTCTTCCAGTGAGCTGAAGAAAGTACTCTGAAGTCACTTGTTGGGCAAACTATTGTCTCTTTATAAATCATGTTGCTTAATGAGCTAACACACATATTTAGTGAGCTAACAAACATATCTAGTGAGCTGAAAATGAATGTTGGAGTCCTTTTATCAATTATGTCGCTTAGTGAGCTAACACACATATTTAGAACGCTCAAAATGTTTGATGGGAAACTATTTATGTTGTAGTATATTGACAATCTATAACAAATGTTGATTGTGCATGGGCAAAAGCTTTTGGAAGATTTCTTGAGAGCAGTGTTGGTCATCCGAAACATGAAGCTGTCAAGAAAATGAAAACAGTACGAATGAGAATGCCATGGAGAACAGCAAATAATGTCATAGACTTTTGGATATTCTGCATGAGGCACATGAAGCCATACTTTGGCCAGACAGATAAATGGGAATGTAGTTTCAAGAAGAATGAAGTAAGTCTTCCAAAATGTCTTGAAATAAGTATAACACATTAATTAAAGAACAACAAATATATCCATAATAGCTTTACATACTTGTTTTTTTTCCCCCCTGTTTCCAAGGCAAGAAGATGCTTGATGTAATAAGAGCATGGTATAGTTAAGATCATCAACAATGAAGAAAATATATACGGTAATTGAGTGAAGAGGCTCGCAAATGCATTCCATGATAAACAAGAGGCAAAAATGACTGCAAAGGAAGGACAAAATCCAGTGCCAGCAGCATAAGTAATGAATCTCGAGATATGATCAAGTTCTTGAACACTAACATTGCTTTAGTTAGGCTAAGTTTTTGAACTAATGTAGACAATACTATCATTTGAACACTAGTATTAAATATTTCATACCTTTTAGCATGCTTAAACCTAATGATGGTGAAGCACTATTATGCAACATTTAATATTTAATCACCAATATTGAATATTTCATATCTTTTACTATACTTAAACCCAAAAAAAATTAAAATAAAATTGCAACATCTAGTGAGCTAGGAGGGATAACTAGTGAGCTCCAAGGATTCTATAGTGAGCAACTATAACCTAATCTAGACACTAATATGATATGAACTTACAACTATTATTACCAAAGTGTTTCATACATTGAAGTGTGCACAATCTCATTATCAAAGAATAGTATTATTTTATAATGTTAAATCACCCAAAAAAAATTACAAATAGTTTTGTAAATTCTAGTGAGCTAAAGGATAAATCTAGTGAGTTATGATACTTCAACAGTGAGCACCATATAACAAACTTTAAAAGTATTCAAAATGCTTTACTAAATTTTAAAAAAATATATAAATCTCATCACATAACAAAACAAAGAAAACATCATAATGAATAAAAATAAAAGTTTGCAATTTATTAATCAAATACAAATTTAAAGTTGAATTACAAAGAAAAACCTATTGTATGTGCTAAATGCAGAATCTTCATTAATGCTAAAAGTAAATGCAATCTCCTTAACCCTGCATAAGACACATGACTTATACTGAGCAAAATATAATTTTTAGAGAGTAAGAAAGAAAATCATAAAAACATACAAAATCAAAACACCATAAACATACCAAAATAAAAATCACTTACTAACAAAAATTTCATACCCAATTCATAGCTAACCTATTTCACATAATAAATTAATGTATTCATTTATATTTATATTACCATAAAGACACCAACTCAAAAAAAAAAAAAACCACCTGTTGTAGGAACAACAAAAAGGCAAGGAAAAAATTACCCTTGAATGCTAGGAGCTTTAGAAGGAGGATTTAGCTGATTGGTAAGAGCGCTACCCACCTTTGGCTGCCTTAACTTTTCATCAAAAATCAAGCTAAACACTCTACACATTTCATTAAAATCTACTACTGGATTAGAAGCACCTGCTGGATTAGATGAACCTGTAGGAGCAAGCTAAACCGTCACAGGGAAAATATATTTTCAATGAGCATATATATATATATTTTCAGTGAGCCAACGTACCAATTTAGTGAGCGAAACATGTATGACTAATATTGTGAGCACCGACAAATGTAGTGAGCCAATGCACATTTTTAGTAAGCAAATACACAATATTAGTGAGCTATTGTTTTTCCTATTAGTCACCTAGTTGATTATAGGGATTATATTCGTTCAATATAAGCTGAACATTTATCAGTACGTTTCGTTACAGTCTATTATTGGATTAGATGCACCTGCCCGATTATATGAACCTACATGAACAAGCTAAACCTTCAAAGGAAAAATATATTTTTAGTGAGCATATGTTTAGTACGCCACATGCTAATTCAATGAGCGGAACTTGCATTACTAACATTGTGAGCATCGAAAAATGTAGTGAGCCAATGCCCATTTTTAGTGAACAGATACACAATATTATGGAGCATATAAACATTTTTAATGAGCCAAAACATAATATATTTTTAGTGAGCCTATGAATAATTTCAGTAAATAACAAAATATATTATTATCAGGAATATAACTTATTCACTGAGATCGTGAATAGAATTTAATATGAGATTGTGATACTTCTCCTCAATTCCTTGAATAAGACCTTATCTTCCTTGATCCTACAATGTTTGACATCTTCTCCGACGTACTCTTCCTCCTTACATTCCTTTGACCTTTCTTTCTACAACCCTCACAGTTATCAATGATATGATTACCAGCACTAGCGTATTGATCATTTTCTGCCTCACAAACATAAACTGAACACACAACAACATAAGTGTCAACATTTAACTTGCCAAAATGTTCTTCCCGTAGCTTTCTTGCTTGGACATTAGCTTCACTTGCAAGAAGCAGCCACTCAAATTGTCTATGCATCTGAACTCTCCATATGGAACCAGGAACACCAACAACATTAATATGTGAAACATCTTCTACAGCCCCGGTGTGTCTAGCTAGCCTAGTCCATCATTTCAAAATAATATTGATGAGGGACTTTAGGCACACAATAAGCGTTGAAAATACGCAAATAGTGATAGCAAAGAATACCACTCTTAGTGTACTTTTTGCATTCGCAAATAATGTTTTGATCTGGAAGATTAAACTTGACCACAAACCCAAACTTGTTCGAAAAGTGATTCTCACAGACAACATATGTATACTCTGTATGATAAGGAGTCCTTGTTAAGCTAAGAAGATCTTGACAACACCCTTCTCCTTTAATGTATTCATTCTCAAAAGCTTTGTACAAGTTGTTCCTATAAAATTTTGAAGCATGTTGTAAAAGGCTCACAAGTGGCAAATTCATCTTAGGGATTCATATTCTCAGAGTTCTCCTTAATCGCCACTCAGTCACAACATCACAGAATATATTGTGAAAATCAAACAAACCACAAGTGGCATTAACTCGCTTTGACAAAGAAGCATTTGTAGACTCACTTCTCTGTGACGATAAGATGCCACTAGAAAAAAAATCCTTGCAAAAACTTGGACATGATTTTTCTTTCAACTAATACAATCTAACTAACCAAGCATTTCAACACATATACACTCTTCAACTAGCCTAGCATAGGTACAATAGTGAGCAAAAAGTAATACATTAGTGAGCAGAACATGCAACCTTGGTGAGAAGATAATGAAAACAGTAGTAGAAGGGGCTCAGCTACGCCAGCAAAAATTAAACTCTGCTTCTATATCACATCTCATCAAAACATAGTCAAACTTATCAACAAATCCACCCAAAACCCTAAGATGATCAACATTCTTTTTTGAATTCTCCAAGATGTGCCAAGCACACAACGTATACTTTGCCAAAGGGAAGAACTTTTCACTAGCATTTACCATAGAAAATACTTGATTTGTCATCATAGTTTTAGGCTGCACATTATCCATAGCTTCCAAAAATATTTCAAACAACAAAACAAAGCTCTTAACCTTCTCATTCATAAAAAACACACATCCAACCATAACATTCTTTGCATGATGATTCAATCAAACAAAACTGTGCATATCATCTCATAATGGTTAGTTCTATATGTCATGTCAAATAGAAAGAGATCAACAAACAACAAATAGTCAGATTTCATTTGCCAATTGCTCTAAAAAAAGCTCATCAAACAATCATCCACATCCAATTTAAACTGGTAGACAAAATCTTACTCATTGACACACCTATTTTCTAATGCAGACATCAAATGATTAGCATCACCCCCATCTAAAGTCCTTTTGATTTCATTTGCAACACTATTGTAGGCATCCTTTTACTAAACCTAAGTAATGGGGACCCCCCAACCTCATTTCTTAGAAGCCGATAAGCATAAGGAGCTTTCATACCATTCCTTCTCATTTTTTGGAAAAATCAACATGAGATTTATCAACTTTTTTATGTGACCTCAGCTTATAAACCATACCTTCCAAAAGAAATTCATGATTATGAATCATATCATACTTCTTACAAACCCATTCACCATTAACTTCAATGTAAAATATAGCCCTAGCTTTATGTTCGCTTGGAAACAAGTATTAAATTTACACGTCAACTGAACGGCTTATTGCCGCTTACTTGGGGTGTCGTCCACTAAGAACAAGACTTTGGGACACCTAACTTTAGTGTTTAGGTTGAATCTATAGAGGTCAAGGGTAAGTTTGAGAGTGAAAGAAACAAAGGCTAGGCAAAATAGTAGTCTAAAGTTCAATTGGGGGAAGAACTTAGGTCGAAGGATTAGCCGCTAGTGGCTAGTTAATCATACTAGGTATGAATTCCTAAACTCGACTTAATCGACAAATGATTCATAAAGGGGGTGATTGGCTTGTTTAAGACCGCGCAAACCTCATTTCTAAGAGTAAGGGTAACCTTAATCACCAAACCAACCTATTTTCATGGTGGCTTGAAGGTTAAGGTTGAATATGACCAACTTGCACCTAACAAGGCCTTGAGTTGTTTTCATACCCAAGACTTGTTCTCTCTTCTTCTATCCACAAAGGGCAAATACCCACCCCTCGGTGTGATTGTTCATCCCAAGTATTGGACGAAATGTCCTTTTGGGTATTTCATTGAACACTTGGTGGGTAGAGAATGAGACTCCTAAATAACTTGGAAATTAAGGCAAGACAAGTTCACAACAGGTTTATTAGGCCATCCTAGCTCGTAATCCCTAACCTAAGTCGAGGAAACTACTCACTAATCATCATCTCAACAACCCAACAATCACAACAAGCATGCCCAAATAAGCTTAAAAAAACCAACAAAAGAGGAAAAAAGAGAGAGAAAGAATAACAAACTTAGATTAATGGAATGGAGAATAAAAATCTTAAAGATCTTCAGTCAACAAAAACCCAAGAACCTAATCACTCTTAACACAAAAATTAAGCCTAGAAAGTGTTTAAAGTGCTTTTATAAGAGGAAAAATTTAGCATCCCTGTAATTAGGAAAAAAGGGGTATTTATAGGCTAAGTAAACTAGGAAAATACGACAGGGTTGCCCTGGAAACACCCTGGCCATCGCCTAGTAGGGTCTCCAAGGGACATGGCGATGGCCTTCTGGTCGTGAAGGCGACGGCCGTCGTCTGTGGGACGGCCATCGCCATCTCCTGGAGGCCTGCGGGTGAGCGACAGTCAGGCTGTTGACTGTGGGATAGCCGTCGTCGGTCATCGTGCCTTGGAAACTTCATCTTTGCCTTACTCACTTGCTCTCCTTAGGTCGTTGGGTGATTATCCTTACTCTCGCCTTGGCTTTTTCCAGGTTTTAGCTGCCCCTCTTCCTTGATGTCCTGAAATTACCTTCAAAAAGTCAGAAAAGGGATTAAAATGAGGCAACGACACTAGAAAAGGTATTATATGGTCAAATCCCCCTAAATTAAAGAAGAGTTAGGGAAAAATGAACCAAAAAGGGGATGTGAGCTTAGTCAAAAATGGGGTTTATCAACCCCCCATGCTTAACTCTTGCTTATCCTTAAGCAAGCTTAGCTTGATGCTGCACGAATAGAGAACTCGATCCCTCAAGCACCCTTGGCAGGCATAGAGATAAAGGCAAACTAACTAGCAAGGTCACACAATGAAGAGGTGACAAAGACGAGGTGAGGAAACAAAATAGACATGATACTTCATAAGGATCACCTTGCTTATAAGCACATACCAAGCCTGAATGAGATCCCCAAGGTAAGAAAGGAGGCGGTTTGGTAATGGTGGGCAAAAGAGACCAGAGACAGCCTCGCTTTATGGTCAAGTGGTACTCTCCTCTCTAATTGTTTAAATGCATTCATGTTTACTCTCATTGCACAACCAACCATGCAAAAACCATAGGCTTGAAGGAGTCCTCATCCTCCACCACTCGGGACAAAAATGCACACATTTTGATCTAGAGGGCTTTGAAAAGAGGTGCAATGGGGTTCTTGGGTAAAGACGAGAAGGGCAAGATCTTTTAGGATAAGTGGAGCTAAATAGCCTTAGGCTAGGAAGCAAGAACACTTTCCACAATAAGGACATGGAAACAAAACTCAACTTCACACCCTCAACCCACTTTGAACAACTCAAGAAGGGAGTCGATTTGATTTGGAATGAAAACCATTTTGCCAAGCACCTTATTTGCAAAAGTTTTCTCTTTTTTTTTCTATTTTTTTTTACATAAAAAAGGCTTGCCCTTCTTTTTTTTTTTTTCATTTCACTTGTTTTCTTTCCCCTTTTTTTGGAGCAAGCTCACACCAAGGGACTTGATGCTAAGCACTTAGTTAAGGACATTCCAGCTTCCCTTCCTTTCCCTTTTCAATCACACATTTTCACAACATACACCCAATGATGATCTAACTCAAAAGCAAGCCCCATAATGGCCAAAAATGTTGCTCCACTAACCTCAAAGGCATGAGGGTAAGAAATGTAAATCGTCCACGGGTGAGATAAGTGTAGGAACAACAAAGATGGACAAGGCTCAATGTGGATGAGCAAAAGGGTCTAAACATCATTTGTGTGGCTTAAATAACAAGAAATGCCTCAATCATATCAAATGGTGCATATTGCCTAATGTGGTTTTGGAAAGGAACTAAGCTAAGTTCTAGCATTGCAATCAAAGGTGAGCAACACAAGAAGCAAAGCAAGAAATACTAAAGATGAGTGGTCACATGAACGCTCAAAAGCTCATGGGTCAACTCACTCCGGTGACAACTATTTACCCTATGAGTCAACCTCTAGCTAAACTACTCCAAATCAAGACCAAAAGAGCCTCAAAAGCAAAGGCATGCACACAAGGCAAAACGATTACTAAAGGAGCTCACACTACCATGCTCCAACAACTAAAACCAAAGTCACAACCCAAGTGTGCAACCAAGCCAATCATTCAACAATTTATGCCATGCATTCGCATCATAGAAGGTTTTTTTTTTTCAAATTTTTTTCAAATTTTTTATTTTTTTTAAGCAATGGGAGATCAATAAGAAAGAAAATGAAGAGTAGGGTAAAAAGTTGCACCTTACAAACTCAATGCTGCCCTTCTCGACATTGCTTCTCATGATCAGAAAAAGAAAACAAATATATATATACAATGCAAAGGAAGAATCTTGCTGTAAACTACATGCTCTACTTATGCAGGGCCTAAATGTGCAATGATTCTTAAAAATGTTGCTCAATAAGTTACCTATCCTATATGAACACCTTAATTATACCACCAATAATACCACCAAGTTAAACCCACCAACACCTCAATCAAATAAGCAAGGTCCCAAGAAATACCCCCCAAGAAAATAAGACAACCTATTTCGAGACTCTCTCATACCACAAGATCCCCCTAGCACATGAGCTTACAAGCTTACCCCCATGCTTAGGATATGTATTGTCCGTAATGTATAAGCATGTAAAGAGTGCAAAGGGTGGGGGAGGGGGAGGAGGAAACTTACAAAGCATCAATAGGGGCCGGGGGGCCGCTAGGCCTCCAATCGAGTGGAGGGTAGGGCCAACCGTGGTGCTTATATGCATAGTAAATATTATGTTTCAAGTTCTGTTGCTGGCTATCAAACTCCATTTACCGGTGGAGAAAATTTTGCTGGGCTTGAGCGTGTTGTTGCTGATGCTCATCAATGGCATTGAGCCTTAAGTTGAGGCAAAAGAAGTGATCATCCAAATATTGGTATAAATGGGCTTCATTAAAGCCTGAAGAGCTCGCGGTATCATAGCTCCTACTCATAGGGGGTTCAAGTATTTCCTCGGGTGGAGCGGACCCCAAACATCCGGCACCTCCCTATCCTTCATCGGCACACCCTCCTTGGGGTGAAGAGTCATCCTCATCCGTATCCATATCGATATCATCATCATGCACCCAATCAGAGGGGTCGAATCAAGTGGTTTTAGAGGGCTTGGGGAGTTAGAAGAGAAGTTGGCCATGGTGGTTGACAAAGACACGTTCACCCTCCATTTTGAACATCTCCGTGTTAGTACAACCGGCTAAATCTAGCCGTCCCCCATTGAATAATGGAGTCAATTTTCTTATGAGAGGCTCCAAACCCCAAGGTTGTGCAATAGCGGAAATGATGCCCCCACAAGCAATAGGGGACTTGGGAGAGGAGGTTTGAGAGACCAACTAATGGAGAATGAAAGCTCCCGTATCAAAACTTTCATCATTTAGGATACACCACAAGAGAAAAAGTTCACTAAATCAGACTTTGTTTTAGCTCTCATGGTGTGTGAAAATGGTGTTGGCCTTAAGGCGGTGAAGGTAATGGAGGGTGGGGTTGCAAATAGAAGTGGCCTCAGAACCACTAGCACTATAGGGAACATAGCTCCCTGAGTTGTCCTTCACCATAGTACGCTTGTCACATGTGATTTTCGTCCAAAATTACTGGTTATTGAAATTCTCATGGGCAGGTGTCCAAACACTGCCACGAGGGAGCCTTAAACGGAGGTCGAACTCTGCTAGGTTGGCCTTAAAGGTCCGATTGGAAAGGCAAAATTAGACATGGACAGGTTGATTTTGGTATGGGGTGGTCCAATTCACCTTAAAGGAGCTCAAAAACTCCCAACACAACCTCTTATACATCGGTTTAGTCATGTTCATGTAATCAACCCAACCAGATACCTCAAGTAATTCATTTAAACTTTCCAACAAGCCTAAACTCTTCAATGTACCAAGGTCAATGTACTAAGGCTCAGTTATTCGTCGACTAGCAATGGAATCATAACGATTAGTTTGGTCTTGATCAAAAATTTCAATGCATATTTGTTTATAGCATGTGGGGAGGAGAGGGGTTACCTCGGGTCACTTAGGCCCGAATTGGAGGCACATTGGCGGTGGAAATGGGGACGACCGTCTTAGCACACTTGGAGGTCCCTGAGGATGAAGGCCGGAAGGGGGTTGTCTTTTTACCCATTATGAAATAAAGCTCAAAAGTCCTCAAACTCCAAATACGTATAGCACCTCAAGAACTCTAAAACCAAGTAATCTAAGTGGGCTATGGAGATATCCACTAGCAAGAGGGTACTAAATTGGAGCAATAAGACCTCAAAAGTGAAGCTTTCTCTTTCCTTAAACTTCTATGGTGGTGAAATTTGTAGAGAGAGAGTGGTGAGGTGGATGTGCAATGTCGTATGCAAATGGAAGTTTGGACTATGAGAAAGCAAAATCCGGCAATAGAACGATCGGAAAATACCTTGAAGTGGCCGGATTTTAGAGAGAGAAGATTGGGGGTTAGGGTTTGAGTGGTGAGGATTTGTGTGATTGGTGGACAAAGAAGGTGTTTTAATGGAAGAATAAGCAAGTAGAGGTAAAAAGAGTGAACAAAATGGTGGAAAATAGTAAAAAGTAGAGTGGGAGAGTGGTGGATTTGAGGGATTGGTGATGGAGCTTTGAGAGGTTCTAGAGAGAAAAAATCATGGGGGTGCAGAAGATGAGGAAGAAATGAAGAAAGAGGAAAGAAAAAGGAAAGGAAAAGAAGGAAAGTCTCGGCTAGGTGGCAGACACGACGACCTATCATCGCAGCTTCTGGAATTTGCTGAAGTTTCCTGTAGGCCCAGGCGACGATCGTCGTGTTGTCGTCGATCTGCCGGTCGCCAGGGCAGTTTCAACTAAGGTGAATTTTTTTTTTTGGGGTAACTCTTCCTTCTTATTTGAGTCAAAAGCCAAGAGGAAGATCCACGGTACCCCCCGACAAGCGCTCTTTTAAGGTCATGAGCTCGACTTGTAGGGTGCCTTTTAATTGGAGGAGGAATTGGGGAAAATGTAAACAACATTCTCCTCAATTGGGTCACCGGTGACGTAATGTTTGAGTCGTTGACCATTGACCTTAAATGACCCAGAAGTCTCGCTCTATACCTCAACCGCCCCATGAGGAAAAGCCTTGATAACTTTGAAAGGCCTGGACCACCTGGAGCTGAGTTTCATCAGGAATGGCTTAATGCGGGAGTTGAATAGCAAGACTAAGTTGCCCTCCTTGAATTCCCTCTGTATGATGCACTTCTTATACCACCTTTTCATTTTCTCTTTGTAAACTTTTGAACTTTCATAAGCATCTAATCTCAACTCCTCAAGTTCATTCAATTGCAATAACCACCTCTCTCCCAAGGCCTCAAGGTTAAAATTTAGTCACTCAACAGCCCAATAAGCCTTATGCTCCACTTCAATGGGCAAATGACAAGGTTTATCATAGACAAGTCGAAATGGTGTTGTGCCAATTGGAGTCTTGAAAGTGGTGTGGTGGACCTAAAGCGCTTCGTGAAGCTTATCCGACCAATCTTTTCTTGAGCGAGTCACCATCTTTTCGAAAATGACCTTGATTTCTCTTCTTGAGATCTCCACTTGGCCACTTGTTTGGGGGTGATACCCTAATCCTTTCTTGTGATGCACCCTATATTTGGTAAACATAGCCTCAAATTTTCGTTCAATGAAGTGAGTCCCCCTATCACTAATTAAAACCGTTGGAACACCAAACCTAGGGAAAATCACCATTTTGAAGAACTTGGTGACCACTCGCACATCATTTGTAGGGCTTACGATATCCTCCACCCATTTGGAAATGTAATCAACGGCCACCAAGATATACTTGTTCCCTCTTGAAGAGGGAAAAGGCCCCATGAAATTGACGCCTTATACATCAAAAACTTCCACCTCAAGGATTTAGTTAAGGGGTATCTCGTTTTGCCTTGTCAAATTTTCAGTTCTTTGGCACCTATCGCAAGCTTGAATGGATGCATTGACATCCTTGAAAAGGTTGGCCAAAAGAAACTGGCTTGAGGGATCCTAACGGCAGTTTTGTCAATGCTTGGGTGGTCTCTATAGGGGGGATCATGGCAATGCAAGATGATGGATTGCACCTCTTCTTCGGGTACGCATCACCTTATAATCCCATCTCCACAAGTCTTGTATAGGCATGGGTCTTCCCAAAAGAAGGACTTGACTTGGGAGAAAAACCTCTTCTTTTGGTTGGAGTTCATGTCTGGGGGTAGAATGCCACACACCAAGTAGTTAACCACATCTACAAACCATTGAGCATCCGATGTAGCTAAAGCAAGCAAATGTTCATCCGGGAATGAATCATCGATAGGCAACCCACACTCTCCATCATCTCCTTGAGCAATTGGTAACCAGGAGAGGTGATTTGCTACCACATTTTCAGTGCCCTTTTCATCCCGAATCTCAAATACGAACTCTTGGAGGAGAAGGACCCGCCTAATTAATCTTAGCTTCAAATATTTTTTCTCCATTAGGTGCTTGATGGCGGAATGATCGTGTAAACTATTACGTTAGACCCAAAAAGATATCGCCAGAACTTCTCAACGGCACCAACATTTCCTTCTTCAAGGTGGAGTAGTTCGCTTGGGCTTCATCGAGGTCTTGCTTGCATAGTATTTCACGAATGGCTTTTTGTCTCTCCGTTGAGCCAAGACCACACCCACATCGAAGTCACTAGCATCACACATCAACTTAAACGGTAGACTCTAATCGGGTGGTTGGATTATGGGAGCCGATATCAAAGCCTCCTTAATCCTATTAAAAGCTTCAAGACACTAGTTAGTAAACACAAAAGGGGTATCTTAGGCTAAGAGTTGGGTGAGAGGTTTGGCAATCTTGGAGAAATCTTTGATAAAGTGATGGTAAAACCCCGCATGACCAAGGAAACTCCTCACCCCTTTAACATTGGTGGGGGGTGGCAACCGCTCAATCATCTCCACCTTAGCTCTATCCACCTCAATACCCCTATTAGACATGACATGCCTAAGAACAACCCCCTCTTGTACCATAAAGTGGCATTTCTCCCAATTTAAAACCAAGTTGACTTTTTTGCATCTACGAAGCACCTTAACCAAGTTTATCAAACACACAACAAACGTAGCTCCATAGATCGAGAAGTCATCAATAAAGACTACCATAATGTTTTCCACATACTCAGAGAAAATGACAAGCATGCACTGTTGGAAAGTAACGGGGCATTGCACAGGCCAAAAAGCATCCTCCGGCATGTAAAGATACCGTAAGGGCATGTGAATGTCGTCTTCTCTTGATCGCTCGAATGGATAGGGATTTGGAAGAAACCTAAATACCCATCTAAGTAACAAAAGGAGGAATACCACGCTAGCCTTTCCAAAATTAGGTCAATGAAGGGGAGGGAGAAATGTTCTTTCTAGGTGGCATTATTGAGTTTACTATAGTCAATACATATCCGCCATCCAGTCACTATTCTAGTGGAAATAAACCCGCCTCTCTCATTCTTGACAACGGTCATACGCCTTTTTTCGGGATTACTTGCACCTCACTAACCCGCTCACTATCCGACATAGGGTAAATGATTCCGACGTTGAGTAGTTTGACGACGTCTTTCTTGACGACATCTTGCATGTTGGGGTTTAAGTGTGTTTGAGGTTGTCTAGAAGGCTTATGACCCTCATTAAGATGTATTCTATGCATGTATAAGGTTGGACTAATTCTGCTAATATCATCAATACTATGGCCAATGGCCCCTTTATGCTTATGAAGCACATTCAATAATTTGTCCACTTCGAGACCATTAAGCTTCACGTAATAATGACGGGAAAGGTATGATTGGAACCAAGAAATTCATAACTTAGAGGAGAAGGTAGAGGCTTCAATTCCAACACGGGGCTGCCCTTGTTGTTTTCATTTGAGGATTGAACCTCCACATTAAGAACCTCCCTTGGTTCGTGTCTAGGGAAGTATGGTTGGGCTAAGTTGAAGACCTTGCCATAGATTTCAATTTCTTCATCCGGGTCAGGGTTAGCCCCATTGCCACAAATGCCGATCAAGCACTCCTTAAGCGGGTCCGAGGGGGGCTAGGCATTCCCATCTCCTCAAGTACTACCTTTTCAAGCAAATCAACCAGGTAGCACGCATCCTCTAGGGAGGGATAAGCCATAGCTTGTGAAAGATTAATTTCAAGCTTCTCCTCACCAACTTGAAGGGAGAGCCTCCCATTTTTGACATCAATAATTGCACTGGTCGTGGCTAGAAAAGGGCACCCTGAGATGATAGGAATTTGAGCATCCTCCTATATTTCCATGAAACGAAGCCCTAAGGGATGAAAAATTTCCCAGCTTGAAGAGGCATATCCTCTAAAACTCCAATGGGATACTTTACGGAATGAACCGCAAGTTGGATTGAAATTATGGTGGGCTTGAGTTCTCCCACTTAGAGCCTCTTGCATAATGAATGAGGCATAAGGCTTACACTTGCCCCAAGGTCACATGGGGCATGGCTAATGGTTATATCTCCCACGACAGAAGGAATGGAGAAACTCCCTAGGTCTTTGAGCCTAGGGGGGAGTTTGTTTTGGAGGATTACACTACACTCCTCTGTTAGGGAAACCATGGCATTTTCTTGAGATTTTCTTTTGTTGGAGAACATCTCTTTTAGGAACTTGGCATAAGAGGGCATCTCGAAGATGGCATCCAAGAATGGGATATTGATTTGCAATTTCTCGAGCACTCGAGAAATTTCCCAAACTTGGCCTCAAGTTTGCCCTTGACAAGATTTTAAGGGAAAGGAACCGGTGGTCTGTAAGGCTCAACCGGCCTAGGCTTTGTGGTCTCCTTAAGCTTGTCTTGCTCTCCACTTTCTGGGACCAAATCATCCTTTTCTTCCAACATCTTCGTGCCCTTATCTTTGACCAACCCTTCATCCACCTCCCTTTGAGTTCCTTATGGTTCATCAAGCTGCTTTCCACTCCTTAAGGTGATGGCATTCATGTGCCCCTTCGAATTGGACCCTGGTTGGTCCGAAAGGTGCCCGGGAGGTTGAGATAAGTGGCTCACTTGTTGGTCAATTTGAGCTCATTGAGTGTCCATCACCTTTTGGTGTGTGGACTAGCTCTCAAACTTAGCATTGAGTTGGCTCACGGATTCACCAATAGCCTCATTTGTCTTACTTTGAGTTTGAATGAACCTCTCCATCATGCTCTCCAAATTGGATTTTTGAGGTGGAGGTTAAAATTGAGGGGCACAATATTAAAAACCGAGAGGGTGGGGATGATTTTATCAGGAGTAGTGAGGAGGGGGATTTGGATTTTTGTAGGAGAAGTTAGGGTGGTGTCCCTAACACGGATTGAAGGTATTATAATAGGGGCCATTTTGTGGTCTGTTATTTAAGTTATAGAGCGCATTGGCTTGCTCAATGGTGAGATTTTGAATGGAGTGGCTAAGATAAGACTCATTCTTATTATGCCCTTGAATTCCACACACTTCACAAACACAAGTTTATATAATAGACCCATCGGGGTGCCACCATGAGAAAGAGTAGATTGAAGTTGATCTACCTTTTAGAAAAGTGCATCAACCTTGTTTGTAAGCATAGTAAAGGCGTCAACCTCATGCCTTCCTCCTCATTTGGGGAGTCCCTTTTCACTTACCTAGTGGGAGTTATTAGATGCTATGTCTTCAAATAGTTGCTTGGCTTCATTGATGGGTTTAGCTAGAAGAGCATCTCCGGCGGCCGCATCAATTGAAATTGTCATCGGTTGTTGAAGACCATTATAGAATGTTTACAACAACAACCAATCCAGCATGCCATGACGAGGGCACTCCTGTTGGAGCTCTTTGAACCACTCTCATGCTTCATAGACAGACTCACCTTTCATTTGAGAAAAGGAGGTGATATCATTCTGGAGTTTGGCGGTCTTCCCAGGAGGGAAATACTTGCACAAGAACGCTTTGGAGAGACCATCCTAAGTAGTGAACGAATTGGCATTCGAGTTCAAAAGCCAATACTTGGCCTTGTCCTTTAAGGAGAAAGGGAATAGCCTCAACCGGATGGCATCCTTGAAGATCCCATTCATCTTGATAGTGTCACACTTCTCCAAGAAAGAAGCGATGTGGTTATTCGGATTCTCCATTGGGTGCCCTCCAAATTGGTCTTGTTGAAATAGGGTAATGAATGCCAGGTTGAACTGGAAATTGTTGGCCTCGACGGAAGGTCTCACAATGTTAGATTGAATGACATTTGGATCCGGCATCGTGAAATCCCTCAATGGTGTTATGGTGGGATCCATATAGGCTCCTTAAGTTTGCCTTTCTTCCCTAGTATGACTTCTTGCATGTCGTCGAAAAGCCCAGAGAGTAGCTTCGATCTCGGGATGAAATGGAATCAAATCACCCGAACCCTGGCATCTCCTGTGCATACAACAACATGTACAACTAAAGGAGGTAAGCCGACTCAAGAAAGAATAACAACAAAGGAACAAAATAAGAAAACAAAACTCTAGCCTCTAACCACGCTTCAAGTTATGATACCTAAGGAATCTTGTTTCCCAGCAACGGCGTCAAAAACTTGCTCGCTTAGAAATAAGCTTTAAATTTATACCGCAAGTGAACGGTTTATCACCGCGTACTTGGGGTTTCATCCACTGAGAACAAGACTTTAGGGTACCTAACTTTAGTGATTAGGTTGAATCTACAGAGGTGAAGGGTAAGTTTGAGAGTGAAGGAAACAAAGGCTAGGAAAAATAGCAGTCTAAAATTCAATTGGGGGAAGAACTTGGGTCGAGGGATTAGTCGGTAGTGGCTAGTTATTCATGCTAGCCATGGATTCCTGAGCTCGACTTAATCGACAAATGAGTCATAAAGGTGATAATTGGCTTGTTTAAGACTGCCCAAACCTCCTTTCGAAGAGTAAGGATAACCTTAATCACCAAGCGCACCTATTTTCATGGTGGCTTGAAGGTTAAGGTTGAATATGACCAACTTGCATCTAACAAGGCCTTGAGTTATTTTCATATCCAAGACTTATTCTCTCTTCTTCTATCCACGAAGGGCGAATACCCACCTCTTGGTGTGATTATTCACCCCAAGTAGTGGATGAAATATCCTTTTGGGCATTTCATCGAACACTTGGTGGGCAGAGAATGAGACCCCTAAATAACTTGAAAATTAAGGTAAGATAAGTTCAGACCAAGTTTATTATCCCATCCTAGCTCCTAATCTCCAACCCAGGTTGAGGAAACTACTTAGCAATCATCATCTCAACAATTCAACAATCATAACAAGCATACGCAAATAAGCTAAACAAAATAAACAAAAGAGGAAAAGAGAGAGAGAAAGAAGAACAAACTTGGATTAATGGAATGGAGAATGAAAATCTTCAAGATCTTCAATCAACAAAGACCCAAGAACCCTAATCACTCTTAACCCTAAAATTAGGCCTAGAAAGTGTTTGAAGTGCTTTTACAAGAGGAAAAATTAAGCATCCCCGTAATTAGGATAGGCTAAGTAAAATGGGAAAATGCGACAGGGGTCACCCTAGAGACACCCTCACCATCGCCTAGCAGGGGTGTCTAAGGGACACAGTGACGACCTACCGGTTGTGAAGACGACGGTCATCGCCACCTCCTGAAAAGTTGCAGGTGGGCGATGGCCAAGTCGTCGTCTTTGGAACGGCCGTCGCCATCGCTTGGAGGCCTGCGGGTGAGTGACGGTCAGGCCGTCAACTGTGGGATGGCCGTCGCCTGTCATTATGCCTTGGAAACTTCAGCTTTGCGTTGCTCACTTGCTCCCTTCAGGGCTTTGGGTGATCATCCTTGCTCTCGCCTTGCCTTTTGCCAGGTTTTAGCTACCCATCTTCCTTAATTGTCTTGAAATTACCTTTGATAAGTCAGAAAAGGGATTAAAATGAGGCAACGATGTTAGAAGAGGCATTATATGATCAAATCCCCCTAAATCAAAAGAGAGCTAGGGAAAAATGAACCAAAAAGGGGATGTGAGCTTAGTCAAAATTAGGGTTTATCACTTCCCAGCTGCACCTATGACTCTATTTAGCAAATGTCTAATCTTTTTTCCTAGGACACCTTTTAAAACGTTGTTTGCTACAACCAAACTCCCTTGAATGCACTTCTTATGAACCATCTCTCCTCCTCAACTTATCACATCTTATAGAAAAACTCTTATGAAAAGCACACTCGTTGTATACCTCAATTGCTACATCCAGAGAACTGACCCTTTTACCAATCATTTCTTATTCATCACCTTCTTCACTTTAATAACACATTCAGCATCAATAGCCACACATTTCCCCTTATCAGCAATAATCGAATTAGACACAATAGCAACAATATTATCATTATTGGGCACAAAATAATTGCACTCAGAAGCCATGTTTTTCCCTTTCGAAACACCAACAGGATAAGACAAAACTCTAATATAATCAGCAGCATTAATGACTTTACCAACAGATGATCTAATGTAGACAGCAAAAATGAAGAATCATTTGCAAAAACAAACATAATTTTTATGGTAAGCTAGGCTGCAAAATTGGTGAGCATAAGCTAAATCATAGTGAGCTAAACATATTTCTTAGTGAGATGAACTTTAATTTTTGCCCAGTCAGCATAGAAGTGCTTTCCAAAACCAAACATAATTGTTATAGTGAGCTAAACTATGTAATTGCTTTGCACAAACTGAACTCGATGAGCTAACGTATTTATTTTTCTAGTAAGCTAATGAGTATACTTAGTGAGCACAGAACTCATTATAGTGAGCTATTATTTTTCCTATTTGGCACATAACTGATTAGAGTGACTATATTTAGTGATCACAAAACTGATTATAATTGGTGAGTACAAGCCGAATCCTAGTGAGCTAAACGTATTTCTTTAGTGCGATGAACTTTTTTCCCCCCTAGTGAGCACAGAAGTGCTTTACAAAAGCAAACATATTTTTTTTATAGTGAGCTAAATTGTATAATTGCTTAGAACAAATTAAACTTAGTGACCTAACATATTTCTTTTTTAAGTAAGCTAGCAATTATATTTAGTGAGCATCGAACAGATTATGATGAGTTATTGTTTTTCTTATTAGGCAAACTAAAATTTTCTGTGAATGAAGTATATTCAAACATCAAACAAGAGAAAGTTGTTAATATTGTATATTAATCATTATAAACAATTAGAAATAACAAAATACAACTCAAATTAAAAAAACAGTCATTCTAAAAAATATTACAAATCAACTAATAACAAAGCTACATATATATTCAAACCTCCAACTACATTACATTTCCAAAATACAGAATCATAACAACGAATACAATCCAATTCAAAATTCTCGAAGTTAGGTCATCATAACACAAAATTAAAACACATAAATTCCAAAATTGAAAACAAAAATAGAGATCGGCAACAAAATAATCACACCTGAAGAAAAACTCACATTTGAAGAATCTTCAAGGTTAATAGTGACGTTAAGACCAACGCAAGACATTGAATAATTACCAAAAAATTGAAGGAATCAAAATAGCAAAGAGGATCAATGCTCGAACAGAGTAGTGAGACAAAGGAAAACGTGAAACCGTCATTTCTTTCAGTTGTGAACATGTTTTTTTTTTAAAAAAAACAATTATGCGAGACACGAAGCCCAAACCGAGACTTACTGCTTGGACAAATGAGATGTCCACCTAGTTGCACCCAATAAATTGTGATCAAAGACTTGCTACTTAGATCTAAATAAACCTACTAGTGCCTTAAGCGCTGGGCTTGCAAAATCTATGCTCCAAGTCATAGGGGACCCACTCTTTCGTATAGCATTGATTGACTTAGGGAATAGTGTCAATTTGTTACCCTTTACTGAGTGTGAGAGTTCGAGTTAGATGAGCTAAAACCTACCAAGATGGTCATCTAATTAGATGATAGATTGACTAGATTGCCAAGGGGTGAGGTGGAGGATGTACTAATTAAGGTGGATGAATTCATTTACCTAGTAAACTTTCTTGTTCTTAAAATTAAAAAAGTGGCTAATGTTACTAAACAAATCCTTATAATTCCAGGGAATCCTTTCTTAGCTACTTTAAATGCAGTCACTAATTGTAGAAATGGAATAATGAGAATATTGATTGGCATTATAACTTTAGAGTTGAACATCTTTAATATGTGAAAACAACCTTCAAGATTGGATGATATTCAGACTTCTACATAGAATTAGATAGATGATTTTATTTATGATGATGAGTTTGATGATATGTTTGCTGCCGAGTATGATTCTGTTCTGATTGATGATGACCTATGCTCTATTTCAGAATCTTTGTTTTCTTCTACGATTGAGTCTAATTCCCACAGTACATCCCTTGACTTGAAACCTCTTTCTCATTCTCTTAAATATTCATTTTTAGGCCCTGATAAATGTTTACATGTGATTATTGCTTCTGACTTAGATCATAACCAAATGGAAAAATTGATTGCCTTAGAGAGGAAAAGGAAGCTATAGGTTTGTACTTTAGCGGATACCAAGGCCAGTAGTTCTTTGATTGTATGGTGTAGGATCCATTTGGAGGATAATATTAAGCCTCACTATGATTGTCAAATGCATTTGAACTCGACCTTTGCAGAAAGTAGTTAGGAAGGAAGTCCTAAAAAGGTTAGACTATGAAATTATTTACCCCATTTCTGAGATATTGAGTGGGTTAGTCCTATTGAATGTTTCCTAAAAGACATGTCATTGTCATTAGAAATAAAAAGAATGAACTAATTCCCTCTTGAGTTCAATCTGGGTGGCGGGTTTGTATTTTGAGTATAGAAAATTAAATGGTGCCACTAGGAAAGACCATTTCCCTCTTCCCTTCCTTTACCAAATGTTAGAGATGTTAGTTGAAAATTCATTCTATTGCTTTTTGGTTGGATATTCTGGATATACCTAGCTCTGTATTGCTCCTAAAGATTAGTAGACGACTACTTTCACCTGTCCTTTTAGTATATATACCTTTAGGAAAATGTCTTTTGAACTTCGTAATGTTCATGCTATCTTTCAAAGGTGCATGATTTTCATTTTCTCAAACTTAGTTGAACATTGCATGGAAATTTTCATAGATAATTTCTCTGTGTTTGGGTGTTCCTTTGATGGTTGTTTGTCTAATCTGGCTTTTATCATTGCATCATTAAGAATTTTAGCAAGATAGCCAAGCCTTTGACTAATGTTCTAGCTAACGATGTGGTATTTTGCTTCTTGGAGGAGTGTTATGTGACATTTACTAATTCAAAGATGTCTTAACCTCTGCTCTCATTCTTCATCCTCCCATCTGTGGAGAACTCTTTGAGTTAATATGTGACACATATAATAATGTTGTCAGAGTTATCTTAGGGTAACGTGTTGAAAACCTCATGTTATTTATCATGCTAGTTGCACTCTAACTAATGCCTAGCTAAAGTCCACTGTGACTGAGGAAGGATTCTTGCTGTAATCTTTGGCTTTGAGAACTTTAGACCTTACCTAATTAGGTTTCATATCATTGTCTATACTAGTCATGCTGCCCTTAAGCACCCTTTTCCTAAGAAGGATGCTAAGCCTATAGCTGTGAGATGTATTTTGCTTTTTTCAGAATTTGATTACGAGATTAGAGATAAGAAATGTTTTGGGACCCTAGTTGCTAACTGTTTGTCTAGGATTATTTGTGATAGAGAGTTTGAGTCTCATATTTATGAACACTTTCCTGATGAGTAGTTGTTTACAGTCCACTTTGACCCTTGGTGTGCTGATATTATGAACTATTTGGCATCTGGACCGAGAATAATAGAGACTGATTTTTTCACCTTGTGAAATTGTTTATCTCGGATGACCCGTACTTGTTCTAATATTGTTCTGGCCAAGTCTTTAGAAGGTGTATTCCCAACCATGACGTTAGGAGCATCTTCTCTTTTTGTCATAGGCAAGCATGTGGGGGATACTTTAGTTAGAGAAAGGCGATGACCAAAGTTCTTCAATGCGATTTCTATTAGCCTATTCTATTTAGGTATGCTTTTGAGTATTGCAAGAATTGTCTTAGCTCTCAATAGTTGCCAGGATTAGCAGGAGAGACATATGTAACTCAATCCCATGATTGTGGCAGAGATTTTTGATGTTTGAGTTATAGATTTCATGGGACAATTTCCATCTTCTTTGGTTATAAGTATATTTCATTGGTAGTAGACTATGTTTTTAAGTGGATAGAGGTCATCCCTACTAGGCCCAACAATGATAAAGTGGTTATGAAATTCATTAGCAAGAACATTTTTGCTAGATTTGGCATGCCCCAAAGCTATCATTAGTGATCAGGGTAACCACTTTACTAATAGGTCTTCTGATACTTTGTTGAGGAGGTACTCTATAATCTATGGACTTGTGTTGTGATTTTTCCGCAAGTGCACAGTTTTATTGCTGTATTACTCACGGGTGTCGATCCATGGGGACGAGATAAAAATTAGGCTACTTAATGAAGCTTAAATCAACATGTTTTGTACTAGCTATCAGCCTAAGAAAAATAACTTAGATTATTGGCGCTGGTTATTTAGATTATAGGGAGCTCAGATTAAAATAAGAAAAAGTTAAAAAAAACAAACAATTTGTCAGCCCAACAACACCTATTAGTAACACGGAAATGTGAAACTCACTAGGCACCAACCATGCTAATTAAGACAAAATGCTGAAATCAGGGGCATTTGATACTTTTCAATCCAGGGAATTATAGCAAAAACAGGAGAAACATACGCCAAGCATGTCAAACACGCTCAAAATCATGACCTGTAGCCTTTGAACAAAACATACTATAATAAGGAATTGAAACAAGAATCTTAACATCAAAGGAAGATAGCCTCATGGCAATTAGAACAACCCGAAATCTGGAAACTGAAACTTGTTCAGTAGAGTCAGAGTAGACTCAACTTTTGGACCTGAACACAAATAGATCAAAGACCCATAAATTCACACAAAAAAACTGAAATTTATCACTTGAATCAGCCACAAGCTTACGCCAGTACAAATATGAAAAATCTAAATAAAACTGGATCCAAAATTGAGAAAGACAAAAAATATGAAAACCCCTCTTCTCCTCTTTGCGTCTAGCCTTCGATTGTCCATTTGAAGACCTCCAGAAATGCTGCCGTTCACCCCTCTTTACTTCACATAATTATCGAAAATAACATCTTGAAACCGCCGAAGGGATGACGATAGACAATGAAGGAAGAGATAGAAATTAAGGAAATTTAAAGGGCATGGGGGAAACGGTTATAGGAGATGAGGGGTTGAAGAAGATGAAGGAGGGGTCGGGTTTACTGGTTTGGGCAGTGAGAAGAAAAAAAGGAGGATTGGAGAGTTAGAGGAAACTTGAGGTCACGTGAGGTGCTCGTGACCATAAGTGAAGGGCCTGTCTGGATTGGGAGTGGCTTTCTGGGACAAATGGGCACGTGAGATGGGCTGCAGGAAAGGGGAAAGGGGAAAGGGGAAAGAAGCAAAGAGAAGGAGCTGCTAAGGCTATCTAGGTAATGTTAGGCCTGGCCTGCGCGAGAGATAGAGAGAAGGGAAAGAGAAAACAGGGATGGGAGAATGGGTCGACCAGCGTGAACTAGGCCTCAGTGCTGGGCCTGCTCTTTTTTTCTTCCTTCCTTTGCCTAGCTCAATCCAAAGCTTACTCTTGGTTGTTCAAATTTATTAATTTTTCAACACTTCACAACTTTTACAAAATAAACAAAATATTATGAAAATCCAAATTCAAGAATTTATTTGTGTGTAAACATTACATAATAAAGGGTGTAAAAGTTACATCATTTCAGGTTGAATAATACTCCCACAACTAAATTTTGCTCATGCTCGCGTAAAATGAAACTAAATCTTAGAAAAAGAAAATAAAATCCTAACTCACTTTCATAGGAATTACGGTTGCACTGAGCATATGCCATAAGCTCTTTAAAGCCTTAGGTTGCCCCTAGTGGACGAGTAAGCTCTCGTGAGCGTTTGTAGAAGATATACCCACATAACCTTAAATTTTTTTTTCCCTTTCAAAAACTCATGTATACAATACCGGGAAAACATTTATATACATATTCCAGTTAACCACATTACTCAAGTAACTTAGCGCTAGATCACATATGAACACAATGCACAAATCAAGAAACTCTTAATCCCCATCGATGAAATCTGTACACTGTCTTCTACCCCACTTAAGAATTATGTACAAGCTCGACTGGTAGAACCTCACTTTAGAGATATGTAGAACACTCCCGCTTATGTGCTTACAATATGACAAGTTCACTGAATCTCAATTCTCTACCGCTAAGATGCAATATGCAAACAATAATCAAGAGGACTTTTCCTTGCAATAGAGCTAATATTAAGGGTTAGGAGAGGAACAAATGATTTAGGAAATGAAGCGCAAAAAGCCAAGTGACTTAACAGCAACCAACACTTACACCAATTATAATAAGCACTCCTCCAAATCAAAAGAAGATCACACCCCAAAAAATTAGACTATTGGAAATGAACATTTATAATGACAACATTCATGCCAAACACTCTTATTCACTCTTTTTGAAACTTTTGAGATTTTTTTTCCGACTTTGTTTTAATCTTTTTCCTTGGAAAGTTTTCGCTCTTTTTTTTTTTTTCTTGCTTTTTCCCCATTTTTTTCACTAACAAAGTGAATGAATGGCATGTACAAAAATAACACATCTCAATTTGCAAATGGTCGCAGTGATACATTCCAATCATATAACCTAGATCAACCAAGAATTACATAACCACCCAAAAGTTACCGACCCAACAATGAAGTATTGCCCCACTAGACTTGGCTTAGATATAGAGGATGTGTTTAGGCCAAAGGCTAAAATGAAAGGTTCACAACAAAAAGGTTAAGGCTCAAAGAGTTAGCAAAGAGTAAAGCATTTCAAATCATGGATGACAATTTGGCTATGTGGCTTACAAAATGAATAAATGCCTCCATCATATTATCATAATGCAAATGTTAAATGTGATTTCAAAGAGAACCGTAGCAAGTTCTAGAGATGTAATCATGGGAGAGACACACATGAAAGAAAAATATGAGACTAAAATGATGAATTAGTCTTTAAAACTCAAAATCTCATGGGTTATCTACCAAACTCAAGCTTGCATTAGAAAATATCGGGGGTTAGGACTGTATACAAACATCATACTTTGGACTAAGTTCTATCAATGCACACCATGTCTATGTACAACCTAACACTAAGGGTACAAGAGAACATAATCAATCAGAATAGAAAATATATACTCCCCAAAAACAAAAATCTTTTTTTTTTGGATTTCAAAAAAGTTTTCATTGTTTATTTCATTTTCTCAAATTTTAGATCAAAATTTTCCCACGTCCACCCCTAAAGTAGATAGTGTCCTCATTGGAAGTGAAAGGATATATAAAAGGTAAAAGTAAAAATGTATATACAAAAAGAAAAAAAGACTTAAAAGGAAAGAAATATGACAAGACTCTAAAAATCAAAAGGAAAAAAATAAAATATAACAAGAAATATACATAAAAGAAAACAAAATAAAAAGAGAAGATAAAGAGGAACGATTAAACCAGATAAGGTGTTGAATTACACCTAAACTACACCTTCCTTAAAATCATGAAATTTATGAAGCATCAGCCACTCCACATCAAGGTAGAGATTGCTACTCAAATCAAAATCCATTAGCGCATGAAGTAGCTTATCAAATAAAGAAGACCAACTCTCAATAAGATCAACTCAATAAAAATAAGAGAGCTAGTGCCGAATAAAGTACATCCATAACATCAATGCTGCACAGGTAAGGGCCCATTTCAACTATCAAATTGGTGGCCATAATCATCAAACAGGTAGATGTATTCAAAATTAGCCATCAAGTGAGTTATTGACCTAGAAATTGTGTCATCATTAATGAATGGTCTAGGTAAAACAGTGGGTCCTAAGTCCACAAGTCTTTTTCTTTCACTATACTCAAAAGTTTGGTCCAAATCAGCAATCATAGGCACAGAAGTCTTAAACTTAGAAAAGGTAGACTTGGATGGCTCGAAGAAAGACAATTATGATGGGATCAAAGCAAAAGGATTCATATTCAACATGATAACCCACATCAAGACTTTCATTTGCGTCAAACCCACATAGAAAGATTCACATTCTATGGAGCAAATTTTAACATCATATTCTGAAGTAGTTGACTCATTTTCATCATTATGTGACTCCTGTTAATAAATATCTTCTAACTCATCTATATCATGATGCTCAACCTCAGTTGTGATGTTCTTATCTAACTCACTAGCATTCTTAAATTCGTTATTCACCTCAAACTCAAAAGAGTCATTAATAGGGGTGGGTGGGTCGACAGAAATTAGGACATCCTCAATGGCGTCCTTAGGTGAGCTAGGTCCAGGTGCAAGGTATGGGGATAGAGACATAGGGAGGCCATTCACTCGTTCTAGGCTAGGAAAAGGCATGACATTATGCAAATTAGACCTAGACTGATAAGAGGGCTCAAAGTCATTATAAAGACCAACTTTAGGTTTAGGAGATCCTAAATTAGAGTCAAGCGCATGCAATCCCTACTATAATTAAAACATTGAGAATATTCAGCAATTCTCCCCTTCCTAGTCTCTACTATTTTATCAGTCAATTTATTTATCGTCTTTTCAACACTTGCCCATGTAGCATCAACAACATCATGATAAGGGCAAGTATGAACATCATGATCAAAATACTCATAATAATCGCACAAAACAGGAGGCACATAAGAGTAAGATGGATCATGTACGTTACTAGAGTGACCCTAGTGGCAAGGATTGGCATGAAAAACATACTCGCTGTGAGTAGGGTATCCCAAAGTCTCCTTAGCTTGTTCAAACTCATAAGTATCCCAAGCTAATTTTTCAAACATATCCCATACCTCATCTTAACTTTTGGACAATAATTCCAATAAACCTTCAGGACACACGGACTCTACATGACCTCTAGATTTAACATTTAGACCCACAACGATGACCTCGAAAATTTTCTATTTTTGAAAATTTTGATTCAATTGAGTATGGTAATCATAAAGTGTCGATAAATAACTCCAGAAAGGTTCATACTTAAATTGTGGGAAATTAAAAACTGGATTCCTGAAATTCTTTTCTTTTTTAAGTTTTAAGAATTTTGCAAAGACTTAAACAACAAGAAGTGATCTAACACAAAAATTCACAAAGAAGCACAAACACCAACCACGAGCATCATTTTATTTTTCCTATTTGAAACACAAAAAACCAAAAACTATCAAAACAGAAACAAAAATAAAAGAAAATAGAAAATCCAACTCGAAAATCAGAACACCGTATAAAGAAAATGGAGCACAATCACAAAGAACATGAATATATTTCTTTTCAATTTTTTAATGTCTTGGAACAGTGCAGAAACTTCACACTAGAAAATTATTTCTAAAAATAAAAGAAAATTCCAGAAGTGCCTAAAAATTCCAGAAAAATTCACCCAGACTCTAAATATCTTGAAAAATCCACAAAAGATATCATATGAGAAAAATTCACACAAAAACTGCTCCAAACAATTCAAACAGAATCCAAAAAGCAATAAAAACCTGCACTGCTTTTCGTTTTTCTTCAAACCTTCACTAGTTCAGCAACAGTAGTTAGATTTGATTTTTGTTAGCATCCAATAATCACTAAAAACCAAGATTAAATTGACTAAAACAAAAAATCATAATACTAACTCAAATCAAAAAGCAAAAACAATGAAATCTAAACTAAACTAAAACTAATAAACCAAAACTAAGCTAACACACACAAAATCAAAAATCAAAAACATGAAACGAAAACAGAAATGACTCAAATGAATCAACTATGACTTGATGTAAACAAATTTTACAAAATCATCCTCGGCAACGATGCCAAAAACTTGTTAAAATTTTTCCGCAAGTGTATAGTTTTATCATTGCATTACTCACCGGTGTTGATACACAGGGATGAGATAAAAATTAGGCTACTTATTGAATCTCAAACCAACATGTTCTGTACTTGCTTTTAGCCAAAGAAAAATAACTTAGATGAATAATGCTAGTTATTCAGATTATAGGGAGCTCATATAAAAATAAGCAAAAAAAAAAAACGAATAATCTGTTAGCCCAACAACACCTATTGGTAACACAAAAATGTGAAACTCACTAGACACCAACCATGCTAATTAAGATAAAATGATCAAATTTAGGGGCACTTGATACTCTTCAATCAAGCGAATTAGAGAAAAATCAGGAGCGACATAAGCCAAGCATATCGAACATGCCCAAAATTGTGACTTGTATCCATTAAACAAAACATATTGCAACAAGGAATTGAAACAAAATCTTAGCATCAAATAGATATAGCCTTATGGAAATTGTGACAACCTGAAGCCTGGAAACCAAAACTTGTTCATTAGAGTCGAAGTAGACTCAAATTTGGAACAAAACACAAATAGATGAGAGGCTCATAAATTCACACTAAAAAAAATTAAAATTTGTCACTTGAATCAACTGCAAGCTTAAGTCAATTACAAATAAGAAAAATATAAATAAAACTGGCCCGAAACTGAGATAGACAAGAAAACTATGAAAATCCCCTCCTCTTCTCACTACCTCAAGCCTTTGACCATCCATTTGAAGACCTTCAGAAACGCTGCCCCTCACCCCTCCTTACTTCACTTAATTATCAAAAATAACATCTTGATACTGCTAACACAATGATGAGGATAATGAAGAAAGAGAGAGAAATTAAAGAAATTAAAAGGGCACGAGAGAAACGGTTATAGGAGATGAAGTGTTGAAGAAGATAAGGAGGGGTCGAGCATACTGGTCTAGGCAGTGAAAAGAAAGAAGGAGGATTGGAGGGTTAGACAAAGCTAGAGGTCACGTGAGCCACTCGTGACAATAAGTGAAGGGGCCGTCTGTACTAGGTGTGGCTTTCTGGGAGAAATGGGCACACGAAATGGGTCGCGGGAAAGGAGAAAAGGGAAAGAAGCAAAGAGAAGGAGCCACTAAGGTTGTCCAGGTAATGTTGGGCCTGGCCAACATGCAAGAAAGAAAAGGCAAAGAGAGAAGAAGAACAGGAGAATGGTTTAGCCACCGTGAACTGGGCCTCGGTGCTGGACCTGTTCTTTTCTTCTTCTTTCCTTTGCCTAGCTCAATACAAGGCTTACTCTTGGTTGTTCAAATTTATTTATTTTTCAACACTTCACAACTCCTACAAAATAAAAAAATTACTAAAATCCAAATTTAATATTTTATTTGTGAGCAAACATTAGATAATAAAGGGTATAAAAATGACATAATTTCAAGTTGAACAACTTTCCACCCCATATCATCCCTGGACTAGTGGGCAAGTGAAAGTGTCCAATGGAAAAAGACTGTTAGTAGAAACCGACAGGATTAGACCAATAAGCTTGTGGGCTCTTTATGGCTTATAAGACAGCTTTTGAGACTCTCTTAGGTATATCACCTTGTAGGGTTATATATAGTAAGCCTTGTCTTCTTCTAGTGGAGATTGAGCATAAGGCTTGATGGGCCATGAAGATGCTTAATTAGAATTTAACTAAAGCCGGTGAGGAGATGAGACTACAATTGATTTATAAGAGATTGGAGCTGACGCATATGAGAGTGCTCAATCTTATAAGGAGAGGGTCAAGTTGTTTTATGATAGGCACATTCTTAGAAAGGAGTTTTCCCTAAGCGTAAAGGTTCTTTTTTATTACTCTAAGCTCTATATTTTTCTAGGAAAATTGAGGTCTCACTTGACTATATATGCTTATCATGTTTTTCCCTATGGTACAACTGACATACAGGATCTTGAGAGTGATGCTAAGTTCAAGGTGAATGGCCACATATTGAAGTAGTTTTTGGAGTGCTAAGCATATAAAATGTAGAGTGTCTAATACTCTGCGAGCCGGTTGATGAGGAGTGATGTACTACTGAGTTAATTCAGGTGTATCTAGCACCCTTCTTGGTTTGATTGAACCTTCTTCCCCTTGTTTCTTTTCTTTCCTTATTTTATTTTATTTCTTTTTTTTTTATATTTGATGTATTTTGTTTTCTTTTGCGTGTATGTTTTTTTTTCCAACTTTAGAGTCTTGCCCTTTTTTCCTATCTTTTTTATTTTTCTTTTCTTTTGGTATATAAGTTTTTCTTTTAGTCTTTTATTTTAAGTTGTTATGTTTCCTTCATTCCCAATGAGGCCATTGAGTGATCAAGGTTTGGGGGTGAGGAAGCCTTCAAGATTCTTAAAAAAAAACAAAAAATTTGAATAAAGTCCAAAAAGTTTTCGCTTTGTTTGGGGAATACGTGCTAGCTTAGCATGACTGATTCCTTATTCTTGTACCTTAGCTGTTAGGTTGTATATAAGTGGAGGGTACATGATAGAGCTTAGTCCAAAGTCTGATATTCTATACCCCATCCTAGCCTCAGACATTTGTAAAGCAATTGTCTTGACTGTCGTAGATAAACTCGTGAGACTTTGAGCCTTAAAGACTAATGTATCATATTTTCTTTCATTTATATTTCTTATATGATTACATCTCTAGAACTTGCTCTAATTCTCATCAAAATATACTTAGGATGTACATTATGATAATATGATAGAGGCATTCTTTGTTTTGTGAACCACATCAATGAAATCACCGCCCTAATTTGAATGTTCTACCCTTCATGAGCCCTTAGAGCCCTTTTGACATTTTTGTTTGATGTGTACCCTTTCATTTAACCCTTGGGCTAAACAAATTTCCTATTACCTAAACCAAATCTAGTGGGTCGACACTTCAATATTTGATATTAGGTTGCTCTTAGGTGTTGATGTAGTTTGTGGTTAATGTTGGTTCTTTGGTGTGGAGTGGGATTTAGTTCACCTGCTTATGAGATTTTCCCCTTTTTGGTTGTATAGGTTGCGTTTTATTCTGGCTACTTGAAAGTGAGTTTTACTATGCTTTTCCATGCCCTTCCTTTGCTTAGTTAAATTTAAAAAAAGCTTCAAAGGAAAAAATTAAAAAAAAAATTTGGAAAAAAACTCCTAGAAAAAACGAGGAAAAAAAGTGTTGTGAATAAGGATGTTTGGCATGGTCATTGTATTAATTCATTTTTTATTGTTGACTTTTGTGAGATGTGCCTTATTTTTTCATTGGGGATTCGAAGGATGTATGTGTGTGATATAGTTGGTGGAAGTGTTTGATTACTTTTGAGTCACTTGGCTTTCAACTACTTATTTCCCAAATTGATTGTGCCTCTCTCACCCTTAACTCTTGCCATCGTTACAACCCCTCAAAAGCCCAATTGAATTGCGTATTGTATTTAAGTAGTGGATAATTAAAAGTCCCGGTAAGCCTATGATAGTTTGTATGAATGGAAGATAAATTGAGTAAACCTTGTCAATTGTCATGTGATAAACACATAAGTAGGGGTGTCCTATATGTTCTCTAAAGTGAGGTTCTACCTATCGGGTTTCTTTATATTTATTAAGTCAGGTGAAAGAGAGTTTGTGCATATCATTAGAGGGGAGTAAGAGTTTCTTGGTGTGTACATTGTGTTTATATGTGATCTAACACCCTGACTGCCTAAGTGATATGGTTGACTAGAATGTGCACATATTTTTCTCATGTGTTGTATTTATGAATTTTTTGAAAAAATTCATAAACATTTTCTGTTTTATGTTTATCTCTTTTTTTAGCGATTTTGTGTATATCGTCTGTAAACCCTCATAAGTCCTTACTTGACAACTAGGGGGAACATAGTGGTTTAAAGAACATGTTTTACAAGCTAAATGTTTTCCAAATTGATTGTGCCTCTCTCACCCTTAACTCTTGCCGTCATTACAACCCCTCAAAAGCCCGATTGATTTGCGTATTGCATTTGAGTAGTGGAGAATTAAAAGTCCCAGTAAGCCTATGGTAGTTTGCATGAATGGAAGATAAATTGAGTGAATCTTGTTAATTGTCATATGATAAACACATAAGTAGGGGTGTTCTACATGTTCTCTAAAGTGAGGTTCTATCTATCGGGATTCTTCATGTTTATTAAGTCGGGTGAAAGAGGGTTTGTGCATATCATCAGAGGGGATTAAGAGTTTCTTGATGTGTACAATATGTTCATATGTGATCTAACACCCTGACTACCTAAGTGATATGGTTGACTCGAATGTGCACATACTTTTCTCATGTGTTGTATCTATGAATTTTTTGAAAAAATTCATAAACATTTTCTATTTTATGTCATCTCTTTTTTTAACGATTTTGTGGATATGTCGTCTGTAAACCCTCATAAGTCCTTACTCGACAACTAGGGGGAACATAGTGGTTTAAAGAACATGTTTTACAAGCTAAATGTTATCGTGATTCTTATCAAAGTGAGTTAGGATTCTTAGTTTTGTTTTGCTCAGGAACAAGCAAAATTTAGTTATAGGGGTATTGTTCAACCAAAAATTCTTACATTATAATGCCCTGTTTACATCTTATTTCTTTCATAATAATCTTTAAATTACAATTTTTTTTTTGCATTTACTTGTTTTGTAGGAAAATAATAAAAATAAAAACTAAGGAAAAATGCTTGAAAATTGTAGATTTGGACCGGCCCATATGTGGTCCCTTATGTAGTCATTTCCTTTTGTTTTCCTCTCTCCTCACTTTTCTTGGTCTTCGTTCCCAGCAAAGTTATCAGATGACTAATCCCCCTATTTTTCTCTTTTTTCTTCCCCTGCTACCACTTTAATTCATGCCATAAATACATCCCTCTCCTACTGTGTTGTTCCCTAGTCTTTTTCATCTTTCTTCATCAGCAATGTCCATTTGCATTACCTACTATAATCCCAACTGTTCTATCGCCATTATCATCATAATCTTTCATCAATTCGCCATTTACAAGACTGAATCAATAAAAACTGTAATTGGAGATTAATGGAAGAAATCAAGAGCAAAGGTTATGGATTTAGCTATAACTGGAAGCTTCAAGAGCAATTCAAAGGCAATAGCAAGTAGGGAGTAGAATTAGTTTAGTTTTATTTCTTCTCCTTCGATCTAAAAGTTCCACATATGTTTTCAATCACAGAAAATTTATGTAATTAAACTGGGTTTTGTTTAATTTGAATGAGAGTTTTAGTTTTGGCACTCAATTTGTAAGCTATTTAGTTAAAATTCGCATTTCTTAACGGGTTCTGGTTCGATTTACTATATGTAATTCTCCCTAGTTCCTCTATTATTATAATTTGCTTGATGAGGTGGGCTTTGATCTATCTAGATTGATGTTGATCTTCTACTAGGCATAATCTTGTCAATCTTCACACATTTGCTTACTATTACAACAAAGTGAGTTGTCAAATTTTCATTGTCACTAGCCTCATCTAATTCATGTTTTCATATTGCTTGGATTGATTTATGAATTTTTGTGATTGATTTTTATCTTTGTAAGTTTAATCAACTTAAAATCATAATGATGGTTGCCAGTTTCTTGGATAGTTTTCTTCCCTTGTTGATTAGTTTATCTTGTTTTTCTATTTATGTCATAATAATTTTGATAAGTAAGAATGCTAGGAAATGTCATTTGTCTGATAAATGATTTAGATTTTGGTTCTTGTTAGTTTATACTAGAATTTTAGAAATCAAATTTTGTAATTCATCCCTGAGTAGGACACCTTTGAGTATTATGGCAATAAAATTACACACTTGTGACAATTTCTCAACACTTCCATTAAGATTATTTTATTGAGAGAGAATGGAGACCATTCAAGAAATTCTGTAGTTCTAATCTTCTGGTTCTTATCAAATGCCTTGTATTCGGCCGAGAATCATCGTTGTTAATTCTTCCTCTTATTTTCTTATATGTTTTGGGTGTGTAAATAACTTCATCTTTATGTTCTTTATGGTAGATCTTTTTAGGGGTTCAGGTGCTCCTTAGAATCCTATGGATAAATATAAAATTTTATCCAGCCCCATAGAGACCATATTGAATAAGTCAAATGTCGGAACCTTCTTTGCTGCTTTTCATGATGTAGTAAACCTTAGTAACCCCTGTGTACATTCAGGAAATTATAAAAAGGTGATAAATAGGGTTGGATTTTCTTTGCTACTAAATGGATTGTGTGTTGGTGACGATTAAGAGTGAACCTTCTTGCTTGCCTTAATGCTCAACAAGAGGAAATGAAATAAGAAGCAAATTACAAGTTAAACCTTGATTATGGCTAAATTATTGAAGATAATAACCATAGGTTTGATTAAAAATTTTGTTAGGCCAAAAGTGAAACGTTGATTATGGTGTAAAAGCCATTAAATGAGGATTGATATTACACTCTAGTGAATATCTTTCTAATCCAAAATTGGGTAGTTAGAGAGCCATGTTGAAATAAGGCAAACCCATAAATTGTACCATTAACCTTACCCCTTTTCAGTAACAAATTACTAAGTTTCAATGGATAGATACTTAAACATTTGTAATGAGATTGGTTAGTACTCAATTACTAATATCATGGTGATGAAAATTACATGACATTACTAATAATAAAAAGATCCATTTGAAACATAAGCGGGACCACTTTCGTCATTTGTCGAGCCGATAATCAGTATCCAGGAGGGGTGAGAAAGATTATAAGACAAGGTATGTTTGCTACCTATATCTTTCAAAAATTTACATGTCATTATAAATACCAAATCTTATAATATACAAGTATTCAATGAATCATTTTCAAGCATTGTTTTGCCGTAGAATTAAGTGGACCCACCAGTTATCAATCATCCAGGTTTAGGCCCATGAATTCACATGCGCGACTTCAACTTGAACTTCTCGATCAACCTAAAAGATTAGCACCGATTCAATGATCGTATTGTACATATGAGCTCATCAATTTGGGTTCCATTTTCAAATAATAACCAATAATATTTTTAATATAATTCCTTCTTTCCCTCGTTTCGAATTAAAATGAATTGAAATATGCATGCTTCATGAAAAATGAGTTTCTATCTTTATAGTTTAGGAGTAAGCTTATTGACCCTAGGCTCATTATTTGACTATTTTTGTGTTTTATGCTTTTAGGTAAATAAATTGTGAAGTTACCTGACAACACCAAAGAGGCGAGTATAATGTGAATGAAGTCTTGACATGCTCATAGTGACATATCATAATGTCAAGGGTCATCGAAATATAAGATTTGTGAGCTATTGGACTTTCATTTGAGTTTGGGAATGCAAAAATTGTGCACCATTTGGTGTCATGTAAGCTAAAGCGTGTGCTGTAATGTTTATGTTAAATAAATTAATTAAACCTTATTATCTCTAGGACGACAGTAACATCCTAACCTCATTCTTCCATAATCTTTGAAGACTCCTTTAATGTCCGTAACATTGTAATTGAGTGTTTCAATGTCATAGCCCAAGGACATTGGACGTTTTGAGTGAAAGACAAAAGCTTAATTTGAATACATCGAGCTATATTACAGTAACCCATCTTGTCTCTACACGAATCCAATGTCAAAGTCAGAATCTCTGACTTTGGTATTAGCAGAAATCATTTTTTGGGAAAAACGGTATATGTGTTATCTCATTTTATTCGTGAGATATATTGCTTTCTTTGGAAGGAATCCCTTATTCACGTCTGAATGGATTATATTTTTGTGATGCAATATATCCTTGCTTATCAACCAAGATCTTGTAAAGATTTTTTTTTCCAATTTAGAAAAGTTGTATTAAATCAATATTAAGTTCCATGTAAATAATTTTGATTGATTCCGCTGAGATCATTGGAGGAAAAATCAAGCTCTTATCTCAGCAATCGAGATCCATATTTTCATCAATCAAGAGATAGTTTTGGAAACACCAAGGTTCAAATCAGAGATATTGGATTCTGAACAGAATACATTAAACATTTGACAAGTATTGCTTCAACAGTTAAGAAGATTTTAAAATCTATAAAAAGCGCATCTGAAGCGTTGCCGAGACACAGGAAAGAATTATACTGTGAAAAGAGCTCAAGCAGAATTATCTTTAATAGTCTCTTGTGTACTTATTATTTATTTGAATATTTCTGGAGAGGATTGTAACAAGTAAGCTGAGGAACTTACTTGGGTAGCTAGGTATTGAAAGGTCAATACTCATTGAGTGTGTTAGCTAAGGTTTCTTAGTCAATTAAGCCTGAAACGCAAGACAGTGTGTAAAGCCAAGGTCATTATTGTGTACTTCTTAAGTGAACAACAAGTGAAGGTGATTAAATCCAAAGGGAAGAAGTGCCTTAGGTGATGACTAGCCCTGTTTGGAAGGATGACAACCATAAACATATCATATGTTCTGTCCTATTTTAATTCTGCATTTTAGTTTTGTTTATTTCTAACATTGTTGACTAACCTTCAAGGTTGTCTTCTTTAACACTGGTAGCACTCGTTCAAAGTGTATTGAAATTTTTATATAGTCTTAAATTTTAAGATGTCTTTTTTTTTTCCCCCACCAAATTAAACCCCTAGGGCGATCTAACGTTGTCTTTTGGGACCTTCAGTATTGGCCATTAAAGTTTGGATAATTCATGTCAACCAAGTGTTTATGAGTTGGGGCATTACACTTTATCTTGTTGATGCCATATTTGTCTTGTTATGAAAACTTTTCTGATATTATATTTCCTTTGTGTAAGCAAATTTTCATTCATGGCAAAATCACGCTCCTTCTCAAGTGAATACGACTCATTACTACACTAAACGTGATATCTTTGTAGAAGGCATTTTTGGCTTCGTCTGGTGTAAGGGCAAAAGAGTAATTTGCTTAGATCATCAAACAGTGGTCACCTTGTGTTCCCAAAGACCTCATTCCTTCTGTGCTTTATACTAGGATGCCTAAAGCCGATCAACTGGTGGAGATGAAGGTTAGATTGCACTTCATTGACTACACATATTTGGATGGTGACTATGTTGTGTTTCTTGGAAGAGTCATAACCCACTGGGTAATTTATTGTGTGTCATCTTGCCTACGCATGAGGTGACTTTTATATAGTACTGAGATGGTGTGCGAGCTGAAGTCTTCATTTTGGGTCTTTGCATTAATTTTGCTAAGGAGATGGGGAGACCGAATCATTGAAGAGATCCTACTGATTCCGGAGTCAGAGTGTCATGAACTTTTGTTCCCTCCAAATTATTAGAGGTGTAATTGTGTGGTTATCTTTTTTATCTTCTTATGTATGTAGCCTGATGTGGTGAGGCTTTGATTTAGGCTATGGTTAGGAGCATAGGCTTACTTCTACTGTGTTTCCCCTTTACATTATTGTTTTTTGTGTTTTAAAATCGGACATAGGGCTCTTAGTGCGAGTTTTGCGCTCATAGAATGTTGTAGCTCAAGGATACTTAACTGAAATTCATGTATTAGGTATAATCATCTCCTTTCATATCCATTAACTTTACTACTCCACCAGGTAAATTGTCTTGATATGTATGAACCTAACCAATTGTATCTAGATTTTCCTCTCTAGTCTTAGGTTAGTTTGTCTTATTTTTGTATTTATGTCGTAATAATTTTGATCAGTTAGAATGCTAGGAAATGTCAATTATTTTGTAATTTGTTTTTTGTTCTTGTTGGCTTATATTAGAATTGTAAAGATCGAATTTTTCTAACCCATCGCAGAGTACGCAGCCTAAAGTATTATGGCGTTAAAACCGGCACGCTTGCAAAAGTTTCACAATACTTCCATTAAGATTCTTTTATTGAGAGAGAATTAAGGTCATTGTAGAAGTGCCATAGTTCTAATCTTTTGGTAGTTATTGAATGTCTTGTATTCGGCCAAGAATCATTGTCAGTAAGCCATTGTCTTATTTTCTTGGTATCGTGTATGTTTTGGGCATGTAAATGACTGCATTTTTCTTTTCTTTCTAGCAGATATTGCTAGGGGTTCTGGTTCTCCTTAGAAGCTCATGAGTAAATATAAAAGTTTATCCAGCGCCACGGAGACCGTATTGAATAAATCAAATGACGGAACCTTCTTTATAGCTTTTTAGGATGTAATGGAGCTAAGCAACCTGTGTGTTACCGAAGACATAACCAAAGATTCTGGAACATGACAAGTGATGACTATAACCCCCTCTTGATTTTACTATGCAATGGGTCTCAAATTTTCCAGGCAACTGTCAGTTCACCAAGAGGATTTCTATAAGAGCCGCAATATGCTTTTCAAAGTTTTTGGTCTTCTTGTGAATTCTATCGATGGAGAAATAATATCCATTATTAAATATTAGTCATTGTGTTGGATGATTACGAGGTCTCACATCGATGCACCATCTGACAACTTACCTCATCTTAGCTAACTCTCTCATTGGGTGCCAAAACTTTTGTGAACTTAGGTGATAACTATTATCTCTAAACTCTGGTCAACATGTTGGATTTGCATATATTGGCGAGATGAATTAGGGAGTGTTGACATTTGCCACTCGAATCCATGGCACATGTATAGGCATGTGCAGGATTGAGAAGACCCATGGATCATAACATTTTTATGCCAAGTAAAAGGGTTAGGGAACATGACTAAGGTATCTGTCTTTGTCGAGCTTTCCTGTGCCTATTTTTTATTGTGGGTTTTTCATATGTATCATGGCTCCATGAATATTCTGCATATCTTTCTTCTAGTTCCACTCCACTTTTTTTTTTTTTTTTTTTTTTTTTGGGCGATGGCTTCTTAGGCTAAACAATTCATACAAAATGTGGAAATTTTTATCTGGGAGTGTTCAAGTCTTCCAGGTAGCATTTAATGCCTTGACTATGGTGCTTTCTCTTAATTGTGCCACAGTTTTCTTGTTATGAAAATTTTTGTGACATTATATTTCTTTGGTGCAAGCAAATTTTCATTTATGATAAAATCACGCTCCCTCTTAAGTGCATGCGGCTTATTACTACACCGAGCGTGATATCCTTATAGAAGGTCTTTTTGGCTTTGTTTGGTACAATGAATGGTAATTTTATCAGATCACCAACTAGTGGCAACGTTATGTTCCCAAAGACCTAACTCCTTCCATGCTTTATGCTAGGATGCTTACAGCTGATCGAATGGGGGAGATGAAGGTTGCATTGCACTTTATTGACTGTAAATGTTCGGATGGTGTCTATGTCGTGTTTCTTAGAAGAATTGTAACCGGCTAGACAATTTTATTGTGTGTTGTCTTGTATGCACAATTGGTGACTTCTATAAAGTACTAACACGGTGTGCCAGTGGAAGTGTTCATTTCAGATCTTTCAGTTAATTTTGCTGTGGAGATGGGGAGATCCAATCATTGAAGAGATCCCATTGATTCTGGAGTCATAGTGTCCTAAACTTCTGTTCCTCCAAGTTATTAGAGGAGTACTTGTATGCTCATCTTTTTTTTTTTTCCCCCCTTCTCCTTATGTTCGTAGCCTTATGTTGTTAGGCATTGATTTAGGGTATGATTTAGACCAGAGGCTTACTTCTGCTATGTTTCCCCTTTCGCTAATATTTTTTTGTGTTAAACTTGGCATAGACCTCATACTCTTAGTGTTGTGCTCATAGAATGTTGTAGCTCAAGGATAATACTTCTTAAGCTAATCGAGATTCATGTGTTGGATATAATCATCTCCTTTCATATCCATTAACCTTAATACTCTGCCAGGTAAATTGTCTTTATATGTACGAACCTAACCAATTGCGTTTAGATTTTCCTCTCCGGTCTTGAATTAGTTTATCTTATTCTAATATTTATGTCCTAATAATTTTGATCAGTAACAATGCTAGGAAACGTCATTTATTTGGTGAATTATTTTTTTTGGCTCTTATTAGTTTATATTAGAATTTTAGAGGCCTAATTTTTGTAGCCCATCATAGACTACGATGCCCTCAAGCATTATGGTGTTAAAGTCGCATGCTTGCAAAAGTTTAACAACACATCCATTAAGATTCTTTTACCGAGAGAGAATGGAGGCCATTCAAGAAATGTCACAGTTTTGATCTTCTGGTAGTTATTGAATGTCTTAGGTTCGGCCATGAATCCTCGTTTGTAAATTTTCATCTTACTTTCTCAGAATTGTGTATGTTTTGGGCATGTAAAGACTTCATTTTTCTTTATTTTCTTAGTGAGAAGAACATTACTTTTAGTAAGTAGAACATAAATTTTAGTGAGCAAAACATTACTTTTAGTGAGCAGAACATGTATTTTAGTAAGCAGAGCATATTTTTAGTGAGCAAAACATCATTTTTAGTGAGTTGTGGGACACTTGTTCATAGGTGACAATTGTCTGTTGCAATGAGCTAGAACAACCACTTAGTAATGCACATCACTTTTACATAGCTATCGCAACAAGCAAACTGGACTTGTTGTTAGGGAACATTAGTTTGTTTTAGTGAGCTAGTCTGCATTTTTAGTGAGTAGAACATATATTTGAGTAACTATAATCTCATTTTTAGTGAGCTATTAAGAACTTGTTGATAGTTGATAATTGTATGTTACAGTGAGCTAGAATGACACTTTTAGTGAGCACACATCACTTTTAGATAGCTGTAGCAACAAACAAACAACACTTGTTCGTAGTAAGCATTACTCTATTTTAGTGAGCTAGTATGCATTTTTAGTGAGCAGTATTTCTATGTTAGTGAGCAGAATTTTTTTTGTTACAAACTAAATATTATTGTTTTTCTTAACATATACATTACAATCACAAATAGTACCTCTTTTTATTTACATAACACATACAAAATTGATAAGAATAAACATGTCCCTTGTAGATGCTGTATCTTAATAGAGTTCTCCTCACAAGGAGGACTGTTGAGAGATAATCTCCAACAATTAAGGGCTGGACTAAAGAAAAGCTAAAGGAAAGGGTGAAAGAAGAGAGAAAAGCTAATCAACTTGACAACAAAGTAAGTGACAAAAGGGTTTGGAAAAGGCAGAGTGGAGCCTCCAATACAAATGAACAAAGAAGAGCGTGCTGTAATAGCCAGAAAAAAGTCAGCTAGAACACTATGAACAGCCAAGGACATGTTCACAAAATGACGAAACATCAGAGTTAGATGTATCATTTAATTCAATTATATCAATTAAAAAGAAGAAAAATAAATAACATAAATGTATCTCTAATGTCATACAATATTGAATAATGTTTGCATATAAAAAGATATGAAAGAAATGGCTGAAGTAACAAAGGCTTTTAGCGAGTGCATTCAAGAGATATAGAACCTTTATGGAATACTTGTAAAAAAAAAAGTACCATAACAAAGAAGCACTCAAGAAAATAAGAGATGTACCCATAAGTATGTTATCTTCATATTATGAAGCTCACAAAATCACCACCAATAAAACAAAAAGACAAAGGAGGGGAAACTCCTGAGCTACCGCCATTTAGTCTGATGAATGGCAGAATAGAGCTGCTATACTGGAGGCAATAACTGAATTAGAGAGTGCTTTTGTAAAGCACAAGAAAATGACCAGTAGCTCATAAGCTAAAAGTCCAAGAAGGAAAGGCCCTAGATCTAGAAAAAGGGACAATGACTTGCTAAGTCTCAAGTTGACTAATAACAGCCAAAGCCTAGCTCCTTTAACACCAGCACCCCCAGCAACACTTAAGACACCACCACACTACCCACCTACACAAACACTTGAGACAGCACCTGTAGCTCCGCCAACCCTTGAGATGCAAAAGTCCCCACAGCCACCACAAGCTCTTAAGACACAAACACAATCAGAAACATTTGAGACACCACCCCCTATGCCAGAGACACTATCAAAGCCAAAGTACAAGGATAGCACAGCAAAAAAAAATCATCTATTGGGAAAGAAAAGATTGAAACAAAAGGACAGAAAGTAACTAAAAGTGAGCAAACAAAGAAAAAATACCAAGAAAAAAAGATAACAAAAAGACAACAACACATAAAGCTAGTAAAAATTTTGGAAAATTGAATAAATGCTAGTGGAAAACACATTTTTTTTTAGTGGGAGGAACATTATTTTTAGTGAGCCGAACATAATTTTTAGTCAGTTATGGGAAAGTTGTTGACAGTTGACAATTGTATGTTACAATAAGCTACAATAAGACATTTAGTGAGCACACATCACTTTTAGATTGCTTTAGCCACAAGCAAAGACAACTTTGTTAGTAGTGAACATTACTCTATTTTAGTGAGCTAGTATCCATTTTTGGGGAGCAGATCATATTGTTAGGGAGCAGAACATTATTTTTAGTGAGCAAAACATTATTGTTAGTGAGCTGAACATTATTTTAAGTGAGCAGAACATAAATTTTAGTGAGCAGAACATTATTTTTAGCGAGCATAACATTATTTTTAGTGAGAGAGCATAAATTTAATTGAGCAAAACACATTTTTAGTGAGTAGAAATATGTGTAGTGAGCTATAGTCAAACAAGCAGTGTGCCATAATATGTATTTAGTGAGCTATGTTATGATGAACTACAATGTAATGTTTTACAGAAGAAGAACATAACAAGAAGATAAGACATCAACTAAAGAGAGACAAAGGACTCATGATAAACCCCTTGTGCTTACCTTTTGTGGAAAGAATCACAAAGCTTACAGAGGAATTATCAAGCCAGGAGAAGATGGTTGCTGATTATGTCTTTCATCAATCAAAGGACATTAACTATAAGTTAGCACAAAACTCCTAGATTTAAAAAACTTAATAATAGAAAACACTTACAAAAACATAAGTTACACTGAATATTAACTTACATTTTTTTCTGTTGATACTATATAAGTGAAGAATCATTTAACATTAAAACACATGTTGCAAATCAATAACACTTGTCAACCATGCGTCCAAGGGAATACATTGATGCGCATGTGGTTAATGTCTGGGCTGCTGTCCTCAACAACTTAGAGAGAAAAAGAAGTGAAAGCTCTCTAAGAAGACTTTTTTCACCGGTTGATGCAATGGTGATTATATCTTATTTCAGTTCACGTATTCAAATACTTAAACATCTACTGATACTAATGCAAAAATGCAGTCAACTTTGTCACATGATAAACAGAGCAAAATCAGAAGACTAGAGGTATATTAATTTTGAAACTATACTTGAGAGAGAATTTCAAAGATGCGATAAATGGATAATGGGAAAACAATTAGAACTGGTAGGTACTAATATAATACATTTAATTATGTATTAGACTACCATATTATATGATATTATTAATCTTCCAATTTACAGGTTTTCTTCTCAGCATGTCACAAGAAGCCCTTCTTCATCTTCTGCTTCGATTTAAAGGAAGAAAGGCTTGACATAATGGACAATATGCACATGACAACTTCGTACGAAAACACATATAGTGGAACACATGTTTAGTGGTATGTTTAAAATGTTTGCTCATACATTCAATTTTGAATAAATCAATAGTTGCATTTGCTGAGGCATATAGTTATTGAGCTGAAACTATACTTCAGTGAGCTAAAAGTATTTGAGGGCATCTGCTAATGTTTATGTCACCAGTGTCCCTTAGTGAGCAATACATGTGTCCTATTTAGATGAGGAACATTGTTAGTAAGCTAAACTTATTCGATGAGGAACATTATTAGTGGGCTGGGAAGTTACTAGTGTTTATATCAACCTTGTATCTTAGGGAGGTGTAGATTTATTCCGATGAGGTGGAAACATAATTAGTTTGCTGAGCTTATTTGTTGGACAAATAGTTAAGCTGGACTTATTTACTAGACCAATATTTTGTTTCTATCTGTTGTTTTTATTAGTGAGCTGTACATGTCTTCCAATGAGCTAAAGAAAGTACTTTGAAGTCATTTGTTAGACAAACTATTGTCTTTTTATAAATCTTGTTGCTTACTGAACTAACACGCTTATTTAATGAGCTAACAAACATACTTGGTGAGCTAAAAATGAATGCTGGACAAACTATTGTCTTTTTATAGATTATATTGCTTAGTAAGCTAACACACATATTTAGTGAGCTTAAAATGCTTGATGGGGAACTAATTATGTTGTAGTATATTGACAAACTATAACAAATGTTAGGAAAAATCTTGAAGATTTCTTGAGAGCAGTGTTGGCCATCTAAAACATGAAGCTGTCAAGAAAATGAAAGCAGTATAAAAGAGAATGCCATGGAGAACCCTAGATAATGTCATAGACTATTGGGTATTCTGCATGTCGCATATGGAGTCATGCTTTGGCCAAATAGATAAATGGGAATGTAGTTTCAAGAAGAATGAAGTTAGTCCTCAAAAATGTCTTGAAATAAGTATAAACATTGATTAAAGAACAATAAATATATCCATAATAGCTTTACATGTATTTTTTTTCCTGTTTCTAGGGCAAGAATACACTTGATGTAATGAGAGCACGGTACTAGCTTTTTTAATTTATAGAGTGAGCATGGTGCTATTAAGATCATCAATATATACAGTAATATAGTGAAGAGGCTGACAAATGAGTTCCATGATAAACAAGAGGAACAAATGAATGCAAATGAAGGCCAAATTCTAGTGCCAGCAGCATAAGTAATGAATCTTGAGATATGATGAAGTTCTTGAACACTAACATTGCTCTAGTTAGGCTAACTTTTGGAACTAATGTAGACAATACTATCATATGAACACTAATGTTGAATATTTGATGTCTTTTAGTGTGCTTAAAGTTAATGGTGGTGAAGCACTATTATGCAGCATTTAATATTTAATCACCAATATTGAATATTTCATATCTTTTAATATGCTTAAAATAAAAAATTTAAAAATAAAATTGCAACATCTAGTGAGCTAGGAGGGAAAACTAGTGAGCTCCAAGGATTCTACAGTGAGCAACTACATAACCTAATCTAGACGCTAATATGATATAAAGTTACAACAAATATTACCAAAGTGTTTCATACATTGAAGTGTGCACAATCTCATTATCAAAGAATAATATTATTTTGTAATGTTAAATCACTTAAAAAAAGTTATAAATAGTTTTGTAAATTCTAGTGAGCTAAAGGACAAATCTAGTGAGCTGTGATACTTCAACAGTGAGCACCATATTACAAACTTTAAAAGTATTCAAAATGCTTTACTAAATTTTAAAAAATATATAAATTCCATCACATAACAAAACAAAGAAAACATCATAATGAATAAAAATAAAAGTTCCCAATTTATTAATCAAATACAAATTTAAAGTTGAATTATAAAGAAAAAAACTATTGCATGTGCTAGATGCAAAATCTTCACTAATGCTAAAAGTCAATGCAATTCCCTTAACCCTACATAACACACATGACTTATAGTAAGCAAAATATAATTTTTAGAGAGCAGGAAAGAACCATAAAAACATACAAAATCAGAACACCATAATCATACTAAAATAAAAATCACTTACTAACAAAAATTTCATACCCGATTTAAGGCTAACCTATTTCACACAATAAATTAATGCATTCATCTATATTTATATTACTATAAAAACACCAACTTAAGGAAAAAAAAATCTCTTGCAGGAACAACAAAAAAGGCAAGGAAAAAATTACCCTTGAATGCTAGGGGCTTCAAAAGGAGGATTCAACTGACTGGTAAGAATGCTACCCCGTTTGGTTACCTCAATCTTCATCAAAAATTAAGCTAAACACTCTATGCATTTCGTTAAAATCTACTCTTGGATTAGAAGCACTTGCTAAATTAGATGAACCTGTAGGAACAAGCTAAATCGTCTCTAGAAAAACATACTTTTAGTGAGTATATACATATATTTAGTGAGCCAATGTACCAATTTAGTGACCGAAACCTGTATGACTGACACTATGAGCACCGACAAATGTAGTGAGCCAATGCACATTTTTAGTAAGCAAATAGACAATATTATTAAGCTATTGTTTTTCCTATCAGGCACATAACTGATTATAGGGATTATATTCATTAAATATAAACTGAACTTTTATCTATACATATTGTCACAATCTATTGTTGGATTAGATGTACTTACTGGATTAGATGAACCTGTAGGAACAAGCTAAACCACCATAGGAAAAATATATTTTTAGTGAGCATATGTTTAATAAGCCAACGTACTAATTTAATGAGGGGAACTTACATGACTATCATTGTGAGCACAAAAAAATGTAGTGAGCCAATGCTCATTTTTAGTGAGTAGATAAACAATATTAGGGAGCGTATAAACATTTTTAGTGAGCCAAAGCACAATATATTTTTAGTGAGCCTATCAATCATTTCAGTAAACTAAAAAAGGTATTATTATGAGAAATATAACTTATTCACTGACATCATGAATAAAATTCAATCTAAGGTTCTGATGTATCTCCTCAATTCCTTGAACAAAACCTTGCCTTCCTTGATCTTACAATGTTTGACATCTTCTTCCTCCTTACATTCCTTTAACCTTTCTTTCTAGAACCCTTATGGTTACTAATGATATGATTACCAGCACTAGCCTATTGATCATTTTCTGCCTCACAAACATAAACTGAACACACAACAACACAAGCATCAAGCTTTAAGTTGCCAAAACCTTCTTCACATAACTTTCTTGCTTCCACATTAGCTCACTTGCATGAAGCAGACACTTAAACAGTCTATGCATATGAACTCTCCATATGGAGCTAGGAACACCAACAACATTAATATGTGAAGCTTATTCTACAACCCGGGTGTGTCTAGCTATGCTAGTCCATCATTTCAAAATAACATTGATGAGGGACTTTAAGAGCACAATTAACATTGAAAATACGCAAATATTGGCAGCAAAGAATACCACTCTTAGTGTACTTTTTGCATGCATAAATAATATTTTGATATAGAAGATTAAACTTAAACCGCAAGCCCAAACTTCTTCGAAAAAAATTCTCACAGACAACATATATATCCTCTGTACGATAAGGTGTCTTAGTTGAGTTGAGAAGATCTTGACAACACCCTTCCTCTTTAATGTATTCATTCTGAAAAACTTTGTACAAGTTGTTCGTGTAGATTTTTGAAGCATGCTGTAAAAGGCTAACATACGGCAAATACATCTCAGGGATTCATATTATCATCTTTCTTCTTAATCCTCCACTCAGCCACAACATCATAGAATATATTGTGAAAATCAAACAAACTGCAAATGGCATTAACTTGCTTTTATAAAGAAGCATTTGTAGACTCACTTCTCTGTGACGATAAGATGCCACCAGAAAAAAATCCTTGCAAAAAGTTGGATGCCATTTGTCTTTCAACTGATACAATCTAACTAAGCATTTTTAGCACATTTATACTCTTCAACCAGCCTAGCATAGGTACAATAGTGAGTGAAAAGTAATGCATTAGTAAGCAAAAACATGTAACCTTGGTGAGCAGATAATAAAATAGTAGTAGAAGGGGCTCACCTATGCCAGCAAAAATTAAACTCTGCTTCTATATCACATCTCATCAAAACATGGTCAAGCTTATCAATAAATCCACCCAAAACCCTAAGATGACCAACATTCTTTTTTGAATTCTCTAAGATGTGCCAAGTACATAACCTATGCTTTGCTAGGGGAATGCTTTTTCAATAGCATTTACCATAGAAAATGTTTGATCTTTCATCATAGTTTTAGGCTGCACATTATCCATAGCTTTAAAAAATATTTGAAACAACCAAACAAAGCTTTCAACCTTCTTATTCATCAAAAACCCACATCCAGCCATAACATTCTTCACATGATGATTCGTACAAACAAAAGGTGTTCATATCATCTCATAATGATTAGTTCTATATGTCATGTCAAATAAAAGGAGATCACTAAATAAAAAATAGTCAGATTTCCTTTACTAATTTCTCCAAAAGAAGCTCATCAAACAATCATTCTCATCCAATTTAAACTTATAGAAAAAATCTTGCTCATTAACACACCTATTTTCTAAAACAGACATCAAATGATTGGCATCACCCTATCTAAAGTCCTTTTGACTTTGTTTGCACCACTATTATAGGCATCCCTTTTGCTAAACCTGAGTAATAGGGACCCCCCCAACCTCATTTCTTGGAAGCTGAAAAGCATGAGGAACTTTCATACTATTTCTTTTAATCTTTTTGAAAAACCAACATAAGTTTTATCAACATTTTTATGTGACCTCAGCTTATGAACCTCACCTTCCAAAACCAATTAATGATTATGAATCACATCGGGCTTTAACACAAACCCCCTCACCATTAGCTTTAATGTAAAAAATAGCCCTAGCTTTATAATTGCACCTACGACTCCGTTTAGCAAATGCCTAATCTTGTTTCCCAGGATGCCTTTTAAAACCTTACTTGCTGCAACAAAACTTCGTCGAACGCACCTCTTATAAACCCTCTCTCCTCCTCAACTTATCACATCTTATAGACAAACTCTTATGAAAAGCATACTCATTGTATACTTAATTGCTACATCTAGAGAATTGACCCTTTCCCAAGCATTTCTGATTCATCACCTCCTTCACTTCAACAACGCATTCAGCATCAATAGCTGTAGATTTCCCTTTATCAGTAATAATAGAATTAGACACAACAATAATAGCATTATCATTATCAGGCACAACACAATTGCACTTAGAAGCCATGTCTTTTCCTTTTAAAACACTAACAGGATTAGACAAAACTCTAACATAATCACCAACATCAATGACCTCGGCAATAGATGATATAATGTAGACAACAAAAATGAAGAATCATCTGCAAAAATAAACATAATTTTTGTGATGAACTAGACGGCAAATTTGGTGAGCACAAGCTAAATCATAGTGAGCTAAACATATTTTTTAGTGAGATGAACTGTAATTTTTTCCTAGTGAGCACAGAAGTGATCTGCAAAAGCAAACATAATTTTTATAATGAGCTAAATTGTATAATTGCCTAGCACGAATTAAACTTAGTGAGCCGACGTATTTCTATTTCTAGTAAGCTAACAACTATAGTTAGCGAGCACAGAACTTATTATAGTGAGCTATTGTTTTTCCTGCTAGGCACATAATTGATTATAGCGACAATATTTAGTGAAACACTGATTATAAGTGGTGAGTACAAGCTGAATCCTAGTGAGCTAAATGTATTTTCTTAGTGAGATGAACTTTTTTTTTTTTTTCCTAGTGAGCACAGAAGTGCTTTGCAAAAGCAAACGTATTTTTTTATAGTGAGCTAAATTGTATAATTTCTTAGCACAAACTGAACATAGTGATCTGACATATTTCTTTTTCTAGTGAGCTAACAATTATATTTAGTGAGCATAGAACAGATTATGGTGAGTTATTGTTTTTCCTATTAGGCAAACTAAAATTTACTTAGAATGAAATATATTCAAACATCAAACAAGAGAAAATTGTTCACATTGTATATTAACCATTATAAACAATTAGAAATAAGAAAATACAACTCAAACCAAAAAATAATCATTCTAACAAACATTCCAAATCAACTAATAACAAAGCCACATATATATTCAAACCTCCAACTACATTACATTTCCAAAATACAGAATCATAACAATGAATGCAATCCAATTCGAAAATCTCCAAGTTAGATCATCATAACCCAAAATTAAAACACGCAAAGTCCAAAATCCAAAACAAAAACAAAGATCGACAATAGCATAATCACACCTGAAGAAGAACTCGTATTTAAAGAATCTTTAAGGTCAATAGTAATGTTAAGATCAATACCATACATTGAATAATTGCAAAAAAACTGAAGGAATCAAAATGGCAAAACGGATAAGTGCTCGAATAGAGCAGCGAACAAAGAAAACGTGAAACCGAGATTTCTTTCAGTTGTGAAAATGCTTTTTTAAAAAAGCAAATACGCGAAATGTAAGGCCCAAACCGAGAGAGACCCAAAAATGCCTGAGACCAAAAAATGCAACGTTGTGGACCCGATTGGACAAATAAGATGTCCACCCGGTACCACCCAATAAATTACCTACTAGTGCCTTAAGCGCTTGGCTTACAAAATTTGTGCTCCAAGTCATAGGGGACCCACTCTTTCATATAGCATTGATTGAATTAGGGAACAGGGTCAATTTGTTATCCTTTACTGAGTATGAAAGATTCGAGTTAGGTGAGCTAAAACCTACTAAGATAGTCATCTAATTAGCTGGTAGATTGACTAGGTTATCAAGGAGCAAGGTAGAGGATGCACTGATTGAAGTGGATGAATTCATTTACGTAATAGACTTTCTTATTCTTGAAATTAAAAAAGTGGCTAATGTTGCTAATCAAATCCTTCTAATTCTAGGGAATCCTTTCTTAGCTCCTTCAAATGCACTCACTAGCTGTAGAAACGGAATAATGAGAATATCTATTGGCAATATAACTTTCGAGTTGAACATCTTTAATACGTGAAGATAACCTTCAAGATTGGATGATATTCAGACTTCTACACAGAATTAGGTAGAGGATTTTATTTATGATGATGAGTTTGATGATATGTTTGCTACTGAGTATGAGTCTGTTCTGATTGATGATGACCCTAAATATGATTTGTTTGAGTTTGATGACCTATGCTCTATTTCGGAATCTTTGTTTTCTTCTACTATTGAGTTTGATTCCCACAATACATCTCTTGACTTGAAACCTCTTTCTAATTCTCTTAAATATTCATTTTTGGGCCCTGATGAATGTCTATATATAATTATTGCTTCTGACTTAGATTGTAAGCAAGAGGAAAAATTAATTGCCTTGGAGAGAAAAAGGAAGCCATAGGTTTGGACTCTAGCGGATACCAAGGCCAGTAGTTCTTCGATTATGTAGCATAAGATCCATTTGGAGGATAATATTAAGCCTTACTGTGATTGTCAAATGCATTTGAACCCAACCTTGTAGAAAATAGTTAGGAAGGAAGTCCTAAAAAGGTTAGACGATGAAATTGTCTACCACATTTCTGAGATAGTGAGTGGGTTAGTCCTATTGAAGTGTTTCTTAAAAGACATGCATTGGAAATATAAAGAATGAACTGATTCCCACTTAAAGTCCAGTCTAGGTGGTGGGTTTGCATTTTAAGTATAGAAGACTGAATGATGCTACTAGGAAAGACCATTTCCCTCTTCCCTTCCTTTCCCAGATGTTAGAGAGTTTAGCTCGATATTCATTCTATTGCTTTTTGGTTGGATATTCTGGATATGCCTAGATCTGTATTGCTCCTCAAGATTAAGAGAAGACTACTTTCACCTGACCTTTTGGTACATATGCCTTTAGGACAATGCCTTTTGAACTTTGTAATGTTTATGCTATCTTTCAAAGGTGGTTAATTTTCATTTTCTCAAACTTAGTTGAACATTGCAGGGAAATTTTCACAGATGACTTCTCTGTGTTTGGGTCTTCCTTTGATGATTGTTTGCCTAATCTGGCTTTTATCATTATTTCATTAAGGATTTTAGCAAGATAGGCAAGCCTTTGACTAATGTTCTAGCTACAGATGTGCTGTTTTGTTTCTTTGAGAAGCGTTATGTGACATTTGCTAAGTTCAAAGAAGTCTTGACATCTGCTCTCATTCTCCATCCTCCTATCTGTGGAAAACTCTTTGAGTTAATATGTGACACATATGATAATGCTACCAAAGATGTCTTAGGGTTGGAAACCCTATGTTATTTATCATGCTAGTTACACTCTGACTGATGCCTAGCGAAACTCCACTGTAAGTGAGGAAGGATTTTTGCTATAATCTTTGGCTTTAAGAAGTTTAACCTTACCTAGTTAGGTTTCATGTCATTGTCTGTACTGTCCATACTGCCCTTAAGCACCCTTTTTCTAAGAAGGATGCCAAGCCTATAGTTGTGAGATGTATTTTCGTTTTTTTATAATTTGATTAAGAGATTCAAGATAAGAATGGTTCTGAGAGCTTAGTTGCTGACCGTTTTTCTAGGATTATTCGTGATAGAGAGTTTGAGTCTCATATTTCTGAGTACTTTTCTGATGAGCAGCTGTTTGTAGTTCACTTTGACCCTTGGTGTGCTGATATTGTGAACTATTTGGTATCCGGATTGAGAATAATAGACACTGATTTTTTCACCTTATGAAATTGTTTATCTAGGATGACTTGTACTTGTTTTAATATTGTTCTGCCCAAGTCTTTAAAAGGTACAATCCTAACCACGACGTTAGGAGGATCCTCTCTTTTTGTCATGACTAAGCATGTGGGGGATACTTCAATAGGAGAAAGACGATGACCCAAGTTCTTCAGTGTTGGTTTCTATTGGCCTATTCTATTTAGGTATGCTTTTGAGTATTGCAAGGATTATCGTAGCTCTCAATAGTTGGTAGGGTTAATAGGAGAGACATGATGCAACTCAATCACATCATTGTGGCAGAGGAGTTATAGATCTCATGAAACCATTTCCATCTTCTTTGGTTATAAGTATATTTCATTGGTAATAGACTATGTTTCTAAGTTGATAGAGGTCATCCCTACTAGGCCCAGCGACGCTCAAGTGGTTGGGAAATTCATTAGTAAGAAAATTTTTGCTAGATTTTACATGCCCCGAGCTATCATTACTGATCAGGCTAACCACTTTGCTAATAGGTCTTTTGATACTTTATTGAGGAGGTACTCTATAATCCACGGACTTGTGTTGTGATTTTTCCAGAAGTGCATGGTTTTATCGCTGCATTACTCACAGGTGTCGGTCCACAGGGATGAGATAAAAATTAGGCTATTTAATGAAGCTTAAACCAACGTGTTCTGTACTAGCTCTCAGCCTAAGAAAGATAACTTAGATGATTAACGCCAGTTATTTAGATTATAGGGAGCTCGTATTAAAATAAGAAAAAGTAGTAAAAAAAACGAACAATCTGTCAGCCCAATAACACCCATTAGTAACAGAAAAATGTGAAACGCACTAGACACCAACCATGCTAATTAAGATAAAATGATGAAATCAAGGGCATTTCATAATTTTCAATCAAGCGAATTACAGCAAAAACAAGAGCAACATACGCCTAGCGTGTCGGACACGCCCAAAATCGTGACCTGTAGCCATTGAACAAAACATTTTGTAATAAGGAATAGAAACAAAAATCTTAGCATCAAAGGAAGATAGCCTCATGACAATTGTGACAACCCGAAACCTGGAAATTGAAACTTGTTTAGTAGAGTTAAAGTAGGCTCAAATTCAGAACTAAACACAATCAGATTAATGACTCATAAATTCACACAAAAAAAAAAACTGAAATTTATCACTTGAATCAACCACAAGCTTAAGCCAGTGACAAATACGAAAATAAAAATAAAATTGGATCCGATATTGAGAAAGACAAAATATATGAAACCCCTCATCTCCTCTTTGCCACTATCCTTCGATCGTCTATTTAAATGCCTACAGAAATGCTGCCCCTCACCCCTCTTTACTTCACATAGTGATCGAAAATAACATCTTGAAATCGCCTAAGTGATGATGAAGTTGATGCTGATAATGAAGGAAGAGATATAAATTAAAGAAATTTAAAGGTCATGGGGGAAACAGTTATAGGAGATCAGAGGTTCAAGAAGATAAAGGAAGGGTCGAGTTTACTGGTCGAGGCAGTGAAATGAAAGAAGAAGGAGAATTGCAGAGTCGGTGGAAACGGGAGGTCACATGAGGTGCTCGTGACGATAAGTGAAAGGCCTGTCCGCATTGGGTGTGGCTTTCTAAGAGAAATAGGCACGCGAAATATGCCCAGGAAAGGAGAAAAGGCAAAGAAGCAAAGAGAAGGAGTTGCTGAGGCTGTTTAGGGAATGTGGGCCTGGCCAGAGAGAGAGAGAGAGAGAGAGAGAGAGAGAGAGAGAAGGGAAAGAGAGAACAAGAACGAGAAAATGGGTCGGCCAGTGTGAACTGGGCCTCAGTACTAGGTCTGTTCTTTTCTTCTTCCTTCCTTTACCTTGCACAATCTAAAGCTTACTCTTGGTTGTTCAAATTTATTTATTTTTCAACACTTCACAACTTTTACAAAATAAACAAAATATTACTAAAATCTAAATTTAATAATTTATCTGTGCGCAAACATTGCATAACAAAGGGTGTACAAGTGGCATAATTTCAGGTTGAATAATACTCCCACACCTAAATTTTGCTTGTCCTTGCTGTAAAATGAAACTAAAATCTTAGAAAAAAAATAAAATCCTAACTCACTTTTGTAGGAATTACAGTTACACTTAGCATGTGCAACAAGACCTTTAATGCCTTAGGTTGTCCCTAGTGGACGAGTAAGGTCTTAGGAGAGTTTGCAGAAGATATACACACATAACCTTAAAACATATATATACTTATTCCAGTTAACCACAGCACTCAGGCAACTTAAGCGCTAGATCATATATAAACACAGTGCACAAATCAAGAAATTCTTAATCCCCACCAACGAAATCTGTACACAGTCTCTCACCCTATATAAAAATTATGTACAAGCTCGAGTAGCAGAATGCCACTTTAGAGATATGTAGAACACTCCCACTTATGTGCTTAGAATATGACAACTTTACTGAATTCTCTTCCAATTATACAAACTATCACAGGCTTGTTAAGAATCTCAATTCTCTACCGCTAAGATGCAATATGAAAACAATAATCAAGAGGACTTTTCCTTGCAATAGGGCTAAGGTTAAGGGTTAGGAGACGGACAAATGATTTGGGAAATAAAGAGCTAAAAGCCAAGTGACTTAAGAGCAACCAACACTTACGCCAATTATAATAAGCACTCTTCTAAAACAAAGTAAGATCACACCCCATAGAATTAGACCATTGGAAATGAGCATTTATAATGATAACATTCATGCCAAACACTCTTATTCACTCTTTTTCAAGCTTTTGAGAAATTTTTTTGGACTTTTGTTTTAATCTTTTTCCTTAGAAAGTTTTCCCCTTTTCTTTGTTTTTCTTGCTTTTTTCACATTTTTTCCACTAACAAAATGAATGAATGGCATGTACAAAAATAACACAATTCAATTTCCAAATGGTTTCTGATAAATGCTAAATGTATGCATCATTTTAGGGCTATTTTGCTTCATTTTTAGGAGAATTATGTGTTTTGAGTCGTAATTTATACTCCTATTCTCGATTTTGCTTGGGTATGGTTGTTTGATTTGATTCGTAGGATTTTAGGCCTTTTTATCCAACATTTGACCCTTATGAATGTATTTTGACCTCTCCCATGGATACCCATGTGATGCTACGCCCATGGAACAAAAAAAGAGCAGAAAACTCGTTCCGGCCCAGGCCACAGTCGGACCGTGATGTCTGCCACGATCCGTGGTGAGTTGAGAAACTATTACCCCTTCATTTTCCTTCAGCTATATGGCTAAAAACATCCGAGCTCTCTTATAAAAGGGCTTCATTTAGCAGCAGAAGAAAAAGGATATGCATAGACATATAGATAGAAAGCAAGCAAGAGTAGTATAGTTTATCTTCTTTCTCAAATTTTTGTTTTTAGTTTAGATTCTTAGTTTGATTATTTTGTTGGTGAGAAATCTTGAATGTGAGTGTTTGATCTTGAGGTGGTTTGAAACCCTTGGTTGAAGGCTATTCTCAGTCAAGCCCTTCCGCTCAGATTTTACAAAACGTTGGTTAGTTGTTTAATCCTTAATCATGAGTGAGTAGTTTTTATTTTGTCTAGGGATTCAGTAGTTTATGAAAGTATAGTTGGATCATATTTTAATCTATAGAATTTTGTTTATTTTATGATTGGTTTAATTTTGTTCTATCAAGTGATTATTATGTTGTGAGTGGATTTTTAGCTAAAATTTGCTCATACACTTGAAATAATTGAGTGAAAAACTGAAAGGTGACATTTGACTATTCGACTGCTTGATAAAACCTGACATAACGACATCTCGAAAGAGAGATTTGCGTGTTAGGAGGACATAGAGTGTAATTGAAGATGTTAAACTTGGATTGAGATAAATTTGTTTGAAAGAACGACTTTTGCTTAGTATAGGAAAATTTGGTTGAGTTCGAAAAAATAGGCTAGATTTTTGGATACATGCAAATCCTTGAAATTAACCGATTAGAAAAAAGCATATCCTTATCATTTTTATCCGATCAACTTTTATAACTACATGAATTCTTAGGCATGTTTCTTAATTGATTTAAAAATTAGTGAATTAGAAGTTGTTAAATCAAACCCTCTTGAATTAGAATTTTACTTAGCATATTTTGGTAGACAAAACTCGATTGATTACATTAGTTCCTGAGGAGTGATCTTTTTATCTGTACTACGACTGCCCATACGCTTGCGATAGTGGTCCAGTTTTTGGCGCTATTGCTAGGTATCAATCTGTTAACTATTGAGTTAGTCTTACGAAAGTGACTAAGTATTTTATTGCCTTTTACTTTTATCTTCTTTTTATTTTCTTGTTTGATTGCGCTGGTGGTGTTAGTGATAGTGCTTGCAGGAATTTTTTTCTGTTTGTGCGAAGTTCAATATTGTGCAAACCTGATCTTGAGATTGAAAGGTCTTTCTACTGAAGGAGGAAAAGCAAAGGATTGAAGAACAAAGACGCAAGGCAAGAAGGAATTCAATAAACATGGCGGGAGAAGGAGGTGACCAAAGAAGGACATGTCGAGATTTTGTTATCCCTGGAGTTCACGGGATCGCCTTAAGCATTACTCACGCTACTGTTAATGCAAACAATTTCGAGCTCAAACCGGCACTCACTTCGATGGTGTAACAATCCCAGTTTGGAGTAACGTCTTCAGAAGACCCGAGTCTACACCTCTTGGTCTTTTTAGAGGTGTGCGACATGTTAAAACTTAATGGAGTCTCCACTGATGTGATTCCCTTGCACTTATTTCCTTTCTGATTAAGGGATAAAGCAAGAGCTTGGTTACACTCCTTGCCATCTGGATGCATTACCACTTGGGATGAGTTGAAAATAGCCTTCCTCGCTAAGTTTTTCCCCCCAAGCAAAACAGTAAGCTGGAGAAATCAAATCACCAACTTCATGCAAAAAGATGAAGAGATGCTTTATGAAGCTTGGGAGTGGTTTAAAGATTTGCTGCACTTATGCCCTCGTCATGGTCTTCAGCATTGGATGATTATCCAAGCGTTTTATAATGGTGTGACCCAACCTGTGAGGTCTACTATTGATACGGCAGCAGGAGGAACCTCAATGAACAAAACTAAGGATGAAACCTATAATCTAATTTAGGAGATGACACTTAACAACTTTCAATGGTACACAGACTGAGGCCAACCCAAAAGGGTTGGAGGTAAGCTTGAAGTTGATGTGCTTACTTTACTTTCTACTAAAGTAGATGCTATGACTCAAAGATTGGATTGAATGAATGTTAATGCTATGAATTCTAGTGCCCCTTCCCCTTGTGAAATTTGTGGTTCTATTGAGCATGTAACTTTGAATTGTCAAGTTGGGAGCTATTTTTCCCAAGACCCTAGTGAAGTTAACTATGTTTAAAACTTTAACCCGAGACCGGCCAATGGCCCTTATTCTAGTACATATAATCCGGGTTGAAAGAATCATCCGAATTTCTCCTATAGGTCTAATCCAAACCCATTGAGGATGCCCTATATGAATGCTAGACCACCCCCTGGTATTCAAAGACCCATGTTCCCTTCTTAAGTACCCAAAAGTCCAATTTAGAAGTGATGATGGAAAGTATGCTTATGGTGCAACAAAAATAGAATGAGTATTTTAAGCATTAGCCTTAAAGATTGATGTGCTTACAACTCATAATAGGATTTTGGAAGCCCGAATTGCCCAAAAAGCTAGTTTTTCATCTGCACCCCCAGATAGACTTCCTAGTAAGCTCGACCCTAACCCTTATGAGTGTTGTAACTGTGTCACCTTGAAGGAAGCAGTAGAGGACTTAATTGACCCTAAGGATATACCAATGGAAGAGGGTAGAGAGATAATCATGGGTAGAAGTAAAGAGAGAAACAATGGTGGCAAGGCTGCCACATTAGTAGAGAATGACACTATAGAGATCCCCACAGTTTTTCCACCTAAGTTCCTTGGCCTAAGTAGTTTTCCCATCCCATGTATTGTAGGAAAAGTGGAGATTAAGAGAGCCGTATGCGATCTAGGTGCAAGTGTTAGTATAATGCCATATTCTTTGTTTCATAAGCTTCACCCAGGACCATTACTAGCCACACCATTTTCACTACAGTTAGCAGACGGTTCTGAGACACAACCCATAGGTAGATTGGATAATGTGCCAGTCAATATAGGAGATATTTTGGTATTCGAAGACTTTATCATAGTTAATATGCCCGAGACTGATGATGCTCAAATTATTCGAGGTCGGCCCATTTTGGCTACACCTAGTTGTCACATTGATGTAAGAGAGAGTCGAATAACTTTTGAGATGGAAGGGCGTTATGGTGTGTTTTGTCATATGAAGGAAGACGTGATTTTTCTTAGTTCTTCTACATTAGATGCATTACCTCTTTCCCCTAAGATTGACACAGAGGATGTCTTGAAATTATGAAGATCCTCCTGATTCTAATTGAATTTCTTATGAGGACCCAACCAAAGGTATGTTAAGGTGGAGTTTGCTGCTCCTATGTCACCTAATATGCCTGAGGTTGAGGTCCCTGTTCCTAACGAGTCTTCTATGAGCGACTACTGTAGGTTCGCACAAGCTGTTCTCTCTATGCCCCATATGGAAGGATGTGATGCAGATTTTGATTTGGGGGTCGAATAAGTTGATTGTAACCTGCCTGATAGGCCACAAGTGCACTTTATTTTGTATGCAGATAATGCATTATGGCACTGAGTCATGAAAACGAAGGGCCTTCAACCAGAACTTTTAAGATGGTACCTTCGACTAAAGAAGTTTGACTTTTTGATCGGTGATAAAGCCAATGATCCAGACCAATCATAAAGGAAGGGTCAAGCTCTTAACCTTAAAAGAGCACTTCTTGGGAGGCAACCCAAGCTCTTTTCCTTTTTTTTTTTCCCTTCCTCAGCTTTAATTTTACTGTTTTTTGTTCTTTGGAAAAAAAAAGAGAGAAAAAAAAAGAAAAGAAGGGGAGCAAACACAAAAAAAACTATGAATAAAAGGTTTGGCATCATGGCCAGACCCCCAGAACTATGGACGTGGGGTGCTAAGCTAGAAAATTGAAAAAAATGGTGACCCGCAGACACCACGGATGGACCATGGTAAATCCCACGGTCTGTGGTATCCTACTATGGCCCATGGTCTAGGTCCTTGACCGTCGTGGCCCCTTACTTTCCCTTACAGCTTCATCTTCTTCACAACACACTCTCTCTCTCTCTCTACCTCCGTTTGTTCTCTCTAAACCCTCTATAGCTAATACCTTCAATCTTCCCTTATTTCATCTCCATTTTCACTTACTTTTACCCAAAATCATCCCTTTTCACTCAATCTTTTCTCTTTCCCTATAAATTTCATCTCTTTACTTTATCTTTCTTCTTCACATTCATCTCACTTCACTCATTCACCATTCCATCCTATTCCCTCTCTTATTCTTCTTTTTTTTTTTTACTTAATTTCTTCATTTTCTTCTTCAAATTTTTCTATTTAGTTTTTAGTTTTAGTTTTTGCAATAATGGCACCAACCAAGAGACAAAGGAGTACTAAGGAGGTTGGATCCTCAAGTCAAGCACCAACTCGATCTCAAAGGACATCCCGAAACTCCATAAATGCATGAGCACAAGGTAACATTCCTCACCCTCTTGGTTTGGCACATCCTGATCATGTTGCTCGATAATTGCTTGAATGAACGTATGGTTGTAGCAACTAGATATTATGATAAGGAACTGTTAGCTCGGTTAGGAATGTTGGATGATATTTGATGGATGTTTGTACGTGGTGGTATGGGACACTTGTTAGAAATCAAAGAGCATGCATATCAGGACTTGACCCTAGAATTCCTAAGTATACTTCATGTCGAGGTCACTAGAGGCCCTCAATGTTAAGCCGGACACATATCATTTTATTTGCAGGCTCAATTTTACGAAATGAACTTAGGTACCGTTAATGGTATATTCGGTTTTCCACATAGCATGGATTTACTAAACCATCAAGTCCTCCATGAATTCAACCCGAATGCTTTTGGGGTGAACTTTTAAGGAATGTTAGGTATAGCACTAGTTCATCGAAGTGCACACATATTAGGAGCCCTTACATTAGAGTAGCTCAGCGTATCTTGGCTTCTTGTTTATTTTCTCGGGACGATAGTCTGAATGTCTCGAGATTATCTAAGTTGTACTTTTTTTCCTATATGCCTGATAGTGTCCAGCTTGACCTTGGTTCTTTTTTAGCCAGGCAGTTGCATAGTGCTACTGTAAGCACTAAAGGTAGGATAGCCATATGTGGGATTGTGACTGCTATTGCTAGATTCTTAGGTATTGAGCCCAACCCTGAGGATGAAGTTTTAGGGTCCGAGCGGCTTGATGAGGCTGCTTTTGAAATTATGAACTTTTATAAAGTTGAGGCTGGGATTTTATGTTGGATTTACCCTGGGGACCGGCTTTTGCCGCTTTCCAATGTCGATCGAACCACATTGCTTCACCAGCTAACCTTTACTAGGTACCTGGTGATGACGAGGTTGTCCGACCCACACCCCATTATCCAACCACTCATTCTAGCCCAGCAGGACCTAGTTCTTCCTCTCAACCACCCCCTCCTGACTATACTGACCTCCAAGACACCCTTAGATCCATTCAAGAGGAGCAAGTTTTCCTTCGAGCATTTGTTGCTTCTGAGAACGCCGCTCTTCGGGACTTAGTCCAAGAGCGCCACGATGAGCTTCGTGGGATGCGTGCTTCCCAGACACACTATTTCCAGGACTATAGGGTATGTCTAAAGACCTGGCGAGATTGACATATCTCTTATGGCCAACCATCCCATCCTCCTTCATCACCTCATTTCTGATTGCTTTGTGCTCCTCCCTTTCCCTTTTTCTATTTTGTGCCCACATGGAGGGCAATATGTGGTTCCAAGCATGGGGGAGTTAGTCATTATATTTGGCATCTAATGCCTGATTTGGTTTGGTGTGCTTGTGCTTTGTATATGTTATTTGTGATAGTTTTTGGAGTTTTTGTTTTAGGTTTTAGTTTTGTTTACTAGTATTTTAGTAGTGTATTTAGTTATCTTTTCATTCTCGGTTGCTTTTTAATTTTTCTTTTATTAGTTTCTTTTGCATTTTATTTTGCATTGTCCTTAGTAGCATTCACAAAAAGGGAAAAAAAAAAAGAAGTGAGTTTAGGAGGATTCGATGATCATCTTTCTAGATTTGGTAGATTTCTTTAGTTTAGTTTGATCCGTTGATTTGCCTAAATTGTGCATAAAAATGTTTGGGAATGAGTTTTTGAAATGAGCTCCATGTTTTGACAACATGTTGAGTGCGAGTTGATTACCCGATGAGTCTTTACATGAATTTTGGCATGTGTTTACTAATGAGCTAGTCATGACCTTAGTATATGTCCTGTAAGGCTTTGAGCTTTTAGAGGCTATTTATCAATTTAGTCTCATATTTTCTTTCATGTGTGACTTTTCCTAGACATCATTTCTCTAGAACTTGCTTTAATTCTCATTTAAGATCATATTTCGCATATGCATTTAGGCAATATGATTGAGGTACTTTTCTTTGATTTGTTAAGGCCAAATAGCCATCTTTGTTGTGTATTGTATCCCTTACTAGCCCCTTTGAGCCTATATCCGATTTTCTTAATTTGAACCTCCTATTATAGCCAATGGCCAAATACTTGTCTTACCCTTAAGCCAAGACTAGATGAGTGTTTCATTCTTTTGCATCAAGTTTGATAGGGCACTAGTAAGGTGGATTTTTATCTTTTAGTGAATTTTGGCTGTTTGGTGAAGGGATCTGAGATTTTGATAAATCCCTTATTTATTGTACAAAGTTTGGAAAAGAATTGGGTTTTAAAGTTCGTTATCGATTTCCCCTTGGCTATCCTTTTTGGAAAAAAAAAAAACGAAAGCAACAAAAAAAAGAAAAGAACATGAAAAAAGGGGAAACAATAAAAAAGAAAAAAAATGGAAGAAAGTGTTAGCCTTGTTGGGATTGTAAGTTATTTGTAATTTTTGACTCTTTCTCTCTTGAATAGGGGATGTATTTTGTTGATAAATTGTAATGGTTTAAGAAGGATGTAGTATGATGCATCAGAATTATTTAACTCTTGGTCTCTGGCTTCTAGCTCCTCATTTCCAAAGCATTTATTCCCTTCTTACCTTTACCCATGGCCCTATTATAACCCTCGGAAAGTCCTCATGATTGTCTAGTGTGTTTCCATATTAGTGATGGCAAATTTGAGAGTCTTGTCAAGTTTACGGTAGATTTAAGTCTAAGGAATGAGAATTGAGAGAGCTTTCATTATTATTAAACACATAAGTGATGAGAGCCAGATAACTATAGTGAGGTTCCACCGGCTTTGCTAGCCTTACTTATTTTATATGTTGAAATGACTATATTTGACAATTTGTTAAGATTGATTCAAGTTTAACATTGGGGTCTATCAAAAGGTTTGCGAAAATTTCATTCCCTAATCTGTTTGTTAATGATTTTTGCATCTTTTTTGGTTACCTTTGGATCAACTTTGCCATTTGAATATTACCTATGTCTATCCTGAGGAGGTTATGTATAGTTTTACTTTTCTTTGTATTACTTGAGGACAAGCAATAGTTTAAGCATTGGAGAGTTTGATAAGTGCTTAACTTATATATCATTTTAGGGCCATTTTGCTTCATTTTTAGAAGAATTATGTGTTTTGAGTCATAATTTATACTCATATTCTCAATTTATGCTTGGGTATTGTTGTTTGATATGACACACAGGATTTTAGGCCTTTTTACCCATCATTTGACTTTTAATGGATGCATTTTGACCTCCCCCATGGATACCCATGTGATGCTATGCCCGTGGAACAAGAAAAGAGCATAAAACCGGTTCCAGCCCAGACCACAGGTCGAGTTTGCTGGTCTGGGTAGTGAAAAGAAAGAAGAAGGAGGATTGGAGGGTTTGAGGAAACGGGAGGTCACATGAGGTTCTCTAGACAATAAGTGAAGGGCCTGTCTGCATTAGGTGTGGCTTTGTAGGAGAAATGGGCACGCGAAATGGGCTGCAGGAATGGAGAAGGGGGAAAGAAGCAAAAAGAAGGAGCCACTAAGGCTGTCCAGGTAATGTTGGGCCTGGCCCACGAGAGAGAGAGAGAGAGAGAGAGAGAACAAGAACGAGAGAATGGGTCGTCTAGCGTGCACTGGGCTTCAGTACTGGGCCTAATCTTTTCTTCTTCCTTCCTTTACCTAGCGCAATGTAAAGCTTACTCTTGGTTGTTCAAATTTATTTATTTTTCAACACTTCATAACTTTTACAAAATAAACAAAATATTACTAAAATCCAAATTTTTAAATTTATTTGCGCGTAAACATTGCATAATAAAGGGCGTAAAAGTGACATAATTTCAGGTTGAATAATACTCCCATACCAAAATTTTGCTCATTCTTACGTAAAATGAAACTAAAATCTTAGAAAAAGAAAATGAAATCCTAACTCACTTTCGTAGGAATTACGGTTGCACTTAGCATGTGCAACAAGCCCTTTAAGGTCTTAGGTTGCCCCTAGTGGACGAGTAAGGTCTTGTGAGGGTTTGCAAAAGGTATACCCACATAACCTTAGAATGTTATTTTCTTTCAAAAACTCATATATACAACATCGAGAAAACATATATATATATATATATATATATATATATATATATAATATAATATATATATATATATATTATACATACATATATATATATATATATATATATATATATATATATATATAGATATATATATCTATAACATATATATATATATATATATATATATACATATATATATATATATATATATATATATATATATTCCAGTTAACCACATCACTCAGGTAACTTAAGTGCCAGATCACATATAAACACAATAGACAAATCAAGAAATTCTTAATCCCCACCGATAAAATTTATACACAGTTTTCACCCTATTTAAGAATTATGTGCAAGCTAAACTGGTAGAGCCTCACTTTAGAGATATGTAGAACACTCCCACTTATGTGTTTAGAATATGACAAGTTCACTTAATTCTCTTCCGATTGTACAAACTGCCATAGGCTTGTTAAGAATCTAAATTCTCTACCAATAAGATGTAATATGCAAACAATAATCAAGGGGACTTTTCCTTTCAATAGGGCTAAGGTTAAGGGTTAGAAGATAGATAAATGATTTGGGAAATGAGGAGCTAAAGCCGAGTGACTTAAGAGCAACCAACACTTACGTCAATTATAATAAGCACTCCCCTAAAACAAAATAAGATCACACCCCACAGAATTAGACTATTGGATTTATAATGACAACATTCATGCCAAACACTCTTATTCACTCTTTTTGAAACTTTTGAGATTTTTTTTTCGGACTTCTACTTCAATCTTTTTCCTTCGAATGTTTTCCGCTTATTTTTGTTTTTCTTGCTTTTTTCCCTTTTTTTCACTGACAAAATGAATGAATGGCATGTAGAAAAATAACACAACTCAATTTTCAAATAGTTTCTAATAAGTACTTAACGTATACATCATTTTAGGGCTATTTAGCTTCATTTTTAGGAGAATTATGTGTTTTGAGTCATAATTTATACTCCAATACTTGATTTATGCTTGGATATGGTTGTTTGATGTGATTTATAGGATTTTAGGCATTTTTACCCATTATTTGACCCTTGATGGATGTATTTTGACCTTCTCCACGGACACCCATGTGATGCTACACACGTGGAACAAGAAAATAGCAGAAAACTAGTTCCAACCTAGACCACGGTTGGACCATGATGTCTACTACGGTCCGTGGTGAGTTGAGAAACCATTGCTATTTCGTTTTCCTTCAGATGTGTGGCTGAAAATGTCTGAGCACTCTTATAAAAGGGCTTCGCTCAGCAGCAGAAGAAAAAGGATGTGCATGGAGATATGGATAGAAAGCAAGCAAAAGTAGCATAGTTTATCTTCTTTCTCAAATTTTTGTTTTTAGTTTAGATTCTTAGTTTGATTATTGTGTTGGTGAGAAATCTTGAGTGTGAATGTATGATCTTGAGGCGGCTTGAAGCCATTGGTTGAGGACTATTCACAGTCAAGCCCTTCTGCTCAGATTTCACAAAACGTTGGTTTGTTGTTTAATCCTTAATCATGAGTGAGTAGTTTTTATTTTGTCTAGGGATTTAGTAGTTTATGAAAGTATAATTGGATCATGTTTTAATCTATAGAATTGTGTTTATTTTATGATTGGATTAATTTCGTTCTATCAAGTGATTATCATGTTATGAGTGGATTTTTGGCTAAAAGTTGCTTGCACACATGAAACAATTGAGTGAAAAACTGAAAGGTGACATTTGATTATTAGACTGCTTGATAAAACCTGACATAACATCTTCTCGAAAGAGATACTGGCATGTTAGGAGGACATAGAGTATAGTTGATGATGTTTAACTTGGATTAAGATAAATTAGTTTGAAAGAACCACTTTTGCTTAGTTTAGGCAAATTTGGTTGAGTTCAAAAGAATAGACTAGATTTTTAGATAGACTACAAATCCTCGAAATTAATCGATTAGAGAAAAGCACATCCTTATCATTTTTATCCGATCAACTTTCATAACTACATGAATTCCTAGGCATGTTTCCTTAATTGATTTAAAAATTGGTGAATTAAAAGTTGTTAAATCGAACCCTCTTGAATTAGAATTTTACTTAGCATATTTTGGCTGACAAAACTCGATAGATTACATCAGTTATTGAGGAGCGATCTTTTTATCTATACTATGACTACTAGTGCGCTTGTGGCAATGGTCAGTTTCTATGATACATTCCATTATATAACCTAAATCAACCACCAATTACATAACCACCCAAAGTTTACCCACCCAATAATGAAGTGTTGCCCTACTTGGCTTGGCTTAGGTATAGAAGATGTGTTTAGGCCAAAGGCTAAAATGAAAGGTTCACAACAAAAAGGCCAAGGCTTAAAGAGTTGGCAAAGAGTAAAGCATTTCAAATCATGGATGACAGTTTAGCTATGTGGCTTACAAAATGAATAAATGCCTCCATCATATTATCATAATGCAAATGCCAAATGTGATTTCAAAGGGAATCGTAGAAAGTTCTAGAAATGTAATCATGAGAGAGACACACATGAAAGAAAAATGTGAGACTAAAATGATGAATTAGTCTTTAAAGCTCAAAATCAAATGAGTTATCTACCAAACTCAAGCTTGTATTAGAAAATATCAGGGTTAGGACTGCACACAAACACCATACTTTTGACTAAGTTCTATCAATGCGCACCACGTCTATGTACAACCTAACAGTAAGGGTACAAGAGAACATAATCAATTAGAATAGAAAATATATATTCCCCAAAGATAAAAATCTTTTTTTTTGGATTTCAAAAAAATTTTCATTTTTTATTTCATTTTCTCAAATTTTTGGAACAAAATTTCCCCACCCCCACACCTAAATTAGACAGTGTCTTCATTGGAAGTGAAAGGATATATCAAAGCTAAAAATAAAAATGTATATACAAAAAGAAAAGAAGACTTAAAAGGAAAGAAATATGACAAGGCTCTAAAACTCAAAAGGAAAACAATAAAATAAAACAACAAATATATACAAAAGAAAACAAAATAAAAAGAGAAGATAAAGAGGAACGATTATACCAGGACACGTGTTGAATTACACCTAAGCTATGCCTTCCTTAAAATCAAGGAATTTATGAAGCATCAGCCACTCCAGATCAAGCTACTCAAATCAGAATCAGCATGAAGTAGCTTATCAAATAAGGAAGACCAGCTCTCACTTAGATCAATGTAGTAAAAATAAGAGAGCTAGTGCCAAATAGAGTACACCCACAACATCAAGGATGCACAGGTCAGGGCCCATTTCAACCTATCAAATTGGTGGGCGTAAACTTCAAACAGGTAGATGTACTCAAAATTAGCCAGCAAGTGGGTCATTGGCGTTGAAATTGTGTCATCATGAATGAACGGTCTAGGTAAAATAGTGGGTCCTAAGTCTACAAGTCTTTTTCTTTCAATATACTCAAAAGCTTGGTTCAAATCAGCAATTATAGCACAGAAGTCTTAGACTTAGAAAAGGTAGACTTGGATGGCTCAAGGGAAGACAATTATGATGGGGTCAAAGAAAAAGGATTCATATTCAACATAATAACCCACATCAAGACTTTCGTTTTCATCAAACCCACATAAAAAAGATTCACATTCTATCGAGAAAATTTCATCATCACATTTTGAAGTAGTTGGCTCATCTTCGTCCTTACGTGACTCCTGTAAACAAATATCTTCTAACCCATCTATATCAGGATGCTCAACCTCAGTTGTGATGCTCTTATCTCACTCACTAGAATTCTCAAATTCTTTACTCACCACAAGCTCAAAAAAGTCATTAATAGGGGTGGTGGGTTGACAGAAATTAGGACATCCTCAATGACGTCCTTAGATGAGCCAGGTTCAGGTGCAAGGTCAGTGGATAGAGACATAAGGAGCCATTCACTCGTTCTAGGCTAAGAAAAGGTATAATGTTTTGCGGATTAGACCTAGATTGATAAGAGGACTCAATGTCATCATAAAGACTACCTTTAAGTTTAAGAGATCCTAAATTAGAGTCAACCGGATACAAATTATATCCCTCCCTACTATAATTAAAACATTGAGAATATTCAGTAATTCTCTCCTTCATAGTGTCTACCATTTTATCAGTCAATTTATTTATCGTCTTTTCAATACTTGCACATGTAGCGTCAACAACATCACGATAAGGGCACGTATGAACATCATGATCAGATGATTCATAATAATTGCACAAAATATGAGGCACATAAGAGTAAGATGGATCATGTGAGTTACTAAAGGGACCCTTGTTGTAAGGATTAGCATAAAAAACATACTCGCCAAGAGTAGGGTATCCCAAAGTCTCCTTAGCTTGTTTAAACACATAAGTATCCTAAGCTAATTTTTGAAATATGTCCCATACCTTATCTTGCCTGCTAGATAATAATTGCAACATACCTCTAGGACTATATAACCTCTAGATCTAATGTTTAGACCCACAACGATAACCTCACAAATTTACTATTTTTGAAATTTTTAATTCAATTGAGCATGGTACCTATGAAGTGCCGATAAATACCTCCAAAAAGGTTCATGTTCAGATTGTTGGAAATTAAGAACTGGATTCTTAAATTTCTTCTCTTTTTAAAGTTTTTGAAATTTTGCAATTTTTTAGGATTTTCAATTTGTTTTATATTTTACGTTTTTTAAACCCTAAGACACTAATTATAAACTAATAGCTAAACAAAAGCAAGACACTTAAAAAATTAAGTCAACAAAACAAAATAAGCTAACAAAAATAAATTTGTATTAACAAAAGAAAGGAAAAACGCACAAGACTTAAACAACCAGAAGTGACGTAACACAAAAAACCACAAAGAAGCATAAACACCAAGCATGAACATCATTTTATTTTTCTAATTTGAAACACACAAAAACAAAAAATATCAAAACCTAAAACAAAATAAAAGCAAAAAATAAAAAAAACAGAAAATCCAACTCGAATATCAGAACACTGTATAAAGAAAATTGAGCACAATCACAATAAACATGAATATATTTCTTTTCAATTTTTTTCTGTCCTAGAGCAGTGCAGAAAATTCACACCAGAAAATTATTTCTAAAAATCCCAGAAAATTTTTGAAGTTCCTGAAAATTCCACAACATTTCACCTAGACTCTAAATATCATGAAAAATCCACTAAAAATATCATGTGAGAAAAATTCACACCAAAAGTGCTCTGAACAACTCAAACATAATCCAAAAAGCGATAAAAACGTGCACTACTTTTTTTTTCTTGCAAACCTTCACCAGTTCAGCAACAATAGTAAGATCTGATTTTTTTTTTTTTTAGCATCCAATTATCCCTAAAAACGAAGATTAAATTGACTAAAATAAAAAATCAAAATGCTAACTCAAATCAAAAATCAAAAACAAAGAAATATAAACTAAACTAAAACTAATAAACCAAAGCTATACTAACACACACAAAATCAAAAATCAAAAACTTGAAATGAAAACAAACACGACTCAAAACTATGACTCGATGGAAACTAATTTCACAAAATCATCCCCAGTAACGATGCTAAAAACTTCTTGTGATTTTTTCGTAAGTGTATAGTTTTAACATTGTATTACTCTCCGGTGTTAGTCCACAGGGATGAGATAAAAATTAGGCTACTTATTGAAGCTTAAACCAACTTGTTATGTAGTAGATTTCAGCTAAAGAAAAATATAGATGAATGACACTAGTTATTCAAATTATAGAGAGCTCACATTAAATAAGCAAAACAACCAAAAAAAAAAAAAACAATCTGTTAGCCCAATAACACCTATTAGTAACACAAAAATGTGAATTGGGGCATTTGACACTCTTCAAACAAGCGAATTGGAGCGAAACTAGGAGCAACATAAGCCAAGCATATCGAACATGCCCAAAATTGTGAACTGGGCCTCGGTGCTAGGCCTGTTGTTTTCTTCTTCCTTCCTTTGCCTAGGTCAATACAAAGCTTACCCTTGGTTGTTCAAATTTATTTATTTTTTAACACTTCATAATCCTACAAAAAAAAATTTACTAAAATCCAAATTTAATAATTTATTTGTGAGCAAACATTAGATAATAAAGGGTATAAAAGTGACATAATTTTAGATTAAACAACTTGCCACCCTATATCATCCCTGGAACAGTGGGCAAGTGAAAGTGTCCAATAGGAGAAGATTGTGAGTAGAAACCGACAAGATTAGATCAATAAGCTTAGAGGCTCTGCATGGCTTATAAGACAGCTTTTGAGACTCTCTTAGGTATATCATGTTGTAGGGTTATTTATGGTAAGCCTTGTCTTCTTCCGGTTGAGATTGAGCATAGGGCTTGATGGGCCATAAAGATACTTAATTAGAATTTGACTGAAGCCGGTAAGGAGATGAGACTACAATTGATTGAGCTATAAGAGATTGGCGCTAAGGCATATGAGAGTGCTAGATCTTACAAGGAGAGGGTCAAGTTGTTTTATGATGGACACATTCTTAGGAAGGAGTTTTCCCTAAGCATAAAGGTTCTTTTATATTACTCTAAACTCCATCATTTTCTAGGAAAATTGAGGTCCCACTTGACTATATATGGTTGTCATGTTTTTTCCCTTGGTGCAATTGACATACAGGATCTTGAGAGTGGTGCTAAGTTCAAGGTGAATGGCCCATATTGAAGTAGTTTTTGGAGTGCTAAGCATAGAGAATGTGGAGTGTCTAATACTCCGTAAGCCGGTTGATGAGGAGTGATGTACTACTAAGTTAATTCAGGTGTGTTCAGCACCGTACCTAGTTTGATAGAGCCTTCTTCTCCTTCTTTCTCTTCTTTTCTTATTTTATTTGATTTTCTTTTTTTATATATTTGATGCCTTTTGTTTTCTTTTGCATGTATGTTTTTATCAGCTTTAGGGTCGTGTTGTTTTTTCGTATCTTTTTTATTTTTCTTATCTTTTTGTATATAAGTTTTCTTTTTAGTCTTTTATTTTAGGTTTTATATTTTTTTTCATTCCCAATGAGGCCATTGAGTGATCCAGGTTCGAGGGTGAGGAAGCCTTCAATATTCTTGAAAAAAAGGTAAAAGATTTGAATAAAGTCCAAAACGTTTTTGTTTTGTTTGGGAATACGTACTAGCCTGATAATAAGGGCTTTTGTATATATCATTTTTAAGACATTTTGTAGCACTTTTTCGGGAATATATGCGCTTTATGTCATAATTTATACTTTTTTTTTCCGTTTTACGCTTGGGTATGGTTCTTTTATGTGTTTTGCAGGATTTTAGGCCATTTGACCCAACATTTAATGCTTATTTGGGTGTATATTGACCCCTATGGATGCCCCAGAGTTGTTATGCCCGTGGAGCGAAAGAAGAGCAAAAAATCTTGATTCCAACCAGAACCACCCGTGGTGAACCCCACGGTCCGTGGCAGGCCTGCAGCTACTGCACTGTTCGTTTTCCCCGACTTTTGTTGCTGAGAATCTATAGGGGGTGCTATATATAGACATGCTCGGCTGCTGAAAGAAGAGACCCATCATTCCATCTCCATACTCCTTTCCACTCTACTTAGATTAGGACTTTGATTAGAGGAAGAGCGAGTTAAAGGTGAAGATTGCAAGGATTCTGGATCGGGTTTGCAACGACGGTTTAAGCGCGTATTGGCTGAGCAATTCCTCTCCCTTCTCTTCTCTTTTCTGTTTATGTTTTTATGCTTTTAGATTATTGTTGATTCTTATGTTATATTTTGGATTGTTAATCTTGGAATTAAGTTGAGTTGTTGTGATTAAACCGATTCTTGATTTGATCTAAAAGAGTTTTAGATCTGTTAGGTGTATTCTATTGAATCTTAGATATTGATTTTCGAGTAAGAAACTTAATTAATTTCTTGCTTGTTTTAGGCATGTGGTGAAAGACTGAAAGATGAGACTAGAATGTTGTAAAACTAAGATTTGACTTAAGTGGGTGTGATCTTGGGAAAGACTCACCGTTTAAGAAACCCCTAGATTTGATAATCGCGTTCTTTGTGATCTTAGATTAATCAAAAACCGTTGAGAAATGGTAGTTGATTAGATTTAAGAATTTCATTCCACCTCGAAAGAGGTGTTTGATAATTCGATTATCAGTTTTGGAATTATCCATCTAAAGAAGAGGCGCTTAAATAATTTTGGAGTTGAAAAATTGCTTGGTTCGATTAAATTCCTTGATTGATTATTCATCACATTATACACTAAATTAATTTAGTTTCAATATCAATCTTTGATTTGCTTAGCATATGTTGAGGGATTATAACCAGATAGTTCCACCTAGTCTCTGTGGGGTCGACCTTGATTGCTACAACACCATCGTGTGCTTGTGGCTGTACCACCTGATCGATTCCTTCTTCTTGTACCCTAGCTGTTAGGTTGTATATAAGTAGAGGGTACATGATAGAGCTTTGTCCAAAGTCTAGCATTCTACGCTATCCTTACCCCTGATATTTGTAAAGCAATTGTCTTGACTTTCGTAGATAAATTCATGAGACTTTGAGCCTTGAAGACTAGTGTACTATATTTTCTTTCATTTGTGTTTCTTGTATGATTACATCTCTAGAACTGGCTCTAATTCTCATCAAAATTATACTTAGGATATGAATTATGGTAATATGATAGAGGCATTCTTTGTTTTGTGAACCACATTAGCAAAATCACTGCCCTAATTTGAATGTTCTACCCTTCACGAGCCCTTAGAGCCTTTTTGACATTTTTGTTTGTTATATACCCTTTCCTTTAACCTTTAGGCCAAACAAATTTCCTATCACCTAAACCAAATCTAGTGGAGCGACACTTCAATATTTGATATTGGTTGCTCTTAGGTGTTACTCTTGGGTGTTGATGTAGTTTGTGGTTAATTTTGATCCTTTGGTGTGGAGAGGGATGTAGTTCACCTGCTTATGAGATTGTCCCCTTTTGGTTGTATGGGTTACGTTTTATTGTGGCTGCTTGGAAAGTGAGTTTCGTTCTGCTTTTCCATGCCCTTCCTTTGATTAGTTAAATTAAAACAAAAGTTTCCAATGAAAAAATTGAAAAAAAAGTTTTGGCAAAAAACTCCTAGAAAAAACGAGGAAAGAAATTGTTGTGAATAAGGAGGTTTGGCATGGTCATTGCATTAATTCATTTTTTATTGTAGACTTTTGTGGGATGTGCCTTATTTGGTCACTGGGGGTTGGAAGGATGTATGTTTGTGATATAGTTGGTGGAAGTGTTTTATTAATTTTTAGTCACTGGGCTTTCAGCTCCTTATTTCCCGAATTGATTGTGCCTCTCTCACCCTTAACTCTTACCATCGTCACAACCCCTCAAAAGCCCAATTAAGTTGCATATTGTATTTGAGTAATGGAGAATTAAAAGTCTCAACAAGCCTCTGGTAGTTTGTATGATTGGAAGATGAATTAAGTGAACCTTGTCAATTATCATATGATAAACACATAAGCAGGGGTGTTTTACATGTTCTCCAAAGTGAGGCTCTATTTATCGAGTCTGTTCATATTTATTACATCGGGTGAAAGAGGGTGTGTACACATCATTAGTGGGGACTAAGATTTTCTTCATGTATACATTGTGTTTATATGTGATCTAACACCCTGGCTGCCTAACTGATATGGTTGACTAAAATGTGCACGTATTTTTCACATGTGTTGTATATATGAATTTTTTAAAAAATTCATATACAATTTCTATTTATGTTTTCTTTTTAGTTTAACTATTTTGTGAGTATATCCTCTATAAATCCTCATAAGTCCTTACTCGACAACTAGGAGGAGAACAGTGGTTTAAAGAACATGTTGCACATGCCAAAAGCCATCGTAATTCTTAAGAAAGTGAGTTAGGATTCTTAGTTACGTTTTAGTCAGGGATGAACAAAATTTACTTATAGGGGGTATTGTTCAACCAAAAATTCTTACATTATAATGCCCTTTTCACCTCTGATTTTGTTCATAATAATCATTATATTACATTTTTTTTTTTTTGGCATTCACTTCAGTTTGTAGGAAAAGAATAAAAATAAAACTAAAAGAAAAATCCTTCGAAATTGTAGATTTGGACCGACCCATATGTGGTCTCTTATGTAGTCATTTGCTTTCTTTTTCCTTTGTTTCCTCTCTCCTCACTTTTCTTAGTCTCCCTACCCAGCAAAATTATCACATGACTAATCCACCTATTTTTCTCTCTTTTCTTCTCCCTCTACTACTTTAATTCATGCCATAATTACATCCCTCTCCTACTTTGTTGTTCCCCAGTCTTCTTCATCTTTCTTCATCATCAATGTCCATTTTCGTTACCCACTATAATCCCAACTGTTCTATCGCCAGTATCATCATAATCTTCCATCAATTCGCCATTTACAAGACTGAATCGATAAAGACTGTAATTGGAGATCAATGGAAGAAATCAAGAGTAAAGGTTATGGATTTACTATAATTGGAAGCTTTAAGACCAATTCGAAGGCAACAGAAAGTAGGGAGTAGCATTAGTTAAGTTTTACTTCTCTTTCAGTATAAAAGTTCCATATATGTTTTCAATCACTGAAAATTGGTATAATTAAACTGAGTTTTGTTTAATTTGAATGAGAATTTTAGTTTTGGTACTCAATTTGTAAGCTATTTAGTTAAAATTCGCATTTCTTAACCGGTTCTAGTTCGATTTACTATATTCAATTCTCCCTTGTTCCTCTATTATCATAATTTGCTTGATGATATGGGCTTTGATTTGTGTAGGCTGATGCTGACCTTCTACTAGGCGTAATCTTGTCAATGTTCACACATTTGCTTACTAAAACAACAAAGCGAGTAGTCAAATTTCCATTGTCACTAGCCTCATCTAATTCATGTTTTCATATTTCTTGGATTGATTTATGAATCTTGGTGATTCATTTTGATCTTTGTAAGTTTAATCTACTGAAAATCATAATGATAGTTGCCAATTTCTTGAATAATTTTCTTCCCTTGTTGATTAGTTTATCTTATTTTTCTATTTATGTCATAACAATTTTGATAAGTAAGGATGCTAGGAAATGTCATTTGTTTGATAAATTATTTAGATTTTGGTTGTTGTTAGTTTATACTAGAATTTTAGAATTCTAATTTTGTAACCCGTCTCTTAGTAGGACACCTTCGAGAATTATGGCAATACAATTTCTCAACACTTCCGTTAAGATTATTTTATTGAGAGAGAATCGAGACCATTTAAGAAATGCTATAGTTCTAATGATCTGGTTATTATCAAATGCCTTGTCTTTGGCCAAGAATCATCGTCGTTAGCTCTTCCTCTTATTTTCTTATATGTTTGGGGTGTGTAAATAACTTCGTCTTTATGTTCTTTATAGTAGATCTTTGTAGGGCTTCAGGTGGTCCTTCGAATCCTATGGATAAATATAAAATTTTATCCAGCCCCATGGAAACCATGTTGAATAAGTCAATTGTCGGAACCTTCTTCGTTGCTTTTTAGGATGCAGTAAACCTAAGTAACCCCTGTGTACATTCAGGAACTTATAAAAAGGTGATAAATTGGGTTGGATTTTCTTTTCTACTAAATGGATTGTGTGTTGCTAAGGATTAAGAGTGAACTTTCTTGCTTTCCTTAATGCTCAACGAGGAAATGAAACAAGAACTAAGTTACAAGTTAAGCCTTAATTATGGCTAGCTTGTTGAACATAGTAACCATGGTTTGATTAAAAATTTTGTTGGGCCAAAAGCAAAACATTGATTGTGGTGTAAAAGCAATTAAATGACGATCGATATTGCACTCCAGTCAATATCTTTCTAATCCAAAATTGGGCAGTAAGAGAGCCATGTTGAAATAAGGCAAACCCATAAATTATACCATTAACCTCACCCCGTTTCAGTAACAAATTATTAAGTTTCAATGGGTAGATACTCAACCATTTGTAATAAGATTGGTTAGTACTCAATTACTAATATCATGGTGATGAAAATTACATAACATTAGTAATAATAAAAAGATCCATTCGAAATCTAAGCGGGACCACTCTCGTCATTTGTCGAGCCGATAATCAATATCCAGGAGGGGTGAGAAAGATTTTAAAACCAGGTACGTTTGCTACCTGTATCTTTCAAAAAATTGGATGTCATTATAAATACCAAAATCTCATAATATACAAGTATTTAATGAATTATTTTCAAGCATCGTTTTGCCATAGAATTAATTGGACCCACCAGTTATCAATCATCTAGGTTTAGGCCCATGAATTTGCATGCGCGACTTCAGCTCAGACTTCTCAATCAACCTAAAAGATTTGCCCCTATTCAATGATCATATTGTACATATAAGCTCATCAATTTGGGTTCCACTTTCAGATAATAACCAGTAATATTTTAAATATAATTCCTTCTTCCCCTTATTTCGAATTAAAATGAATTGAAATACACGTGCTTCATGAAAAATGAGTTTCTATCTTTATAGTTCACGAGTAAGCTTATCTGAAGCGTATGCCGAGACACAAGAAAGAATTACACAGTAAAAAGAGCTCAAGCGTAATTATCTTTAATACTCTTTTGTGTACTTATTATTTATTTGAATGTTTCTAGGGGAGGATAGAAACAAGCTGGGGAATTTACTTAGGTAGCTAGGTATTGAGAGGCCAATACTCATTAGGTGTGTTAGCTAAGGCTCCTTAGTTGGGTAAGCTTGGATCACTAGACAGTGTGTAAAGCCAATGTCATTGGTGTGTGCTTCTTAAGTGAACAAGAAGTGAAGGTGATTAAATCCTAAGGGAAGAAGTGTCATAGGTGGTAACTAGCCCTATTTGGAAGGATGAAAATCATAAACATATCATATGTTTTTTCCTATTTTAATTCCGCATTTTGGTTTTGTTTATTTCTAACATTGGTGACTAACCTTTAAGGTTGTCTTCTATAACACTGGTAGCACTTGTTCAAAGTATATCGAAATTTTTATAGTCTTAAATTTTAAGATGTCGCCTAATTAAACCCGTAGGGTGATCGAATGTTGTCTTTTGGGACCTTTGTTGTGTTAAAAATGTACCGCAAGTGCACGGTGCCGGTTGTAGCCAGCAAAGGTAAGTACGGGTCGTATCCGCAGGGAACTTGGTTTCAATCACCGAATCAGCCTTTAACACTTGATTGACTTAAGTCTAATGGAGTGAGCTTAACTGATTCTATTTCTATTGGGTCTAAATCAATTATGAAGAGAATCCTGGATTGGGGTTCACCACACTATAATATTCCTTGGAAAGTAAACTAAGCTATGTGAATCTGCCCGTAAGATAATTGAAATGGAATGATTACCAATTAAAAGCATCTACGCCTTTTTTCAAAGGTCATTAGACTGGTCAGGTTACTCTAGTTATCTATTTTCATGAAACTAGAATCTCAAGACCACAAGATCGCGTAATTTTAATTCCCGATTGAAACCCCAACTACTTTCGTGTCAAGTAATTCAACCGCTCACAAAGCTACTCTAAGTAAAGGACCTAACTTTCGTTAGTCTCCTAAACCCTAATTAAGAATGTGAATTTAACCCTCTCAGGCAATTCATCGAACACCTGGCATGCTAAGTGAGAATTCAATTATACTTTAGGCATAAATTCACAAAAACCTAGAAATGACAATCGAAATCACATCATAAGGGCTACACCCAATCCAAGATTAAGAAACTTAGCCGCTAAACATTGTTCTAATCAAAATCACAACTTCAATCAATAACAATAACATGCCAAAGAGTGCAAAACTTAAATTAAAACGTAAGAGAAAGGGTAGAAAAGTGTACTATGAATAATTTGCTGCAATAATCGACCGAAGGCGTAAACGGAATCCAATCCAAAGCTTTGAATTCAATAACAACAAAAAGTAAACCTAAGAACTCTAGAAGTCACCTATCTCGAGAGAGGAGAAGAAATTAGAATCCAAAAACTGTCGATTACAACGCATGCAAATCGATAAAACGGGAGAAACTAAAGTGGCACGGGCGTGCCACCAGGCACGGGTCCCCCGTGCCACTTTTCTGACTTTTGTTTCTTCGCTTCTTTGGGTGGCATGCTCGTGCCACCTGCCTGAAATCACCGTGCCGCCTACTTTAGCTCAATATTGTTCCTTTTTTGCTCCAATTTAGCGCGGCATTGGCTTGTTTTCCTCATTTATCCAAGTCAGATTCCTGTAAACACGAAAACACAACTTTTAGATGGATTTGAGATAAACAATGAATAATCGACCTCTAAACTCACGAAATTATACCAGAAACTGCTGAGTTAAGAGGTAAAAACCATGCCTAAAAGTGTGTAAAATAGAGGTTTATCAACTCCGCCATGCTTGTCTCTTGCTTGTCCCCAAGCAAGGCTAGAACATGAATGAACAGAAAAGGGGGTCGATAACCTCTAGCAACTCGCCTCCTCAGGCAAGGTCAATCGGGGATCAGTCGAATCAAACACAGTTCCGCACAACCAATAGAATAATGTGAGGCATAAATACAATTTGCAAGATTCGTTCAAATCATTGGAGGACCACATGTTCAAGTTAACACACCCTCAAACCATATCACCCCCCTCCCCAATCATGACGCATCTAAACAAGTAGTGGGCTAGTTGGCTTGGTAGTGACTCTCATAGGGCGGGGGACAAAGTATATGCACTCCCTCACATGTGTTTAGAATATAAATAGGTTCGCTCAACTCTCTTCCACTGAAACAAACTACGATAAGCTTGGTAGAATTCTCAATTCTCCACCGCTAAAATGCAAAATACACAACAACAATCAAGAGGACTTTGCAGGGTTGAAATGGGGCTAAGGGTACAGGTAAGAGAGGGACAAATAGTTTGGGAAATGTGGAGCTAAAAGCCATAGCTAGTAAGCAACCAACACTTAAACAAATTACATCGCACTCTCAATATGATTACAAACATGCTCTAAACCCATGGGATTATCAAGAATGCACTAGATTAACATGCCAAACAGTTTTATTTCTGATTTTTGTGTTCTTGTTCTTTTTTTTTGTTTGTTTGTTTTTTTTGAACAAGCTTTGCTGTCCTTCTTTTTTTTTCTTTTTTTCCCTCTCCTTTTCTCTTTTTTTTTTCCTTTGAACGGAACAAGAAAGAGAGTGATTGGCACACACAATAGCAATAAGCAAGTTTCCCGAATGATGACCATGATACATCCCATTACATGCCAAAGTAACCACAACAATACCCAAAAATTACCCGCAAAACAGTGAAGTGTTGCTCTACTGGCTTTGGCTTAAAGATAGGAGATGTGTTTAGGCCAAAAGCTAGCAGGGAAAGGTTCACAATAAAACAGGTAAGGCTCAAAGGGGTAAGCAAGGGGTAAACATTACACAACAGGTGGCAGTTTGGCTATGTAGCTCAAAAACAAATGAATGTCTCTATCATTTTTATTGCTGTATACATGCTAAATACGATTTCAAAGAGAATCCAATCAAGTTCTAGAGATGTTATGGAAGAGGCACACATGAAAAAGAAATGAGACAAAATTGATGAATTAGTCTATAGCCTCAAAGTCTCACGGGTCACACTACCAAATAGCACAACCAACCCCAAAGATATCCTACTTGAAAGGGGTAATCATTCATGACAAGGGGGTTTCAAGGGCAAACAGGAATGCGAACTAAACAATGTGGTCACAACAATTTCAACATCATCAAGCAAATATATATATATATTTTTTTTTAGCCACAAAGAACCCACAAGCATACACAACTAAGTCAACCAACTGATCCACAAAGCCTTGGTCATCGTCATAGGAGGGGTTTTCAAAACCGTTTGTTTTTTTTTTTTTTGGGGAAAGATGAAAGCAATAAAGCACCCTAAGCAGGAGTGGATAGATGAAGAGAAGAGTTGAAAGAATTACCTCGCAGTCTTGTAATGCTCCACTCAACAGACGTCCACTTGAAGCCAAGGGTTAGAAAATAAAACAAAAATAAAACAAATATATATATACAATGCAATACCTAACTATATGCGCTATCCTACATGCAAAAAGAAATAGAAAAATGAAATAAAAGCTAATGCATGCGGGGATGCAATATACAGATGGGTATGTACAAATCACCACGAACCACAAACTACCACCGAACACTCGTGAGCTCACCCCCTATGCCTAAACTGTTCATTGTCCCCAATGAAAAAGATAGGAAGAGAGACAGAACAAGTGGGGAAAGGGGGGAACAGAAAGCAGTCACTGGGCTCCATCGGGCCTAGGGGGAGGCCAAAAGGGCAGGGGAAAGGGAGAGAAATGGGAGGAGCTACCCTGGACAAAGGGTAGGGTGGATGAAGAACCTGCCGGGGTGCCAGGGAAAGAGCGAAAACGCTCCTTCAGCTGCCGAATCGTCTCGGACTGACGCCAAAGCAGTTCGTTCATCCTACGCCTCTCCTCATACTCACGGGCCTCGCGAATGGCCCGCTCCTCCTCACGCTGAATCCTCCTCAACTCCCTCTGCTCCTGGCGGTCAATATAACCGCGAAAATGGCTCACCCCCTCCTCTATGGAATCCATGCGCCCAGAAACGCGCAGGATATCGCGGCTCATACCGCTAAAACCCTCTCTAAGACCCGATACCTCCATTTGGAGGTTCGAGAAAGACTGAAGGAACGTGGGGTCAAGCGGCAGATAAGCGGCAGAGGAGGAGGACCCACCCATGGAATGGGGGAATGGTGGGTGAAGGGGTGGTGGTGGTGGAATGGGCTCATGAGGAGTAGGGGCTCATCGCGGCCGCGGCCTCGGGAGCGTCATCGCCCTCATCACTCCTCTCCGCACTCTCCTCGCTTTCCTCTCCCTCATCTAAGTCCAGATCAGCGGCCAACTGCTCCTCGCTGGGAAGAACAGTGGCTCTAATAATGCACCCGTCGCAGTTCCAGTTTCTTTTATTTGCGACTGTGGTGCGCTGAGGGTTGGGAAGGTTGAAAAGGAGGGTCTTATGGTGGGGGTATCGGATAGTGTCACCTCTGGTATCTATGATATGCATATGATGCAGGGTACTAAGGTTGAAGTGACCACCGAAAAAGTGAGACTCGAGAGAAGAGAGTCTCGAGCTGTAGCCTAAAGCAATAGCAATGGCTGTAACGGTACCGTCAACGCTAAGGACATTTCAGTTGCTAGGTTTGGCTACTTCCGCCAGGTGGCGGATAATGAAGGCCCCCATATCAATAGGGGTACTGGACAGGGCGCACCAAATAATAAATAATTCAGCCTTACGACACCCATTCTGGGTATCGTTGCGGCTAAAAATAATGTTAGCAGTAAGGCGCTGAAGGTACCGTAAGTTGACATTACAAATGTCGGTAGCCTTCGCCTGTCTAGGGTCATAGACCCTGGGTCTCCCCCACCTATCGTGGTAGTCCTTCCGTTTGGAGCATGTAATGCTCAACCAAACGGGGTCAGGGCGCCATAAAGAGGGCACATCGAGATATGCCCCATCGGTCACCGGGAGTCGTAGAAGGTCGTTAAACATGCGCAGACTCATCCAGTGGTCAATGCTGAACATCCTAAAATAGATGGCAACCTCCTGACCATTGTAACTACCATCCCAATCAACAGTCAGGGAACTCAAAAACTCAATCATCAATCGGTCGTATGAGGCATATTGCATGTTAATGTATTCAAACCAACCCAAACGACCAAACAGAGTTAACATGTCATCTAACATTCCTAAAGTCCGTAAGGAGTCAGCATGAAAGAATTTCTGCTCGCTCGCATGCTGAGTGGCTAAAAGCTCATAACGTGACTTTTGCTCATCAGAAATAAAGTGCATGCCCCTAGTACTAGCAGGTAATACGAGAGGGAAAGCATCTTTGGTACCTTTTACCGCAGTAGGCGCTGTAGATGACGAGGTTGCTCTAGATGATTTCTTGGGGAGTGATGGAGTCTTGGAAGTCTTTCCAATTCGTTTCCTACCCATTGCTGAAATAATGACAGATCTGGACCCAAGAGGAGGTGAAAAGAGCAGGAGTAAGGTCAGTTTCGCTCTCTACAACCTTGAACCTCAACAATGGAGGTTTTGGGTCTTAGAGACAGAAAGTGAGATGGCGTTGAAGGAGTGTGAGATGAAAAGGGGAGGAATTGGTAGGGTAGAGTGAATGGGGGTGAAAAGGTTGAAGATTTTGGCAACAAATTGAGTGAGTTTGAGAGGTGAAAGGGGAAGATTGAGTGGGGATAGAGAGAGAGGGGGAACCGCAGTAGAGAGAGAAAGTGGAGATGAGGCGAATGGAAGAAGGAGGAGGAAGGAGGAGGAGGAAGGAGAAATCGGGAACCCGGTAGGTTTTAAAGCGGCACGGTCACACCGTGCCAAAGTGCTGCCGGCCCCTTTTTTTTGGGCGGGCAAGAAAAGGGGGCATGGGGTGCCCCGAGGCATGATGCCCCCGTGCCACTTCCTTCTCTTTTTTTTCTGTTGCCCTTTTTTTTTTGCTCCCCTTTTTTTTTGGGTTTTTTTTTTGGAGGGGTGAAAGAGAAGAGTGGCACGGTCGTGCCGTATCCTTGCTTCTGTGTCCCTGCCCCCTTTTTTTTTGTTGTTTTATGAAAGCAGTAAAACTTGGGTTGCCTCCCAAGAAGCGCTTGTTTTAGGTCCTTAGTTTGACCGTTAGGATTCCTAAGAAGGAGGGACATCGGGGAGAGCACATGTCGCTTTCCCCTCAAGAGACTCACCGGCAATGTAGTATTTCAAGCGGGACCCATTCACCTTGAACGAGCCGGTGGTCTCATTGCCTACTTCGATGGCCCCATATGGGTAGACCTTAAGCACCTTAAAGGGACCCGACCATCGGGAGCGAAGCTTCCCAGGGAAAAGCTTCAAGCGGGAATTGAAAAGTAGAACCAAGTCACCTTCCCGAAACTCACGGCGGTTGATAAGCTTGTCGTGCCACCGCTTAGTTCGCTCCTTGTAGAGCCGAGAACTGTCATAGGCATCCAATCGGATCTCCTCGAGTTCGTTTAGCTGCAGCATCCTCTTCTCTCCCGCGGACTTCAAGTCAAAGTCGAAGTGTTTTATGACCCAGTAAGCCTGGTATTCCAGTTCTACGGGGAGATGACAAGGCTTGCCGTAGATGAGCTGAAAGGGGGTGGTGCTAATGGGGGTTTTGAACGCCGTGCGGTAGGCCCAAAGGGCATCATCAAGCTTGTCCGCCCAATCTTTTCGTGATCTTGCAACCGTTTTCTCTAAAATGGATTTGATTTCCCGGTTGGAGATCTCGACTTGGCCACTAGTTTGAGGATGGTAGCCAAGTCCACACTTATGGTGCACTCCGTATTTCTTCAAGAGACTTTCCAATTTGTGCTCAATGAAGTGCGATCCATTGTCGCTGATTAGCATCCTCGGGACCCCAAAACGAGGGAAGATGATCTTTTGGAAGACTTGGCTTCAACCCTGGAGTCATTTGTAGGGCTAGCGACGGCCTTCACCCATTTGGAGACGTAATCCACAGCGACGAGGATATACTTGTTGCCCTTTGAAGATGGGAAAGGTCCCATGAAGTCAATGCCCCAAACATCAAAGATCTCAACTTCCAGGATGAAGTTAAGGGGCATCTCATTCTTCCTAGATAGATTTCCCGTCCGCTGGCAGCGGTCACATGCGCGGACATAGGCATAGACGTCTTTAAATAGTGAAGGCCAGAAGAAGCCTGCTTGCAGTACTTTGGCAGCTGTCTTGGAGGTGCTAGCGTGTCCCCCACAAGGGGAGTCATGACAATGGGAGATTACACCTTGAATTTCCCCCTCTGGAAGGCACCTCCTGATTATCCCATCCTTGCATAGTTTGTAAAGGAATGGATCCTCCCAAAAATACGTCTTGACATCATGGAGGAACTTCTTTCTCTAGTGGTAGGACAGATCACGAGGGAGGATTCTCGAAGCTCGGTAGTTCACATAGTCAGCAAACCATGGGGTGGGTACCGACTCGATGCCCATGAGATGCTCATCGGGGAAGGTATCATCAATAGGAGTGTCGTGGCTCTCAACAATGAGCCTGGAAAGGTGATCGGCCACGACATTCTCGGCCCCTGCCTTGTCTTTAATTTCCAGGTCGAACTCCTGGAGTAGCAGAATCCATCTAATGAGGCGGGGCTTGGCATCCCTCTTCTCAAGGAGGTGTTTGAGGGCGGAGTGGTCCGTGTATACAATGACCTTGGAGCACAGTAGGTAGGGCCTGAATTTCTCCATTGCATACATAACCGCCAGCAGTTCCTTTTCAGTCGTGGTGTAGTTCTGCTGGGCCTCATCCAGCGTTCTACTGGCATAGTAGATCACCATGGGTTTCTTATCCTTCCTCTGTCCCAGAACTGCCCCTACCGCGTGATCGCTGGCATCGCACATGATCTCAAATGGGAGATCCCAATCCGGTGGTTGTATGATGGGGGCAGAAATTAGTGCCTATTTGATCCTACAAGAAGCTTCATGGCACTCATCAGTAAAGACAAACGGGGCATCCTTAGTGAGCAGCTGAGTAAGAGGTTTGACGATCTTGGAGAAATCCTTGATAAAGCGGCGATAAAACCCCGTATGACCATAGAAACTCCTCACCCCTTTTACCGAAGTAGGAGGGGGCAATCGCTCGATAACCTCTACCTTCGCTCTGTCCACTTTAGTGCCCCTAGCAGAGATAACATGACCTAGTACTACCCCTTCCTGGACCATAAAATGACATTTTTCCCAATTTAGCACTAGGTTGACTTCTTCACATCTATGTAGTACCCTGGTCAAATTTTCCAAACAAAGAGCAAAGGTACCTCCATAAACAGAGAAGTCATCCATAAACACCTCTATGATATTTTCGATAAGGTCAGAAAATATGGCGGTCATGCAACGCTGGAAGGTGGCCGGAGCATTACACAATCTGAATGGCATCCTTCGATAAGCGAAGGTACCATACGAGCACGTGAAGGTCGTCTTTTCCTGGTCATCGGGATGGATAGGAATCTGAAAGAAACCAGAATAACCATCCAGATAGCAGAAAAAGGAATGCCTTGCCAACCTTTCCAGCATTTGATCAATGAAAGGGAGGAGGAAATGATCTTTTCGGGTGGCCTAGTTTAATCTACGGTAGTCAATGCACCTGCGCCACCCAGTAACAGTCCTAGTGGAAATAAGCTCATTTCGCTCATTCCTAACAATAGTCATGCCGCCCTTTTTGGGGACTACCTGGACTGGACTCACCCACTCGCTATCTGAGATAGGGTAGATAATTCCGGCATCAAGCAGTTTGAGAATCTCCTTTTTGACAATCTCTTGCATATTTGGATTTAAACGGCGCTGAGGTTGTCGAGAAGGGCGGTGACTGGCATCAAGAAAGATGCGATGCATGCAAAATGTAGGACTAAGTCCCCGAATATCATCAATGCTATACCCAATGGCACCCCTATGCTTACGAAGCACATCTAACAATTGTTCCAATTGCGGGCCATCCAGATTAGCATTAACAATAATGGGAAATTGATGAGAAGAATCCAGAAATTCATACCTGAGATGAGGAGGTTGGGGTTTGAGTTCTACCTTCAGTGGGCGCTCCTCTTCCTTCTTGGAGGTAGGTTCCTCCACGCTATAGATCTCTTCGTGGGACTCATTGAGGAGTCTGGCATACTCCTCCTTCTCACCCGAACGGGAGTTTGTAACGTGGCAACCAATCATTGCGGCCTCCAATGGGTCGTCCACAGAACTATGGATCGTGCCCTCCTGGTTGAGAACTTTCTCTAATACGTCGACTCTACAGCAAGAGTCGCCTGAAGTGGGAGAGGCCATCATTTGCGGCAGGCTAAACTCCACCTTCTCGTCCCCCACTTGAAGGGAGAGTTTGCCGTTCTTGACATCGATCATGGCTCCCGCAGTAGCCAGAAATGGTCTTCCCAAGATAATAGGAATGCGGGAGTCTTCTTCCATCTTCATAACCACAAAGTCGCAGGGAATGAAAAATTTCCCTACTTGAAGTGGGACATCCTCAAGGACACCAAGAGGGTACTTGACTGAGCGGTCTGCTAGCTGCAGGGAGATGGTGGTGGGCTTCAGCTCTCCCACTTGCAGCTTCTTGTAGATGGAGTATGGTATGAGACTCACGCTAGCCCCAAGGTCACATAGTGCTCTACTAATGGTGAGGCCCCCGACAGAACAGGGGATAGAAAAGCTCCCTGGATCTGAAAGTTTAGAAGGGAGTTTGTTCTGAATGATTGCACTACACTCCGCAGGAAGAGACACCGTAGCGTTCTCGAGTAGCTTCCCTTTATTGGAGAGCAAATCCTTTAAGAACTTGGCATAGGAAGGCATGTCAGTTATGGCCTCCAAAAAGGGGATGTTAATGTAGAACTTCTTTAACATCTCGAGGAACTTGCCGTACTTGTGCTCCTCCTTGGCCTTTACTAGCCGTTGAGGGTAAGGGATAGAAGGTTTGCAAGGCTTCGCGTGAGAGGGAATAATTTCTGGGGCTTCCTCTTTGGGCTTCTCATTTTGGGCCCTCTCACTCATAGCCTCACTAGGGATCACCCTAGTTTCACCATCCACAATGTCAGCTCCCTTCTCCTCCTCCCTCATAGGAACTATGGAACCCTCCAGCTCCCTGCCACTCCGCAGTGTAATAGCATTTATCTGACCTTTGGGATTGATCTCAGGTTGACCTGGCAGATGTCCCTGGGGTCTAGACAAATGGTTCACTTGCTGTGCAATTTGAGCGATTTGATTGTCCATCATCTTCTGGTGAGTAGCCATAGAGTCAAACTTGGAGTTCAACTGGTTAATCGACTCACTGAGTGCCTCATTAGTCTTCGTCTGAGTAGTTATAAAGCGCTCCATGAGGATCTCCAGATTGGACTTAGGTTGAGGAGGCGGAGGTTATTGAGGGGCTTGTTGGGGAGCTTGGGCATAAGGAGCTCTGTATTGGAAACCGGGAGGTTGTGGTTGGGATTAAGAAGGGTTAGGTGGCAAGGGATTGTTATTGCAGTAGGAGAAATTTGGATGATTTCTCCAACCGGGGTTATAGGTGTTTGAGTAGGGGTTGTTTTGTGGGCGTTGACCATAAGTTTGCATTGCATTGGCATGCTCAACGCTTAGGAAAGTGGTTTGGCATTCAGTAGCAATGTGGCCTTGAATGCCACAGATCTCACAAAGTGCCCCAATCTCATACATGGCGTTGGAAGGACTCCCTGGATGAGGGGTGCCTAACCTATCAAACCTCTGAGCAAGGGCATCAACCTTGCTCGCCAACATATCCACAGCATCTATCCCGTAAACCCCACTTGCCTTCTTCCGGGTTGCCCTCTCATTGGACCAATGGTAGTTGTTGGCGGCCATATCCTCAAGCAGGGTCTTGGCCACCTTAATAGATTTCCCCATCAGTGCCCCCCCAGCAGCAGCATCAATTGACATCTTGAGGGACTGATCCAGACCATTGTAGAAGGTCTGGATAAGGAGCCAATCAGGGACTCCATGGTGGGGGCATTGGCGTTGCAAATCTTTAAATCGTTCCCACGCCTCATACAGAGATTCGCTATGCAGCTGAGCGAATGAAGTAATGTCGGCCCGCAGCTTGGCCGTCCTCCCTGGGGGGAAGTATTTGCTCAGAAACGCCTTGGAGAGCGCATCCCATGTGCCAAAAGTGTTTGGCTCCTCATTCTGGAGCCAGTCTCTTGCTCTGTCCCTCAAGGAGAATGGGAAGAGCCTCATTCGAATGGCGTCGGTGGGGACCCCATTGAGCTTAATAGTATCACACTTCGCAAGGAAATTACGAAGGTGCATATTGGGATTCTCAAAAGGGTGCCCACCGAACTGGTCTCGCTCCACTAGCGAGATAAGGGCCGGGCCCAGCTCGAAATTGTTCACCTCAACTGCGGGGTTCACTATAGAAGAGGTGATACCTGAAGAATGAGGCATTGCATAGTCCCTTAGGACGCGGTTGTCTTGCGCCGCCATTGTAGATTCTGCTTGTTTTTTCTTTCGTACGCCGCTTTGCTTGCGAGCAGTGGCTTCGATTTCAGGATTCAGGGGAAGCAAGTGGGGACTCCCCTGACTGCGCCTATGCATACAAAGCCAAAAACTATACCAAGCGTAAGCAGGCTCAAGCAAGAGTAAAAACAAGCAAGAAGGAGGAAAAGGGGAAAGGGAAAAAGGAAAAGAAAAAGGAAAAAGCCTAATCTCAAGCGTTTAAAATCGCTTTCGATGTTGAAGACAAACAAGTTCCCCGGCAACGGCGCCAAAAACTTGTTGTGTTAAAAATGTACCGCAAGTGCACGGTGCCGGTTGTAGCCAGCAAAGGCAAGTACGGGTCGTATCCGCAGAGAACTTGGTTTCAATCACCGAATCAGCCTTTAACACTTAATCTAGGCTTAAGCCTAATGGAGTGAGCTTAACTGATTCTATTTCTATTGGGTCTAAATCAATTATGAAGAGAATCTTGGATTGGGGTTCACCACACTATAATATTCCTTGGAAAGTAAACTAAGCTATGTGAATCTGCCCGTAAGATAATTGAAATAGAATGATTACCAATTAAAAGCATCTACGCCTTCTTTCAAAGGTCATTAGACTGGTCAGGTTACTCTAGTTATCTATTTTCATGAAACTAGAATCTCAAGACCACAAGATCATATAATTTTAATTCCCGATTGAAACCCCAACTACTTTCGTGTCAAGTAATTCAACCGCTCACAAAGCTACTCTAAGTAAAGGACCTAACTTTTGTTAGTCTCCTAAACCCTAATTAAGAATGTGAATTTAACCCTCTCAGGCAATTCATCGAACACCTGGCATGCTAAGTGAGAATTCAATTATACTTTAGGCATAAATTCACAAAAACCTAGAAATGACAATCGAAATCACATCATAAGGGCTACACCCAATCCAAGATTAAGAAACTTAGCCGCTAAACATTGTTCTAATCAAAATCACAACTTCAATCAATAACAATAACATGCCAAAGAGTGCGAAACTTGAATTAAAACGTAAGAGAAAGGGTAGAAAAGTGTACTATGAATAATTTGCTGCAATAATCTACCGAAGGTGTAAACGGAATCCAATCCAAAACTTTGAATTCAATAACAACAAAAAGTAAACCTAAGAACCCTAGAAGTCGCCTATCTCGAGAGAGGAGAAGAAATTAGAATCCAAAAACTGTCGATTACAATGCACGCAAATCGATAAAACGGGAGAAACTAAAGTGGCACGGGCGTGCTACCAGGTACGGGTCCCCCGTGCCACTTTTCTGACTTTTGTTTCTTCGCTTCTTTGGGTGGCACGCTCGTGCCACCTGGCCTGAAATCACTGTGCCGCCTCCTTTAGCTCAACATTGTTCCTTTTTTGCTCCAATTTAGCGAGGCATTGGCTTGTTTTCCTCATTTATTCAAGTCAGATTCCTGTAAACACGAAAACACAACTTTTAGGTGGATTTGAGATAACAATGAATAATCGACCTCTAAACTCACGAAATTATACCAGAAACTGCCGAGTTAAGAGGTAAAAACCATGCCTAAAAGTGTGTAAAATAGAGGTTTATCAACCTTCAGTATTGGCTATTAAAGTTTATATAATTAATGTTAACCGAGTGCTTACAAGTAGGGGTGTTATACTTTGTCTTGTTGATGCCATATTTTTCTTGTTATGAAAACTTTTCTGATATTATATTTCCTTTTTGTAAGCAAATTTTCATTCATGGGAAAATCAAACTCCTTCTCAAGTTAATGCGGCTCATTACTACACTAAACGTGATATTCGTGCAGAAGGCATTTTTGGCTTCGTCTAGTGTAAGGGCAAAAGAGTAATTTGGTTAGATCACCAACCAGTGGCCACCTTATGTTGCTAAAGACCTCACTCCTTCCATGCTTTATGCTAGGATGCCTAGAGCTGATCAATTAGTGGAGATGAAGGTTAGATTGCACTTCATTGACTATACGTATTGGGATGGTGACTATGTTGTGTTTCTTGGAAGAATCATAGCCCGCTGGGCAATTTCTTGTGTCATCTTGCCTACACAAGAGGTGACTTTTATATAATACTGACACGATGGGCGAGCTGAAGTCTTCATTTTAGGTCTTTGCATTAATTTTGGTAAGGAGATGGGGAGACCGAATTGTTGAAGAGATCCTATTGATTCCAGAGTCAGAGTGTCATGAACTCTTGTTCCCTTCAAATTATTAGAGGTGTAATTTATCTTCTTATGTATGCAGCCTAATGTGATTAGGCTTTGATTTAGGCTATGGTTAGGAGCATAGGCTTACTTCAGCTGTGTTTCCCCTTTACTTTATTGTTTATTGTGCTTTTAAATCTGACATAGGGCCCTTAGTGCGAGTGTTGCACACATAGAATGTTGTGGTTCAAGGATACTTAAGCTAATTGAGATTCATGTATTAGATATAATCATCTCCTTTCATATCCATTAACCTTACTACTCCACTAGGTAAATTATCTTGATATGTATGAACATAACAAATTGCGTCTAGATTTTCCTCTCTAGTCTTGGATTAGTTTATCTTATTTTTATATTTATGTCGTAATTATTTTGATCAATTAGAATGCTAGGAAGTGTCAATTGTTTGGCAATTTTTTTTTGGTTCTTGTTGGCTTATGTTAGAATTGTAAAGATCTAATTTTTGTAATCCATCATAGAGTACGACACCCTAAAGTATTATGGCGTTAAAACCGGCATGCTTGCAAAAGTTTCACAACACTTCCATTAAGATTCTTTTATTGGGAGAGAATTAAGGTCATTGTAGAAGTGCCATAGTTCTGATCTTCTGCTAGTTATTGAATGTCTTGTATTTGGCCACGAATCATTGTCCGTAAGCCTTCATCTTATGTTCTTAGCATCGTGCATGTTTTGGGCATGTAAATGACTTCATTTTTCTTTTCTTTCTAGCAGATGTTGTTAGCAGTTCTGGTTCTCCTTAGAAGCTCATGAGTAAATATAAAAGTTTATCCAGTGCCATGGAGATCGTATTGAATAAATGAAATGACGGAACCTTCTTTATAGCTTTTTAGAATGTAATGGAGTTCAGTAACCCTTGTGTCACTGAAGACATAACAAAAGATTCTGGAACATGACAAGTGATGACTATAACCCCCTCTTGATTTTGCTATGCAATGGGCCTCGAATTTTCCAGGCAACTGTTAGTTCACCAAGAGGATTTCTATAAGAACCGCAGTTTGCTTTTCAAGGTTTCTAGTCCTGTTATGAATTCTATCGATGGAGTAATAATATCCATTGTTAAAGATTAGTCATTGTGTTAGATGATTATGAGGTCTCACATTGAGACACCATCCGACAACTTGCCTTATCTTAGCTAACTCTCTCATTGGGTGCCAAAACTTTTGTGAACTTAGGTGATAACTATTATTTCTAAGGTCTAGTCAACATCATGGATTTGCATAGATTGGCGAGATGAATTAGGGAGTGCTGACAAATGCCACTTTAATCAATGGCACATGGATAGGCATGTGCAAGATTGGGAAGACCCATGGATCAAAACATGTATACGCCAAGTAAAGGGTTTATGGAACATGACCAAGGTATCTGTGCTTGTCGAGCTTTCCTTTGCCTACACATAAATATTTTTTTATTGTGGGTTATTCATTTGTATCATGGCTCCATGAATATTCTGCATATCTTTCTTCTAGTTCCACTCCACTTTCCTCTTTTTTTTTTTTTTAATTTTTTTTAGCGATGGTTTCTTAGGCCAAATAATTCATACAAAATGTAGAAACTTTTATCTAGGAGTGCTTAAATCTTCCAGGTAGCATTTGATGCCTTGACTATGGTGCTTTCTCTTAACTGTGCCATAGTTTTCTTATTATGAAAATTTTTGTGATATTATATTTCTTTGGTGCAAGCAAATTTTCATTTATGAGAAAATCACTCTCCTTCTCATGTGCATGCGGCTTATTAGCACACCGAGTGTGATATCTTTATAGAAGGTCTTTTTGGCTATGTTTGGTACAACAAATAGTAATTTGCTTAGATCACCAACTAAAGGCAACCTTATGTTCCCAAATACCTAACTCCTCCTATGCTTTATGCTAGGATGCTTACAGCTAATCAAATGGGGGAGATGAAGGTTGCATTGCACTTTATTTGAGTATACATGTTTGGATGATGACTATGACGTGTCTCTTGGAAGAATTGTAACCCGCTAGAAAATTTTATTATATGTTGTCTTGTATACACTATTGGTGACTTTTATATAGCACTGACAGGGTGTGCTAGTTGAAGTCTTCATTTCAAGTCTTTCAGTTAATTTTGCTATGGAGATGGGGGGACCCAATCATTGAAGAGATCCCATTCATTCTGTGGTCCGAGTGTCCTAAACTTCTATTCCTCCAAATTATTAGAGTACTTGTATCCTTATCTTTTTTTTCTTCTTATGTTCGTAGCCTGATGTGGTCAGGCATTGATTTAGGGTATGGTTTGGAGTAGAGGCTTACTTATGCTATGTTTCCCCTTTACACTAATATTTTTTTTATGTTTTTAAACCTGGCATAGGCCTCACACTCGTAGTGTTGTGCTCATAGAATGTTATAGCTCAAGGATAATACTTCTTAAGCTAATCGCGATTCATGTGTTGGATATAATCATCTCCTTTCATATCCATTAACCTTAATACTCTACCAGGTAAATTGTCTTTATATGTATGAACCTAACCAATTGCATTTAGATTTTCCTCTCCGGTCTTGAATTAGTTTATCTTATTTTTATATTTATGTCCTAATAATTTTAACCAGTGAGAATGCCAGGAAACGCCATTTGTTTAGTAAGTTATTTTTTTGGTTCTTATTTGTTTGGTGAATGGCCACCTATTGAAGTAGTTTTTGGAGTGCTAAGCGTCGAGAATGCAGAATGTCTAGTACTCCGCGAGCCGATTGATGAGGAATGATGTACTACTAAGTTAATTCAGGTGTATTCAACACCCTACCTGGCTTGATTGGGCCTTCTTCCCCTTCTTTCTCTTCGTTCCTTATTTTATTTTATTTTCTTTTTTTCATATATTTGATGCCTTTTATTTTCTTTTGCATGTATGTTTTCTTTTCAACTTTAGAGTCTTGCCGTTTTTTCCTATCTTTTTTATTTTTCTTATCTTTTTGTATATAAGTTTTTCTTTTTAGTCTTTTATTTTATGTTGTTAAATTTTTTTCTTTCCAATGAGGCCATTGAGTGATCTGGGTTTGGGGGTGAGGAAGCCTTCAAGATTCTTGAAAAAAAAAAAGCAAAAAATTTAAATAAAGTCCAAAAAGTTTTTGTTTTGTTTGGGAATACGTACTAGCCTGACAAATTCCTTCTTCTTGTACCTTAGTTTCTAGGTTGTATATAAGTAGAGGGTACATGATAGAGCTTAGTCCAAAGTCTGACATTTTATGCCCCATCCTGGGCCTTGATATTAGTAATGGAATTGTCTTGGCTTTCATAGATTAACTCATGAGACTTTGAGCCTTGAAGACTAATGTACCATATTTTCCTTCATTTGTCTTTCTTCCATGATTACATCTCTAAAACTTATCCTAATTCTCATCAAAATTATACTAAGGATGTGCATTATGGTAATATGATAGAGGCATTCTTTGTTTTGTGAACCACATTAGCAAAATCACCGCCCTAATGTGAATGTTGTACCCTTCACAAGCCCTTAGAGCCTTTTTAACCCTTGGGCCAAACAATTTTCTTATTACCTAAACCAAATCTAGTGGGACGACACTTCAATATTTGATATTGGGTTGCTCTTGGGTGTTCACGTAGTTCGTGGTTAATTTTGGTTCTTTGGTGTGGAGAGGGATGTAGTTCACCTACTTATCAGATTTTCCCCTTTTGGTTCTATGGGTTACATTTTATTATGGCTACTTGGAAAGTGAGTTTTGTTATGCTTTTCTATGCCCTTTCTTTGCTTAGTAAAATTTTAAAAAAAGTTTCCAAGTAAAAAATTCAAAAAAAAATTGGAAAAAACTTCTAGAAAAAATGAGGAAAAAAAGTGTTGTGAATAAGGATGTTTGGGATGGTCATTGCATTAATTCATTTTTGATTGTTAACTTTTGTGGGATGTGCCTTATTTTGTTATTGGGGGTTGGAAGTATGTATGTGTGCGATATAGTTGGTGGAAGTGTTTGATTACTTTTAAGTCACTTGGTTTTCAGCTCCTTATTTTCCAAATTGATTGTGCCTCTCTCAACCTTAGCTCTTACCATTATTACAACCTGTTAGGAAAAATTGAGTGACTTTAGTTGCGGAAGCGATAGGATGAAACAGATATTCAGAAATTTAAAGAACGATAACAAGAACAAAGCAATAACACACAAGATTTACGTAGAAACTCAATGCGAAAAAAACTACAGACGACGACGAGCATAATCAATCCACTATATGATTAAGGAGAGTACAAAGTGATCAAAATCACAACAAGTGATTCGATCCAATAGCAGGAGTGCAATCTCTCTTGTAATCTCTTTAAAAACTCTCTCTACCTCTCAATGTGTTTTGTGTTTACTTAATTATAGGATGATTTTAGATCCTAGGCAAGGCCTCTTTATATAGGGTCTAGAAGTCTTGGGTTTAACCTCTAGACGAGAACCCTAGCCGCCAAGAAGCCTGCACCTAAACTGGGGATGCCGCACGGCCGTGCTGGTCACCCCGTGCTGGATGGCACGGCCGTGCCACCTGGTATGGCCTCCCTGTGCCAACTCCCTGCCTGCCTTTAATTGTCGCTTCTTCTGCCTGACACGCTCGTGTCGCTTGTCACGGTCCCACCGTGCCGTTTCTTTGATTTTGGGCCACGAAACCCAATAATGTCCACCTTGGACCGAAATCTCCAATCACTAATTCCCTAACACTGTCACCGCACCCCGAAGGTTGATGCCCCCCTAAGGAGCAACGCCCGGAAGGGCAATCTAAGCCATCTGAATGCCTGTTGAGTTTAGGTGATACATGAACTTACCTCTGGGAGGTGACTTATAAGAACCTTTCTTCATATAATTTGTCATAGTAGATGCCTGCAAGACGTAGAGGCTTCCTTGCCTCAGACCCTTCACCAGAATCTGACTGCCCTTCGAAACCTTTAGGACTCCAGCTTCAGCTGAATATTTGCACCCCTTGGATTTAAGGATACTTAAAGAGATGAGGTTACGCTTCAAGTCAGGAACATGATGAACATTTGATAAAGTCCTGATAGCACCATCATTGGTCTTGATTTTAACAGTACTGATTCCTATTACATTACATTGGGCATTATTGCCCATATGAACAATAGTTGAGTCAATTGGATCATATGTTGAAAACTAATCCTTATGAGGACACATATTATAGGTATACCTAGAATCAAGAATCCAATCAGAATCGCTCCCCCTTTCAGTAGAGGTAGTAAACAAAACGTCACCATCAGAATCAGATTCAGCAAATAAAGTTTCAGCAGGCTCATGAGAATTATCTTCTTCTTTCTCCCTCTTGTTTTGCAATTTCCAACAGTTAGCAACAATATGACCCAATTTACCACAGTAATTGCAGGTCTTACTAGCGTGAGGATTTTTAAGCTTAGAACAGTTCTTACTCCTATTATCATTCCCCTTTTCAGTTGTTTTACCCCTTACTACTAATCCCTCAGCAGAATCAACATGAATGTCAAGATCAAACTTCTCCTTAGGTAACAGGTTTGACTTAACACCCTCAAACGATATAGTATCAAAATTACTATATAGCATAATCTCCTTAAAGTGTTTATAGGAGGGGGTAAAGACACAACAAGTAGAATAGCTTTATCCTCATCCTCAATCTTTCCATCCAGACTCTCCAAATCAACTAGAATATAGTTAAACTCATTTATATATTTTTGAACAGGGGTACCTTCAGCTATACGGAAGGTGTACAACCTTTCCTTCAAATGGATCTTGTTGGCTAGACTCTTCGTCATGTAGAGTTCCTCCAAGCAAATCCACAGATCCATCGTAGTTGCCTTATCGAGCACCTCTCGTAGGACATGTGGCATTAGGAACAATTGAATGGCTGAAACTACCTTCAACATCAGTTCCTCCCATTCCTCATCTGTCAACGATCCATGCCTCTTCTTTTGGTTTGCTACCGATTGTTCACTAGTCATCTTCTCGGGTTTCTTGTGAGGTCCTTGTAAAACCGTCCATAACCCATGCTGGATGAGAGCCGCTCTCATTTATACTGTTGAGAGATAGAAACTCTCTCTCCATCAAACTTCTGAATATCAACCTTCATGATTGAAGACATCCGAAACCTCGCTCTGATACAACTTGTTTGGAAAAATTGAGCGACTTTAGTTGCGGAAGCAATAGGATGAAACAGATATTCAGAAATTTACAGAACAACAATAAGAACAAAGCAATAACACACAAGATTTACGTGGAAACCCAATGCGGGAAAAACCACGGACGGCAACGAGCATAATCAATCCACTGTATGAGCAAAGAGAGTATAAAGCGATCACAATCACAACAAGTGATTCGATCCAATAGTAGAATTACAATCTTGCTTATAATCTCTCTCAAAACTCTCTCTACCTCTCAATGTGTTTTGTGTTTACTTGGTTATGGGACCATTTTAGATCCTAGGAAAGGTCTCTTTATATAGGGTTTAGAAGTCCAGGGTTTAATCCCTAGAGGAGAACCCTAGCCACCAAGAGGTCTGTACGCCAAGACGCAAACCCTAGCCGCCAAGAAGCCCGCGCCTAAACTGAGAACGCCGCACGGCCGTGCCAACTCCCTACCTGCCTTTCGTCGTCGCTTCTTCGGCCTAACACGCCCGTGTCGTCTGGCACGGTCCCACCGTGTCGTTTCTTTGATTTTGGGCCACGAAACCCAACACAACCCCTCAAAAGCCCAATTAAGTTGCATATTGTATTTGAGTAATGGAGAATTAAAAGTCTCAACAAGCCTATGGTAGTTTGTATGATTGAAAGATGAATTAAGTGAACCTTATCAATTGTCATATGATAAACACATATGCAGGGGTGTTCTACTGTTCTCCAAAGTGAGGCTCTATCTATCGGGTTTGTTCATATTGATTAAGTCAGGTGAAAGAGGGTGTGTACATATCATCAGTGGGGAGTAAGATTTTCTTCATGTATACATTGTGTTTATATGTGATCTAACACCCTGGCTGCCTAACTGATATGGTTGACTAAAATGTGCACGTATTTTTCACGTGTTGTATATATGAATTTTTGAAAAAGTTCGTATACAATTTTTGTTTATGTTTTCTTTTTTTTTTAACTATTTTGTGGGTATATCATCTATAAACCCTCATAAGTCCTTACTCCACAACTAGGAGGAGAATAGTGGTTTAAAGAACATGTTGCACATGCTAAAAGCCATCGTAATTCTTAAGAAAGTGAGTTAAGATTCTTAGTTCCGCTTTACTCGGGGACGAGCAAAATTTACTTATAGGGGTATTGTTCAACCAAAAATTCTTACATTATAATGCCCTTTTTACCTCTGATTTTGTTCATAATAATAATTATATTATAATTTTTTTTTTTGGCGTTCACTTCAGTTTGTAGGAAAAGAATAAAAATAAAACTAAAAGAAAAATGCTTGAAAATTGTAGATTTGGACCGACCCATATGTGGTCTCTTATGCAGTCATTTCCTTTTCTTTTCCTTTGTTTTCCTCTCTCCTCACTTTTCTTAGTCTCCCTTCCCAGCAAAATTATCACATGACTAATCCCTATATTTTTCTCTCTTTTCTTCTCCCTCTACTACTTTAATTCATGCCATAATTACATCCCTCTCCTACTTTGTGGTTCCCCAGTCTTCTTCATCCTTCTTCATCATGAATGTCCATTTTCATTACCCACTATAATCCCAACTGTTCCATCTCTGTTATCATCATAATCTTCCATCAATTTGCCATTTACAAGGCTGATTCGGTAAAGACTATAGTTGGAGATTAATGGAAGAAATCAAGAGCGAAGGTTGTGGATTTAGCTATAATTGGAAGCTTCAAGGGCAATTCAAAGGCAATAGCAAGTAGGGAGTAGAATTAGTTTAGTTTTACGCCTTGTCTTTTGGTCTAAAAGTTCCACACATGTTTTCAATCACCGAAAATTAGTGTAATTAAACTGGGTTTTGTTTAATTTGAATGAGAATTTTAGTTTTGGTACTCAATTTGTCAGCTATTTAGTTAAAATCGGCATTTCTTAATCGATTCTGGTTCGATTTACTATATTCAATTCTCCCTTGTTCCTCTATTATTATAATTTTCTTGATTATATGGGCTTTGATCTATCTAGATTGATGCTGATCTTCCACAAGACATAATCTTGTTAATCTTCGCACATTTGCATACTATTACAACAAAGTGAGTTGTCAAATTTCCATTGTCACTAGCCTCATCTAGTTCATGTTTTCATATTGCTTAGATTGATTTACGAATTTTGGTGATTGATTTTTATCTTCGTAAGTTTAATCTATGGAAAATCATACTAATGGTTGCTAGTTTCTTGAATAATTTTCTTCCCTTGTTGATTAGTTTATCTTATTTTTCTATTTATGTCATAATAATTTTGATAAGTAAGAGTGCTAGGAAATGTCATTTGTCTGATAAATTATTCAGATTTTTGTTCTTGTTAGTTTATCGAGAATTTTAGAAATCTAATTTTGTAACCCGTCCCTTAGTAGGGCACCTTCGCGTATTATGGCAATAAAATTGCATGCTTGCGACAATTTCTCAACACTTCCGTCAAGATTATTTTATTGGGAGAGAATGGAGACAATTGCAGAAATTCTATAGTTCTAATCTTCTGGTTATTATCAAATGACTTGTGTTCGGCGAAGAATCATCATCGTTAACTCTTCCTCTTATTTTCATCTATGTTTTGGGTGTGTAAATAACTTCATCTTTCTGTTCTTTATGATAGATCTTTTTAGGGGTTTAGGTGCTCCTTAGAATCCTAAGGATAAATATAAAATTTTATTCAACCCCATAGAGACCATATTGAATAAGTCAAATGTCAGAACCTTCTTTGCTGCTTTTCAGGATGTAGTAAACCTAAGTAACCCCTGTGTACATTTGGGAACTTATAAAAAGGTTATAAACAGGGTTGGATTTTCTTTTCTACTAAATAGATTGTGTGTTGGTGACGATTAAGAGTGAACTTTCTTGCTTGCCTTAATGCTCAACAAGAGGAAATGAAATAAGAAGTAAATTACAAGTTAAGCCTTGAGTATGACTAATTTATTGAAGATAGTAACCATAGGTTTGATTAAAAATTTTATTAGGCTAAAAGTGAAACGTCGATTATGGTGTAAAACCGATTAAATGACGATTGATATTACACTCTAGTCAATATCTTTCTATTCCTAAATTGGGTAGTAAGAGAACCATGTTGAAATAAGGCAAACCTATAAATTGTATCATTGACCCTACCTCTTTTTAGTAACAAATTACTAAGTTTCAATGGATAGATACTTAAACATTTGTAATGAGATTGGTTAGTACTCAATTACTTATATCATGGTGATGAAAATTACATAACATTACTAATAATAAAAACATCCATTTGAAATCTAAGCGGGACCACTTTTGTCATTTGTCAAGCCGATAATCAATCTCCAGCAGCGGTGGGAAAGATTTTAAAACTAGATACGTTTGCTACCTGTATCTTTCAAAAATTTGCATGTCCTTATAAATACCAAAACATCATAATATACAAGTATTTAATGAATCATTTTCAAGTATTGTTTTGCCACACAATTAAGTGAACCTACCAGTTATCAATCATCCAGGTTTAGGTCCATGAATTCACATGCGCGACCTCAGCTCGGATTTCTCGATCAACCTAAAAGATTTGCACCTATTCAATGATCATGCCGTACATATGAGCTCATCAATTTGGGCTCCACTTTTAGATAATAACTCGTAATATTTTTAATATAATTCCGTCATCCCCTCATTTCGAATTAAAATGAATTGAAATACGCGTGCTTCATCAAAAATGAGTTTCTATCTTTACCGTTTAGAAGTAGGCTTATTGAGCCTCGGCTCATTTTTTGGCTATTTTTGTGTTTTATGCTTTTAGCACTATGAAAAGTTTACAGTTTTCTAATGGATTCTGACCGAAAAAGTAGGTTTTTCGATCGAAAAATTCATTTTCTAGCGGATATTCCGACCGAAGTAGTCCGACGGAATAATCAGGATTGGAAACGGGCTCTAACGGAACATCGCATTCCGCCATAATAATTCCGACAAAGCGAGATGTCCGTCGGAAGCCACTTGCGACGGATCTCCAACGGAAGTTGGAGGGGGTGATGGAGCATTTCCGTCGGATGTGATGAATTTTTTTAAAAAATTTTGTTTTCCCAAAAAATTTAACGGCCCAGGAATTCCGTTATAGTCCGTTGGAATTCCGTCGAAGTACTTCGCTAATTTCATGGGAATATGCGATTTCGGTCATAAATTCCATCGGAATTTTTGCCCATTTTTGCAAAACAAACTGCGCAACTTGAACAACCTAATTACAAGTTCAATAAAACCTGCAAATGCAATATTTACAACCACCACACATGGTACATCTATCATAATAACGTAACCACCACATGTGGTTATGTTCATTCAACTAACACAAGTTTTGAGTTGTACACAACAGCACCGACATCAAATTGTAACAAATTCAGAAAGTAACCGCCACCCATGGTTACTTTCATTCAACTATCACAACTACAAAGTTTTCACAATCCCAAATCATTGTAGCACAATCGCAAACCATTGTAGCAAATACATATAACACAACATGAAATTCACATAATGTTAGAAGTTCTAATAGTTGAAATAGTTGTAGCTTGAGTACGGATCATACTCATGGTCATTACCATCACCATCACCATTACCATCATCATCATCATCATTATCTTGGCATTGGGGTTGAGGAGAAGGAGCATAAGTAGAGCGATGGTGCTGTCGAGGGTGCGAAGAAGGGGGTGGGCATGATCCAGATCTAGATGCTTGTTGAGATCTGATGAACTTACTTAGTGTGGTTTGCACCCCGCTAAGTTGTTCACTGAACATCATGACTTTCTCTTTTAAATAACGGTTCCTCTTTTCTGTTCTGCGATTTATCTTCGCCATTGTACTCAACTCATTGTTCAATTGGGTGACCGTCTCTCGCACATCTGGCTCCTGACTACCCCTGGATGTCGTTGTGGACTTGAACCGGTGCTTCAGTTTCACCCCTTCTGAACCTGACCCATACACGCGCCCCTTTTTGTTTAAGTTGCTTTGCACTCACAGCTCTGTCTCAGATGGAATTTCAGATGGATCAGAGGTAGGATTTGTAGAAGATTGGGAGTTCCTAATTTGTTCTCATTTCTGTTGATGCTCCGTCTATAAAATAAGATTAAAAATGTTATGCATTGTAGATTTAGCATCAAAATTGCGTGAGTAAGAATATTTTAAACACGTAAAAAGTAGAGGTTACTTATATATGTTTTTTCAGATTTCTTATCAACCCATGTGTTGCCCAACTCATGTTGATGAGTGTCTTTAAATAGTTCTATTGCAATTAGCTCCCTTTGAAGCTTCATAGCCTATATAATATGCAAATAAGTTGAAATATGTGAGAGTTCTTCCTACATTGCAAAACATATAGAAAGTACAGGGTGCGAAAAATTAATGAACCACTTACCACACATCTCTTTTGCTATCTAAATGGGATCGAATCACATACATGCAAAGAAGGACCTAAGCCATCCTAGTCACTATTTCGGTTCTTTTTCACTTCTGCACTCATTTTTTAAAATTTTTCGGAAGCCCAGTACTGTTGAAGTGACTTCCAAGTGCAGTCAGACAACCACAATAGCTACTTGGTCTTCTTTCTTAGCTCCCCAAATGTGTCTTTCAATATACTAGGCCCCTTCTCCTCAAAATTCCTCCTAATCTGGGAGTCATGCTCTGAAGCCTAATAGAAACGCTTCTGTAAAATAAAAGTAAGCAAAACATAAATAATGTTTCCATCAAGAATATACTTACAGGTATAGCGAACTTAGTAATTTATCTTACCTTGAACTCACCAAACCACAGATCCCGTTGTGATTTGGGGACTTTACCCCATGATGGCCACGACTTGGGAAATTTGTTCACAAATATCTTTCTAATTTCGAACACCACATCATAGGAAAAGAAGCTTACAAATAAGGAACATAGTTGGAAACTTGTGTTGATAACAAACAATTATATATATCTTTGGGTTCTTAATATACAACATTGAAAATGTATAATCACTTACTCTTTACTATCTGGCTGGATGAGCACCTTGTTGGACGTGCTTCCATGGATTGAAGCATCTTCACTATGGGTCCCGCTCCTTTCTTCATTGTGTTGTGGAATGACGGGTGATATAGGGATGTAGGAGCCAAATTGGTTGACCATAAATGCTCCTTGAGTCTCAGTGCTGGGGGGTCAGGTCTTTGTGACTGGAATAAGGAAAGGTCAACATGGGGGAATGCAGAAGTTTGAGGTATGTTTTGGGTGAATTACATGTTTTGGATGCTATTAGGATCGAGAAAAGCGTTGTAAGGGACGTCTTCGTAGTTTTGTCATCCCTGAAAATCTTCCTCTGCTTGGCCACTTTGGTTATTATGGCCTCTTCCTCGATTTCTACCACATCCACCACCGCATCCACGCTGCACACCTGACATCTTTAGGACAAACATACAAAGCGTAGTGATCAAATAACATAAGTTACAACAAGTAAACAACTTCACCAAATCAAACAATGACAATTGTATCATCATTGTACAAAGTCTACATGCATACAATGACAAAGTCCAAATGCACACAACGATAAAGTCCACATGCATACAATATACAAATAGTTAAATTGATTTAATGTACAATTTGATACCCACCAGTTACATTTCTCTCTTATTCCATTTGGGTATTTCATATACACCACTTGGGTTGCAGAACTAGCAAATATGAATAGATCATATTTTCTATATCTTTGTGTGCCATTTACGTCTACAAAGGGACATAGTTTGGGACAACGTGTTCCTTGAGGGGTGTTATCAAATCAATTACATTTGAACGATATACATAGTTTAAGCGGCTCTCAAACATATTAAGCACAAATAACCTCTTGGAGGATTCCATAATCATCGTCATCAAATCCACCTTCCCCGCTCCCTTTAACGAAAATGCCACAATTGAAAGTCTTTTTCCCTTCACACCTTTTCTGTGTGTGAAATAGAAATCCATTGACTCCGAATGTAGACCAAGATGTTACTTTCCTTAAAGGCAATTGAGGCAAGTGGTATATGTGTATTTGGCATTGGTCATTAAAAATTTCTACAATTTCAACCTACATTAATTTTAAAAAATTTAATCAACACGGAAAGCATATTGTATAAGATGTTCTGAAGTTAGCTGAATATATAATACAAGAGGCAAATTTAAGCTCTTACTGCTTTTTTGAACCACCAAAGAAATTCAGCCTCAATTATGGCATCTACATCGACGTCCGTTGAAGTGGAATTTTCATGTAATTTTTGTTGTTTGAATAAACTGTGTAAATGATATTCAGTAGCACTATGTTTACATTGAATTTCATTACAATAAAAAAAAAAGGTGAAGGTTGAACTTCCTCGATAAGGTTGAACTTCGTTATAATTTAACAAAATCTGAAGGTGTGCGGCGTGCAACTCTTTATCAGTTGGGTACCTCTATGTATGAGTTCCCACTGGAGTACCTTGGGTTTTAGAAACTGATAAAGTAGGCTGCATTTGTGGCCCACCATTGTCATCTTGATTACGTTGATGTCTTGTGCGCATTAAAAGCACATTAGCACTAAAGTAATATGAAGAAAATTGTGATATCTCAAACACCAAATATGCTTCAGCCATTGATCCTTTAGGATGTGTTTTGTTTTTTATCTTCTTCTCAAGCCAACCTAAGTACCTAAATTATAACAACTTGTATGAGTATTTGACAATAACACTACTGGTCAATTTAGTGCTCCATGACATTTGGATGCATATTTACCTTTCAAATGGATACATCCATTGATATTGCACTGGACCCCCTAGGTATGCTTCTTCTGCTAAATGTATAGGTAACTACTCCATGACATTAAAGAATCTTGGTGGAAAAACTCGCTCCAATTTACACAGTATGATGCTTATATTGCATTGCATTTCTTGTAGCTTATCGACCCTTAACACTATTGAGCAATGATTTCTGAAAAATTCATTCAACTCAAGAAGTGGTTCTAATGCATCATCTGGAAGGACACGAAATGCTATTGGCATAAGCATTTGCGAAAACACATGATAATCATGGCTCTTCATGTTTTGAAACTTTGCAAACTTCATATCTACGCAGTTTGTAATGCTAGAGTAATAAGCATCAGGCATCGTTAGTTACTGTGCCCACTGACAGACCCCCTTTGTTTGTCCAAAGAAAGGGTATAGGAAGCCTTGGGTTTTAGTGTTGAGCCATTAACACCATGTCTTAGGTTGAGCTCACTCCGATCACATATCTCTGTCATATCGAACCTTGCTTTAACATCATCTTTTGTTTTACCAGGCACATCCATGATAGTGTTAATGATGTTATCACAAAAGTTCTTCTCTATGTGCATTACGTCTAAGTTGTGATGTAGCAGCTGGTCTCTCCAATAAGGTAACTCCTAGAAGATGCTTTGCTTGGTCCAATTATGAAGATTCTCCTTAAAACCTGGGATTATGAAATCTCCATCAGTGGTTACTTTAGGAAGACTCTCAACCTCATGGTATAGTCCTTTGCCAATTTTTCCTGGATGGATGACCATCATTTACAACTTTTCCCCTATGAAATATAGTTCGATTTTTTCAAAATACATGATGTCTGGGTGGGAATCAACAATGATAGTCAAACCAGGATGGTTTGCCCCCATGTTTCAAATGTGTTGCTTTCAACTTCTCCATACAAACAGGGCAACTCAAAACAGCATGAGTGCTTCATCCAGGTAACATTTCAAGGGCTGGAAAGTCATTTACTGTCCACATTAATGCAGCTCTCATTACGAAGTTCTGCCTCATTGAAATGTCACAAGTTTGAACACCATCCCATAGACTTTCAACTCATTAATCAAAGGTTGCAGGTACACATCTATTTTGTTCTTCGGATTTGTTAGCCCAAGTATAATGCAAGTTAAGAACATATATGGCACCGTCATGCACATATCAGGAGGAAGGTTATAAGGTGTCACAACAATAGGCCAAATTGAATAGGGTCGTGTAGATTGTGAAAATGGGGTAAACCATTCGAACACAAACCAAGTCTCACATTGCGAGACTCAGGAGCAAAATCTGAGTGTTTGCGATCGAAATGTTTCCATGCTTCCCCATCTGAAGGGTGATAAAGAACACCATTCCTCATGCCTATTGTTATAATGCCACCTTATATGTTCAGCTGTGCTTCTTGATGCGTAAAGGCGTTGTAAACTAGGTGTCAACGGGAAGTGGAACATTTTCACATATGATTTTGGTTTCTTCCCATTATCACCTGACTCCTTTGGTTTCCATCTTAGTGAATCACGAAACTTACATTTTTCAAGTGGTGAATCCTCTTTAAAGTACATCGTGGCAACAATTAATGGTTTGCACATCTAAACCTAAACTTTGAACCTTCTTTTTTAACTCTAAGTAATTTTTAGGGACATGATTGTCTGGCATGCATTAATTCCATCACCTCATTTAAAATATTTTGGAGGCATATTGTAATAAGATTTGATATTCATCAATCTGACAGCATTTGACAATTCAGTTTGGTTACTATAACCATCCCATAAAGGTCTCTGCACAACTTGAAGCATATCATAGAATGCTTGAGCTTCTGCATTGGGTTGTTCATTGACATTAGCTTTACTAGAAATAATCACATCATTCACAATTGCTTCAACATGATCCACAAATGGTTCAGTGTTATCAAAGTGCATAGGACTTGGAACCATGTGCTCATACAAGTTTTATGCATTGCTATTTCCAGCATTGTCATATTCAGTAGGTTCTACTTCCCCATGAGATGTTCAGTACCAATAGCCTTTAACAAAACTGTTTTAGTACAAGCGTAATCTCACATCACCAAGTTCTCTATAAGCTTTGTTCAGGCTTTTGGCACAAGGACATCTATGATGCCCATTATTTATGAGCTCCACTTGGCTTCTCACAAATTGATCAAACAATTCAACTCTGTCTAAAAATTCTTGTCTATACCCTTTTCTACCTGATACAAATCTTTTATACATCCACCTCCGATGAGGTGGTCCATTCATATCACTGTGGGCCATTATAAATGTACACGTTAATTCGTTATTTATAATAATAATTGACATGATGATTACATATTACTTCATATATAGTTAAATCACTGATTTACGTATTATTGTGCTACTTCTTCATGCACTGTATTCAATATGCGATGGATAAAAATAAGATATTATGGAAATTAGATCAGGATGTAAACCTGTTTGAATGTCTGAAATTGCAGTTCAAACTTGTGACATTCACACCGATAATAACAACATTCACAGCAACAATAACGTAATTGTTTTTCCTTTCGCAATATGTTTTCTTTTATGACACATATCCTTCATATTAGTCATCCACACAAATTACAACTTCAAATATTTAGGTAATAATATGCTATTATTTAATATATATAACAACTTATAATATTTCAACCTTTATGAAATAATACGAATTTGTTATCTAAATTACAAATATGATCCAAAAGATACTTTGATTTAATTTATTACAGTTTAGGTCTGATATACAAAATAATCTACTAATTACAAATATTATCTAAATCTATTAGTTAATATATTACAAGTAGGTTTAACATACTAAATAAAAGTTACATATATTATCAAAATCATACATCACAACATCTCACATTTCGATATTTATTAAATAATATCTACTATTTGTCTAAATGTTCACTACCAATTGTAACCATCATCAAATCCACAAGTTATCCACATCAAACTTCCATTTTCAATATGAAATTCTACATACTTACAATTTAAAAATTACACACCATAAATTCAAATATAATTTTCAATTCAACTTTTACAACACTCAACAATTACTAATAATACTTAATAATTTCTTTCACATTCACATGAACACAATTAAATTCAAAACCCAAAATCAACAAATTATTCAATAAAATTTCTACAACCACCACCAATTATCACACAGTTGACAAATTCTACCTCAAAATTTTCGAATCTATCATAAATCAGCTGCATACTTAGCTACTATCACTTACTTAAAATTATCAAATAAAAAGGGCCACAAATGGTAGTGGAAGGTGAGGGTGACCGGCAGTGGGCTGAGAGTGGCGGCAGTGTTAAGATTCAAATGGCTCGAAATGAGAAAGAAAGGCAATTCGATCGAGCTATTAAAAAGTTTAGAACATGAGGAGACCTAGATGTATGAGCAGCTCTACGTTTACCCCTTAATATAGTGGTATTTTCAATTTGACCTCCATTGTTAGTATACACCTCATTATTCTTAGCTAATGTAGGCGTAGCTGCCAAACTACCTCTTTTGGGTTCACCAACTAAGGGTGTGTTATTCCTTTGATTCTCTTCAACGTCGTCACCCTAATCATAAACCAAGTAACGAAATTAACACTGACCTTATCCAAAGTGTACGTGTATTCATTATCTATTTTTAATTATGGCAACTCAATACAAAGTAATAAAAATGACCTGAGATAGAACACGTGCATCATCAGTTCATTGAGACTTCAAGTAAGTGACCTCTTGGCGTAAGGATTGAACCTCTTTTAGCAATAACCTCACTCTACTAGAATCTGAAGGTTCAATTCTGCTTTGACAATTACGTTTAGCATTAAGTTGAGAGAGGTTACTCCAGATCCAACTCCTCTAACCCTCCCATTACTTTCAGGTCCCATCAACTTATGATAAGCAAAAGTCTCAATCGGCACAGTGGCTTCAGAGAATACCACTTCTGAAGCACTCGTCTTTCGTTTTACAATATCAACAACAATATCCTATATAAATTATTGGTCATAGATACCAACATTTATCATTATGTTGTTTACGTATGTATTAATTAATGACATACTCTACGCAAATTACAATAAGTATATAAATGTATATACCATAAATTTCTTAGTTGCCGGTTCATGGTAAGATCCTTCTTTATCCTGATGAGTCTCCATAAACCATTCTAAAGGACCAGGTTCTCTTTGATGCTCCTTCTCCTATAAATTATTGTATAGGCATAAATAAAGAATTCTATACATAGCAAAGTATATACAGTGTAACACCCTAACCGCAAGGCCAGTGATGTTAATGATTTCTAGAATTTTGGAAATAAACGAACAGAGTTTTCTCTAAAAACTGACCATAACTTAGGCTTATAACCTTACAATAAGTACCTGTAACAATAGAATATAATCAATATGTCCACCAGGCTCGACGGCTACATGCCAAAGATCACAACTCCATAGCCCACACGACTGGAGTACCAGCAATATACAGCAAACTAATTCTATAATAAATTTTCTGACACTGTCATTGTAGAGTGAAAGTATATGTAAACAAGTCCTTTGCTTGAACACTATCATGAACAATGAGAACTAAGACCATCCCTACTCCATAAAAAATAGCCAAGGAGTCAAGTACATAGGATGTTGCTTGAACACTATCATGAACAATTAGAACTAAGACAATCTCCAACATCCATACCAACTCTTCATTCAAATTCAAACATGCACAAAGAAGGGCAATTTAGCAGAAGGATTGTCCTTCACATGGCAGGCAATCAACTTGCTATGATTATTAGTTAACAGGTAACTAAAACTATTACTCATAAATGGTTTATAATATTGATATACCAACCTAGAACTAGCACTAGGACAACTTTGTTAGCACAAGCAAGTTTGCTGGACTGAGAAACATGTATCACAATACCACCAGGCAACATGATGATTATCCTGGCATTACCCCAATAGATAGTAACAGTTCACAGTTCTACTAATCCTAATACAACAGGTTTTTACCTGATGTTCCTGTATTATTGTCCTTGTTATAGTAATAGTTCCCAGTTCATAGTTCACATGTTTTTACCTGGCAACATGATTATTCCATGCATCAAAGTAGACAGAAAGACTAAGAACTGAGTGATGATCCTCAGAAAGATTTTTCTTATTTTTTTTCATGCTCTATAGGATGAAGGGCGTGTGAGATGTGTTTTATACTAGGCCCACCCCAAATGATTTCTTTTATGTGCTTACTCAATGACCATTGAGTCATGGGATTAAGTGGTACATATAAGGTCACAGGGGAGGTTATAGAAGATTTGGGGCCATCGAGCCACCAAATCTCTTTTATGATAGGGAAGATTGGTAGATTCTAGGTAGCTTAATGTCACTAATCATTTGCCATGTGCACTAATTTTGATTGCATACAGAAAAAACAGGGTCAAGGAAAGAGCAAGAAGAACATAGAATTTCAATTGAGGCATACTGATATCTTACCCTGCTGATAGCTGCTCAGTAATATTATACAATATTCCAACTTGAACGTAAATAGAAATTCCACCATGATTGAATTAACAATTAGTTGAAGCTTTAAAAGTGCATTCTAACAAGCTACCAAAGTAGCAGGTAAAGGGAACAAAAATCAGATTATCCAAACAGCTCCATAGTCATTATCGATGGCAAACACATCCTTAAACTATGTAAATAAACCAATTTAAGTGCAATGTAAGAAACTTACCAATTTACATACAGTGTAACACCCTAATCCCAGGGCCAGTGATGTTAGTGATTTCTAGAATTTTGGAAATAAACGGACAGAGTTTTCCCTAAAAGCTGACCATAACTTTGGGCTATAGCCTTACAATAAGTACCTGTAACAATAGAATATAATCAATATGTCCATCAGGCTCGACGGCTACACGCCGGAGATCTCAACTCCATAGCCTACACGGCCGGAGTACCAACAATATAAAGGAAACTAATTCTGTAATACACTATCTTATACTGCAATTGTAGAGTAAATATACTTAAATCCTTAGATTAATGATACCCTACTGAAAAAGGAAATAGTCCAAAAGGGACAACCCTTCATCATCAAACTTAGAAGCAAGAAACTGACCAATAGTTAAAATTTTGGATCTTAGAGAATTATTAACATAAAGACTTCAAGTAGCCAAGTGCAACTTTCTAAAGCAAATAAAATGCCATAGTCATGAAAGATTAGCACACATGGTCATGCAGAGTCTAGACTATTCAAAAGGTTAGCCCACATGGTCATGCAGAACCTACTTCCCACAAACTTTATACCTTATGACAGTCACACCGTACTTAATATAAACAAAGTAAGCCTACATAACTTACAAAATTATCCCTTTTGACTGCAAAACTTTGAGAGCCACTTGTATGTGCATGTAGTTGCTTCCCTCTTGCTCTTTTTCCATTACTAGACCATTTCTGCATAACAAAAAGTATTATATTGTTATAAGAGATATTGCTATAAGGGTGGAGAAGCCAAACAGTCAGCAAGGCAATTGAGAAAGCACCCAAAGCACATCCTGAATATGTGTTATACCACAAACATGGTCCTTGAATGCAAATGAGATTAAGCTCGTGATTTCTATGAAGAATACCATAAACCATATAGCTTCTCCAAAGCATCTCTAAACATATGACACCTAGACATGATGAAAACGATTGTTTTTAAACTTACCTGAAACTTTTCCAAAAAGAAATAATCGACCAAACCAACCTACATCTGGTCACCTACAGTAAACGATTGCTTACTCTTTTCCAAATTATATAACGCCTCTTTTGTGGTATCTTCTTTAACATACTTACATCTCAAGGAATACTTGAAACCTCGAACCCTCTCCCTAACTGACTTCAGAAATTTCTGAGTGACTTGTACCCCACCTGGCAACAAAAACTTCCCCTTTTATAGCAAAATTTCAAGTAGTATTTGAAGTAGTTGCATTTAGATAACATGCACCAACCAACTTAGACATAAATAACTGCTTACCCTGATAAACATTATGATCCGACCTCTAAAGTACTGTGGTACTAAGCGCTAATCCTTATAGTTAAGAGGACATAGGTAGGTCTCTTAGCAACATCGGTAAGGAATCTATTAAATGAACTCCTTGCTTCCTTTATTAGATGCAACAAGTTGTTTAAAGGTACCATAATCCTCTCCAGAGAAACCAATTTATAAGCCAAGTTCATATTTATTCTCCCTCTGAACTTTCTAGCATTTCCATGTTCATCTGTATAAAAAAAGAATATGATCATCATATTAGTAAATAAACTACAGCTACTTAAAACATTGTGCAAGTAAGATGATTAAATAGGTATTAAAGATTCATTTACCAATGATTAACACCTCTTTGTCATCTTTAAAATTATCAGGTATGTTGATAAGAGAGGGATTCATATTAATCGAAACTCTTGATCGAAAATATCCTCCCTAACATGTTCGACTTCTTCTTCTTCCAAATCAAGAATCATATCAATATCATTTAAAGACACATCTTCACCTACTGCATCTTCATGTTGAACAGACTTAAAATACTCTTCTAAGGTAATCCTGGATTGGAACATGATTATGACGCTTTAAAACTTACAAGGAAAACTCATGTTAGTTTATGACACAATTTAGGAAAAAATGGTTAAAAGTAAAATGCAAGCTATATTACAAAAATCAAACATTATCTACTGAGGGAAACAATGTAAGCAAAATAATCACATACACCTGTGTACTGATATTCCTTCTTTTTACTTACTTGACCTGTAAGGTTATTAATCAAAGCTTGAAAATACCATAAATTTAAATCAAAACATACTAATATTGCAAGCTTAAACTATTACATCGATTAGCAGTAATATGATAGCTACTTTCGAAATAAGAACAAAATACAAGGATCTGTAAATGCTAACAAATGATAATGAAAAAACTAAAACTGTTCCTATTCCTCATAACCAATAGTATCCTAATTTATTGGATCTCTGAATGCATCCTCTTTTGATATATTAGGAGGCATGCATTGAGGATACAAGTCATCCTTATCTACCATGGTTGCTCCTAATTGATAACTATCTCTTGGCTTCACTCTCACGACATGAGCCCAGCCTTTGTCTTTCTCATCTTTAACGTAAAATACCTGATTGGCTTACAATGAAAGAATATATGGATCCTCCTTTAAGAAATTTGCTTTATGTATCTTATGTGAGAAATTCAAGAGAGTGAATACCCTTTTGTCCACTTTTCTTCCTCGACTTGAGTTTACATCCACCCAATCACATCGAAATAGAACTACCTTACATTCAGAAAAGTAGCCTAACTCAATGATGTCGGTGATCTTTCCATAGTAAGGCTTTCGATCAGCTTCTACCATAACCCTATAGTTTTGAGTTTTCTTTATCTCATCTCGGGCTTGAGTGTGGAATCTATACCCATTGATATTGAAAGCCTTCATTCTTTTGACTTTGAAGTTCGAACCCTGAGCCACAGCTTTTGACACTTTTGACTCTAGGTTATTATCATCACTATCAGTAACCTAAACAATTGAGCACTCACGTTAGTAAATGCTAGAGTTATACTACTAAAGCACTTATCATAAAGTTTTGAAGTTACCATTTGTTGCAACCAACTTGGAAAGTCCTCAAGTAACCATTTTTACATAAGCTTATCACTAGGCTCTTGTGAACAAAATGCAAGGCATTCCTCAAGAAAAGATCTACAAGCAATGAATTTTATCAAATTAAATGAATTTTAGTAAACGTCACACATTTACCATGAAAGGCAATGAAGCTAATTTTACTAACCTGCGATTAAAGTCCATCTTGTGAACATGTAGCAGCACATATCGATGGGCTTGCTTAAGGCTCAACTCATCCAGTTCCACCATTACAACCTAACCTTTAGGTTGCCCACCAATGTTAAATAAATACATTTCTTCATTAGGAATAGAATCATTGTTTCTTTGTGGACGATTGAATACAGTTTCTACCCCTTTAAAGTATCTTGAGCAAAACGTTATGCACTATTGCGTAATGTATCCTTCCGCCACTGATCCCTCTGGTTGTGCTCGAATACGGACATATCCTTTTAACTGTGCCAAATACCTACAATTTGCCACTAATATATGATTTCTAAGAGAAAAACAATAAATAGAAACCCTTAAAATTAAGGTCTTACCGCTCAATAGGGTACATTTATATATTAAATACAGGCCCTCCAAGCTTTGCTTCCTCCGTCAAGTGAACAATCAAATGCACTATAATGGTGAAAAAACCAAGTGGGAACATTTTCTCCATACGATATAACGTGAGAACCACATTACTTTGTAACTCATCCAATTTATCAACATTCAGCTCTTTCACACATAATCCCTTAAAAAAATTAGACAACTCACACACTAAATCTACAAGATTATCATCCTTAACCGCTCGCAATGCAATTGGAAGTAAATCTTACATTAGAATATGACAATCATGGCTCTTTAAATTAAACAACTTGCGGTCCTTCATATTGACACATTGAGAGATATTACTTGCGTATCCATCTGGCACCTTGATGTGCTTTAAGACTTTTAGCAAGGAAGTTTTCTCAGTGACAGACAAATTATAAGGAGCTGCGGGTAAATGAGATTTGCCATTTGGTAACAAAACTGGGTGGAGCTCAGGCCTTATCTGCAGTTGTTGAAGATCTTAGTAAGCCTTCAAGTTATCCTTGCTCTTCCCTTCCAAATTCAACAAAGTTCCCAACAAATTATCACAAATGTTCTTTTCGATATGCATTACATCCAGATTATGATGAAGATGGTTAAACAGCCAATATTGAAGATCAAAGAAAATGCTTCACTTCTTCTATATTTTCTCTTCATCCCTCTCATCAACATCTATATTGGTTTGGCTTTTTCCATATGTAAACATAGTTTCCTCTAATTCTGTAAGTACCTGACTCCCTGTTATTAAAGTTGGAGTGTTACCAAACTTCATATTTCCATCAAATCCACCCTTATCGTATTGAAAAGGATGGTCTTCTACTATCCATCTCCGATGACCCCTATAGCAAAACTTATGTCCATTCTCCAGCCAAAGTGATTGAGTTGCTTTCCCACAAGATGGACATGCGAAACGACCCTTCGTACTCCATCCAGATAAATTAGCATATACAGGAAAGTCATTTATAGTAGAGTGTAGAGCACCCCGCAATGTAAATCTTGTGTTTGTGTATGCATCATATACGTTTGCACCGTGCGATAACTGCACTAACTCTTTAATCAATGGTTGAAGATATACATCGATATCCATACCAGGGGCCTTTTCACTGGGAATAATCATCGATAGTATAATTGAGGATTGTTTTGCATAGCCAGGGAGGCAAATTATATGGAATTAGTACGACTGGCCAAGTACTATGTGTGCTACTCATAATGCAAAAGGGATTAAACCTATCACTAGCTACCCCAGGCCTTATGTTTTGAGGATCAGATGAAAAATTAGGATATTGGTCATCAAATTCCTTCCCTGCCTTTGCATCTACAGGATGCCTTAAAATCTCATCCTTTGTACGATACTTATCATGCCAAATCATATCTTCAGTGATCTTCGATGATTTATAAAGCCTAAGCAGTCTGGGAATGAGAGGGAAATAGCGTAATACCTTAGCTGGCAATTTCTTTTCACTATTTTTCCATCGTGAAGAACCACACTTGTCACATGATTCTTGTCATTCCTTTTCACCCCAATACAATATGCAATCATTAGGACAAGCATGTATTTTCTTATATTCAAGGCTTAAGTCCTTAAGTAATTGCTTGCAATTGCTCCATGATGATGGGATGGGGTCTATATGGGGAAAAACAGAACTCAAAAGTTAGAGCAGCATATTAAATGATTTAATAGACCAACCATACATGCATTTCAAGTGGAGTAAGTGCAACAGAAAAGAGAGTTTTGAAAATTTTGAACCCTTATATAGCTACTGTTTAACTTGTTCTAATAGCCTTTCATATCCATCATATTTGTCTACGATGGAAGTATCACCATCATGTCCCTCATTCCCTAGCTCACCATTGACTTCTTCATCCATATCACCCTCTTGATGAAACATGTCATTCCCACGGTTTTCACGCATCCTAAAAATATCATTAAGTATTCTTATAGTATTAATATCACCAAAACCATTTCTAATTGGGTATTAGTAATATTATGGCCTTTGTCATAAAAAAATGAAGAAGTTTCAGAAATTTCCTCCCCATGATGCACCCACTCTTTAGAGTATGGCCAAAAACCATTAAACATGAGATGATGTGCCACTTCTTCTTTTGTGAAGCAATGATTGTGCCCAACTTTGCATTTTTTACAAGGGCATACGATCAGGTTACTACCCCCAGCATTGTAAAAAGGAAATTCCAAAAATGACTCAACCCCATTCCTATATTCAAGAGAAGTTCTATGCATATGAATTCAACTTTTGTCTATTATAATTTCAACCAACCCACCTACAAGGTCATCACATAAGTCAATATAAGCATTATAACTGAGCATTGGCCATAAATAAAGGACAAGGGGAAAAGAATCACAAGGGTCACAACAACACATCAAATTCATGTGCTTAGAGCATACTATGCCATAAGAGCTAAGCAAATTTAAACCACTAGCTACAAATTCAATCATGTTAACAAGCCGAAGATGAAAATAGTTCTTCAACTTAATAATATGCATTTAGACAATGCTCAAGGCATAAAAATCACTAAGTAAATTGGAAAAAAAAAGGAAAATTTCATAACAATTTCGCTGAGTGGATTGGATGTTCACTCACTCAACAGCATAGGCCCGTTTCCTGCATACAAAGGTATCTTGCCATTCTTAACCCCTCTTCTTGATGAGGGAAGATATAAATCAAGGGAAGAAGCCTTTTAAATTTTTCAATGTGTGGACTGAGCACCCTAACTTCAAACAAATAGTATAGAATGCATGGCCGATTCCAAGTAAAAGGCCGCAACAGTTTTAAAGTCTGGAATAAGGTGAAGTATATACAACTTTAGTGGAGATCTTAGGCAAAAGAAGTTTCTGTAAAGTTAGCTAATAGATTGTACTGTAAATACTAAAATAGATAACATTAAAAGAAAGCTGCAAAATGAGTTATTCAAATAAGGGTTGAACATGAAAGAGTAGTTGCTGCTTCAGCAGATACATAAGCTCACTGAGATTAAGGGGAAAAAAATACTTAAACAAAAATTAAGGCAAACATGAATCAAAGTTGGAGATGCAAACATGAAGTTCTTCTATATGAGTGTAAAGGCAAGGAGAGCACATAGAAAAACTGCACATATAATAATAGAGACAGGGCCTCTAATCCAAGACAAATAGCAGATAAAGGACACGTTAGGCTCAGCAAAATTAGGTTCAACCACAGCACAACAGAAAGGGGGAATCAAACAAAACCGTTTCTGATTAATCCTACGCTTTTTGTCCTTAAACAACACATATTAGGTTCAGCAAAATTAAGAACAAGTCATTGAAGCAACCCAAAAAAAAAAAAAAAATCAATTGCCAAATATGCATCATCAAGAATGAATAGTAGTCCATAATCTTTTATATGCTATCTGCACTCTTTTATATAAGTGGAAATCAACATTATAAATCAGAACCTGCACTGTATACATACATACATACATATATATATATATATATATATATATATATATATATATATATATATATATATATATATATATATATATATATATATAATATATATATATACATACATCATACATACATACACATATATATATATATATATATATTATATATATATATATATATATATATATGCATCTTACTATTTCACTCACCCTTTCCTAACCGCATTATTATCATCTCAATATTGAAATCTTTGCTTTCCAAAAGGCTTCACTGACTGCTTATTTTAACAGAAGACACACTCTATAGTTCTCTTCTAACCATTTTGTATTACATTCTAAAGTAAAGACAAATAAGATCAAATTCTTGGTCCAAATTTTTCTTTCTAGGAAAACAAATAAAAATCTAGAAGACACATTGAGGGAAAAAAAATCTAGATTTGTGGTAAGTGATCAAAGCCTGACCCAACTTCTATCTCCAGAGATTGCTTTCTAAATGAAGCCCATGAATTACCATTCAAGTGGAGTTGGTTCCCTATATAAGTATTTTTTTTTCTCATGTTACTAAAATAAGCCCTTTCCCTCATCAAGTTAGCTAGCACGCTGATTCTCTGTGGCCGAATATGGTTTACAGTCCTCTTGCTTGGCACCTCATATCTTGAGCCCAACAACTTTTGGGTCGAAAGTGGAACAGACTGCTTATGTAGCTTCTTTTCTAGAGTTTCATGTTATCTGTGCGCTGTTCTATTCTGAAATATCAGCATGTTATGCTTCCTCTCTTCTCAATAAGCATAGAAGATGTAGAAGATATAAATCAATGGAAGAAGCCTTTTTCAATGTGCGGACTGAGCTCCCTAACTTCAAACAAATAGTATATAATGCTTGGCCGATCCAAGTGAAAGGCCGCAACAGTTTTAAACTTTGGAATAAGGTGAAGCATATGCGACTTCAATGGAGATCTTAGGCAAAAGAAGTTTCTGTAAAGTTAGCCAATAGATTGTACTGTAAATACTAAAATAGATAACATTGAAAGAAAGCTGCAAAATGAGTTATTCAAATAGGGGCTGAATATGAAAGAGTAGTTGCTGCTTCAGCAGATACATAAGCTCACTGAGATTGAGGGGAAAAAAATACTTAAACAAAAATTAAGGCAAACATGAATTAAAGTTAGAGATGCGAACGAGAAGTTCTTCTATGCGAGTCTGAAGGCAAGGAGAGCACATAGAAAAATTGCACATCTAATAACAGAGACAGGGGCTCTAATCCAAGACAAATAGTAGATAAAGGACATGTTAGGCTTAGCAAAATTAGGTTTAGCCACAGCACAACAAAAAGGGAGAATCAGACAAAATCGTTTCTGATTAATCCTACACATTTTGTCCTTGTACAACACAAATTTGGTTCAGAAATATTGAGAGCAAGTCATTGAAACAACCCCCCAAAAAAAAAGAAATCAATTGCCAAATATGCATCATCAAGAATGAATAATAGTCCATAATCCTTTATATGCTTCCAATAAAATCTACACTACTTTTATATAAGTGGAAATCAACATTATAAATCAGAACCTACACTATATATATATATATATATATATATATATATATATATATATATATATATATATATATATATATATATATATATATATATATATATATATATATATACATATATACACATACATACATATATATACATGCACTATTTCACTCACCCCTTCCTAGCCGCATTATCACCGTCTCAATATTGAAATCTCTGCTTTCCAAATTTTTCTTTCTAGGAAAACAAATAAAAATCTAGATGATATGTTGAGGGAAAAAAAATCTAGATTTGTGGTAAGTGATCAAAGCTAGACCCAACTTCTATCTCCAGAGATTGCTTTCTAAATAAAGCCCATGAATTACCATTCAAGTGGAGTTAGTTTCCTATATAAGTATTTTTTTTTTCTGATGTTACTAAAATCAGCCCTTTCCCACATCAAGTTAGCTAGCACGCTGATTCTCTGTGGCTGAATATGGTTTATAATCTTCTTGCTAGGCACTTCATATCATGAGCCCAACAACTTTTGGGTTGAAAGTGGAACAGAATGCTTATATAGCTTCTTTTCTAGAGTTTCATGTTTTCTCTGCGCTATTCTATTTTGAAATATCGACATGTTATGCTTCCTCTCATCTCAATAAGCATAGAAGATGTATTTAATCATGTGTCTCACTAAGAGTTCCAAAGTAATTTGTTGTGAGCTGCTTGCAATTAACAGGCTTACATCTATAGTTTCTTCAACAACAAACGTATTGTCCTCTATGACGTATTGCTTCAGCATGTCAGCTGTGTACTATTTTCCCCCCAATGGCTTAATAATGTTTATTTTAGCAGGTGAGGCAGAGGGGAAAAAACCCCCAAACGAGAATGCCTAAATAACATGAGATTGAAGAACCAAACAAAATTAAATTCCAGAAAACTGAACTATCAAATCCTTATCAAATCATATCCCCCAAAAACAATCTACCTAAGAATTAGATCTCTAAATGAAGAGATCGAGCAAATTCTTCTGATGGACCAGTGAAAGTTCCAAGCACCATCAAAATTCACAATCAAATGTCAGTCATTCAAAGCCTTCTAGAAAACAAACACATAGAGAATTCTTCTGACTTCCCATAATTTGAGTGAATTCAGATTGACAATTGAGGCTTACCTACAATGACGACGTGTATGAATCCCTGCCCAACTTCAGAGAAAAGAGCAAATTCACAGAACCCTGAATTTTTTCAACTCGCTGCCCTACTTCTGCCTTGATTGTTTGATTTGATGCTCCTATTGGTTGCCCAAAATTCGCTATGTAAGTGTGGGGAAGTTTTTTTTGCCTAGAATTCGCTACCTAGATGAAGAATGAATTAAAGAGTTCACTTTTGCTACCCAGATTAAGAACGAAGTGATGAATTCGACTTCTGGGGAAGAACTGCCCAGAATTTGCTACCCACATGAATTTGGGGAAGGAATTGCGGAGCAAGTTTACCTGCTACACGGATGAATGGGTTATGTGAATTCTAGGCCTAGGGATTGCATGAGCTTTTGCATTTTGGGGATGGAAGGCGGGCAAATTAAAATACCCGCTTAATATTTCATATATATGATAATTTTATTTTGCTAGGTATTTGCATTTTTTTGATTGTTTATTTTATTCCTTTGACAAATATATTTAGATATAAATATTGAAATATTTTATATAAATTAGCTCATTAATATAATAAAAAGTAATTATAAAAGTTCAATTTAATTTCTCACACTTACTAAGTGTAGGAATTGGTTCATAATTTACCCACACTTGTTAAATGTAGGATTGAGAAAACTACTAAATCTTATCATTTTTCTCACCACACTTTACTCAAGTGTGGTGATATAAATGTGGGAGAATGCATTATTTTTTGTAGTGAAAGAAGACAACAAAAATATAACACATAAAGGGAGTAAGAATTTTGGAAAATTGAGTAAATGCTAGTGAAAAACACATTTTCTTTAGTGAGCAAAACATAATTTTTTGTGAGTTGTGGGAAAGTTGTTGATAGTTGACAATTGTATGTTACAATAAGGTACAATGACACATTTAGTGAGCAGACATCACTTTTAGATTGCTCTAGCCACAAGCAAAGACGACTTTGTTAGTAGTGAGCATTACTCTATTTTAGTGAGCTAGTATGCATTTTTAGGGAGCAGATCTTTATTGTTAGTGAGCAGAACATTATTTTTAGTGAGCAGATCATATTATTATTGAGCATAACATTATTTTTAGTGAGACAACATATATTTTAGTGAGCAAAATGCATTTTTAGTGAGCAGAACAAAAAAGATTTGTCGGTAGTGAACGTTAGTCTATTTTAGTGTTATGGGAACTACGTGTGGTGAGCTATAGTCAAACAAGTAGTGTGCCATAATATGTATTTAGTGAGCTATGTTATGCTGAACTGTGATGTAATGTTTTACAAAAGAAGAGCATAACAAGAAGATAAGACATCAAGCAAAAAGAGATAAAGGACTCATGACAGAACCCTTCTACTTACCTTTTGTGGAAAGAATCACAAAGCTTACAGAGGAATTATCAAGCCAGGAGAAGTTGGTTAGTGATTATGTCTTTCATCAGTCAAAGGACATTGATTCCATGTAAGCACAAAACTCTGACATTTAAAAAATTAATAATAGAAAACACTTGAAAAAACATATGTTGCACTTAATATTAACGTACATTTTTTTTCTTTTGATATTATATAAGTGAGAATTGTTTGACATCAAAACACATGTTGGAAATCGATATCACTTGTTAACCATACATCTAAGGGAATATATTAATGCGCATGCGGTTAATGTCTGGGCTACTATCCTCAACAACTTAGAGAGAAAAAGAAATGAAGGCTTTCTAAGAAGATTTTTTGCATTAGTTGATGCGATGTTGATTATATCTTACTTCAATTTACATATTCAAATACTTAAACATGTACTGATACTAATGCAAAAATGCAGTCAACTTTGGACCCCCATGACAAATGTGGAAAAGTCAGAAGAGTAGAGGTATATTAATTTTTAAACAATACTTGACAAAGAATTTCAGAGATGTGACAAATGGATAATGGGCAAATAATTGCAACTAGTAGGTACTAACATAATACGTTTATTTACGTATTAGACTACCATATTATATGATATTATTCATCTTCTAATTTGCAGGTTTTCTTCCCGATGTGTCATAAGAAGCCCTTCTTCATCTTTTGCTTCAATTTAAAGGAAGAAAGGCTTGACATAATGGACAATATGCACATAATAACTTCATGCAAAAACACATACAGTGAAACACATGTTTAGTGGTATGTTTAGAATGTTTACTCATTCATTTAATTTTGAATAAATCAACAGTCTCATTTGCTGAGGCATATAGTTATTGAGCTAAGGGTATAATTTAGTGAGTAGAAAATATTTGAGGGCATCTGTTAATGTTTATGTCACCAGTGTCTCTTAATGAGAAATACATGTGTTCTATTTAGATGACGAACATTGTTAGTAAGCTGAACTTATTCGCAGAGGAACATTATTAGTGGGCTGGGAAATTACTAGTGTTTATATCAACCTTGTATCTTAGGGAGGTGTAGATTTATTCTAGTGAGGTGGAAACATAATTATTCTGCTGAGCTTATTTTTTGGAAAAATAGTTAATAAGCTCAACTTATTTACTAGACCAATATTTTATTTTTATCTGTTGTTTCTATTAGTGAGTTATACATGTCTTCCACTGAGCTGAAGAAAATACTCTAAAGTCATTTGTTGGAAAAACTATTGTGTTTTAATAAATCATGTTGCTTAATGACCTAACACACATATTTAGTGAGCCAACAAACATATTTAGTGAGTTGAAAATGAATGCCGGACAAACTGTTTTCTTTTTATCAATCATGTTGCATAGTGAGCTAACACACAATTATTGAGCTCAAAATGTTTGATAGGGAACTATTTATGTTGTAGTATATTGACAAACTATAACAAATGTTGATTGTACATAAGCAAAAGCTTTTGGAAGATTTCTTGAGAGTTGGCCATCCAAAACATGAAGCTGTCAAGAAAATGAAACTAGTACGAATGCGAATGCCATGGAGAACACCAAAAAATGCCATAAACTGTTGGATATTCAGCATTAGGCACATGAAGTCATGCTTTGGCCATATAGATAATGGGAATGTAGTTTCAAGAAGAATGAAGTATGTCTTCATAAATGTCTTGAAATAAGTATAACAATTTAATTAAAGAACAACAAATATATCCATAATAGCTTTACATACTTGTTGTTTTTTTTTTTTTTCTGTTTCCAGCAAAAGAATATGCTTGATGTAATGAGAGCATCGTGCTATTGAGATCATCAACAAAGAAGAAAATATATATAGTAATAGATTGAAGAGTCTGGCAAATGAGTTCTATGATAAACAAGGGGTAGAAAATGAATGCAAATGAAGGCCAAAATCCAGTGCCAGCAGCATAAGTAATGAATCTTGAGATGTGATCAAGTTCTTGAACACTAATATTGCTTTAGTTAGGCTAATTTTTAGAAATAATGTAGACAATACTATCATATGAACACTAATATTGAATATTTCATATCTTTTACTATACTTAAACTTGATAATGGTGAAGCACTATTATTCAGCATTTAATATTTAATTACCAATATTAAATATTTCATATCTTTTACTATGCTTAAAACTAAAAAAATAAAAACAAAATTGCAACATCTAGTGGGCTAGGAGAAAAAACTAGTGAACTCCAAGGATTCTACAGTGAGCAACTACATAACCTAATCTAGACACTAATACGATATAAAGTTGCAACTATTATTACGAAAGTGTTTCATATATGAAAGTGTGCACAATTTCATTATCAAAGAATAATATTATTTTATAATGTTAAAACACCAAAAAAAAAAATTTATAAATAGTTTTGTAAATTCTAGTGAGCTAAAGGACAAATCTACTGAGCTGTAATACTTCAGTAGTGACGAGTGAGCACCATATTATAAACTTTAAAATTATTTAAAAAGCTTTACAAAATTTTAAAATATATATATAAATCTCATTACATAACAAAACAAAGAAAACATCATAATGAATAAAAATAGAAGTTCACAATTTATTAATCAAATACAAATTTAAAGTTGAATTACCAAAAAAAAAAAACCAACCATTGTATGTGCTAGATGTAAAATCTTCATTAATGCTAAAAGCCAATGCAATCTCCTCAACCCGGCATAACACACATGACTTATAGTGAGCAAAATATAATTTTTAGGGAGCAAGAAAGAAAACCATAAAAACATACAAAATCAAAACACCATAATCATACTAAAATAAAAATCACTTACTAACAAAAATTTCATATCTGATTCATAGCTAACCTATTTCGCACAATAAATTAATGTATTCATTTATATTTATATTACCATAAAGCACCAACCCAAAACAAAAAAAAAAAAAAATCTCTTGTAGGAACAACAAAAAAGGCGAGGAAAAAATTACTCTTGAATGTTAGGAACTTCAAAAGGAGGATTCAGCTCATTGGCAAGAATGCTACCCCCATTTGGTTGCGTCGACCTTTCATCAAAAATCAAGCTACACTCTAAACATTTTGTTAAAATCTATTGCTGGATTAGAAGCACCTGCTGGATTAGATGAACCTGTAGGAACAAGCTAAACCATCACTGGAAAAACATATTTTTATTGAGCATATACATATGTTCAGTGAGCCAATGTACCAATTTAGTGAGTGAAACATGTATGACTAACATTGTGAGCATCGATAAATATAGTGAGCCAATGCAGATTTTTAGTATGCAAATACGCAATACTAGTGAGCTATTCTTTTTCCTATTTAGCACATAACTGATTATAGGGATTATATTGGTTAAATATAAACTGAACATTTATCTGTACATTTAGTTACAATCTATTGTTGGAATAGAAGCACCTGCTGGATTAGATGAACCAGCAGGAACAAGCTAAACCGTCACAGGAAAAATATATTTTTAGTGAGCATGTGTTTAGTAAGCCAACGTGCTAATTTAATGAGCTGAACATGTATGGCCAACATTGTGAGCAGCAAAAAATATAGTGAGCCAATGCCCCTTTTTAGTAAGTAGATACACAATATTAGGGAGCGTATAAACATTTTTAGTAAGCTAAAACACAATGTGTTTTTTGTGAGCCCATCAATAATTTAAGTAAACTACAAAAGATATTATTATGACAAATATAATTATTCACTGAGATCGTGAATAGAATTTAATTTGAGGTTGTGATACATCTCCTCAATTCCTTGAACAAAACCTTGTCTTCCTTGATCTTACAAGATTTGACATTGTCTCCAATGTGCTCTTCCTCCTTACATTCCTTTGACCTTTCCTTCTTAAACCCTAAGGGTTACCAATTATATGATTACTAGCACTAGCCTATTGATAATTTTCTACCTCACAAACATAAACTAAGCACACAACAACACAAGCATTAACCTTTAGCTTGCCAAAACCTTCTTCACATAGCTTTCTTGCTTGAACATTAGCTTCACTTGCAAGAAGCAGACACTCAAACTGTCTATGCATCTGAACTCTCCATATGGAACCAGGAACACCAACAACGTTAATATGTGAAGCTTCTTCTGCAACCCGGGTGTCTCTAGCTAGCGTAGTCCATCATTTCAAAATAATATTGATGAGGAGCTTTAGGCACACAATGAATATCGAAAATACACAAATAGTGGCAGCAAAGAATACCACTCTTGGTATACTTTTTGCATTCGCAAATAATATTTTGATCTGGAAGATGTAACCTAACCACATACCAAACTTGCTTAAAAGCGATTCTCATAGACAAACATCTGATGCTCTATACGATAAGAGTCTTAGTTCAGCTGAGAAGATCTTGACAACTCCCTTCCCCTTTAATGTATTCATTCTCAAAAACTTTGTACAAATTGTTCGTATAGAATTTTGAAGTATGCTGCAAAAGGCTAACATGTGGCAAACACATCTCAGGGATCCATATTCTTATCATTCTTCTTAATCCTCCACTCAATCACAACGCCATAGAATATATTGTGAAAATCAAATAACCACAAGTGGCATTAACTCACTTTCACAAAGAAGTATTTGTAGATTCACTTCTCCATGATGATAAGATGCGATTAGAAAAAAAATCCTTGTAAAATTTTGGACACCATTTTTCTTTCAACTGATACAATCTAACCAACCAAGCATTTTCGACGCATTTATACTCTTCAACCCGCCTAGCATAGGTACAATAGTGAGCAAAAAGTAATACATTCGTCAGTAGAAACATGTAACCTTGGTGAGCATATAATAAAAACAGCAGTAGAAGGAGCTCATCTATGCCAACAAAAATTAAACTTTGCTTCTATATCACATCTCATCAAAACATGGTCAAACTCATCAACAAATCCAACCAAAACCCTTACATGACCAACATTCTTTTTTGAATTCTCTAAGATATGCCAAGTACACAACCTATACTTTGCCAAAGGGAAGACCTTTTCAATAGTATTCACTATAGAAAATGCTTGATCTGTCATCATAATTTTAGGCTGCAGATTATCCATATCTTCCAAAAATATTTCAAACAACCAAACAAAGCTCTCAACCTTCTCATTTATAAAAAACCCACATCCAACCATAACATTTTTCGCATGATGATTCATATAAACAAAAGGTGTGCATGTCACCTCACAACGGTTGGTTCTATATGTCATGTCAAATAGAAGGAGATCACCAATGAACAAGTAGTCAAATTTCATTTGCAAATTTCTCCAAAAAAAAGCTCATCAAACAATCATTCTCATCCAAGTTAAACTTATAGAAAAAATCTTACTCATTGACACACCTATTTTCTAATACGGACATCAAATGATTGGCATCACCCCCGTCTAAAGTCTTATTGACTTCATTTGCAACACTATTACAGGCATCTCTTTTGCTAAACCCAAGTAATGGGGACCCCACAACATCATTTCTTAGAAGCCGATAAGCATGAGGAACTTTCATACCATTTCTTCTTATCTTTTGGAAAAATTAACATGAGCTTTACCAATATTTTCATGTGAGCTCAGCTTGTGAACCTCACCTTCCAAAAGCAATTCATGATTATGAATCACGTCATGCGTAATACAAACCCATTCACTATTAGCTTCAATGTAAAAAATAGCCCTAGCTTTACAATTACACATATGACTCCGTTTAGCAAGTGTCTAATCTTTTTTTCCGAAGACACCTTTTAAAACCTTATTTGCTGCAACAAAACTCCCTCGAATGCACCTCTTATGAACCCTCTTTCCTCATCAACTTATCACATCTTATAGGAAAACTCTTACAAAAAGCATACTCTTTGTATACCTCAATTGCTACATCTAGAGAACTAACCCTTGTACTAATAATTTCTGATTCATCACCTCCTTCACTTCAACAACACATTCAGCATCAATAGCCACACATTCCCCTCATCAGCAATAACAGAATCAAATACAACAACAACAATATCACCATTATCAGGCATAACACAACTGCACTCAGAAGCCATGTCTTTCCCTTTCAAAACACCAACAGGATCAGACAAAATTCTAACATAATCATTGATATCAATGACCTCAGCAATAGATGATCTAATGCCGACAGCAAAAATGAAGAATCATCTGTAAAATCAAACATTTTTTTTGTGGTGAGCTAGACTGCAAAATTGGTGAGCACAAGCTAAATCACAGTGAGCTAAACATATTTCTTAGTTAGATGAACTTTAATTTTTCCCTAGTGAGAACAGAAGTGCTCTGCAAAAGCAAACATAATTTTTATGGTGAGCTAAATTGTATAATTGCTTAGGACACACTGAACTTAGTGAGATGACGCATTTCTTTTTCTAGTAAGCTAAAAAAAAAAATACTTAGTGAGCACATAACTCATTATAGTGTGCTATTGTTTTTCCTATTGGGCACATAACTAATTATAGTGACTATATTTAGTGATCACAAAACTGATTATAATTGGTGAGTACATGTTGAATCCCAGTGAACCTACACGTATTCCTTTAGTGAGATGAACTTTTCTTTTTTTTTTTTCCCTAATGAGCACATAAGTGCTCTGTAAAAGCAAACTCTTTTTCTTTATAGTGAGCTAAATTGTATAATTGCTTAGCACAAACTGAACTTAGCGACCTGACATATTTGTTTTTCTAGTGAGCTAACAATTATATTTAGTAAGCATAGAATAGATTATGATGCGCTATTGTTCTTCCTATTAGGCAAACTAAAATTTACTGAGAATGAAGTATATTCAAACATCAAACAAGAGAAAATTGTTAACATTGTATATTAACCATTATAAACAATTAGAAATAACAAAATAGAACTCAAACAAAAAAGCAATCATTCTAATAAACTTTCCAAATCAACTAACAACAAAGCCACATATATATTCAAACCTCTAACTACATTACATTTCCAGAATACAGAATCATAACAACAAATGCAATCCAATTCAAAAATCTCGAAATTAGGTCATCATAATACAAAATTAAAACACACAAATTAGAAAATCAAAAACAAAAATAGAGATCGGCAATAGCATAATCACACCTGAAGAAGAACTCACATTTGAAGAATCTCTAAGGTCAATAGTGACGCTAAGATCAATGCTAGACATTGAATAATTACCAAAAAAACTAAAGGAATCAAAATTGCAAAGAGGATCAGTGTTTGAACATAGCAGTGAGACGAAGGAAAATGTGAAACCGTGATTTCTTTCAATTATGAAAATGTTTTTTTTAAAAAAAAAAATTATGCGAGACACGAAGTCCAAAACAAGAGAGACCCAAAAGTGCCTGAGACCCAAAAATGCCTGAGACCCAAAAGCGCAACATTGTAGGCCCACTTAGACAAATGTGTTATCGACCCGGTTGCACCTAATAAATTTTGATCAAAGACTTGTTACTTGGATCTAAATAAACCTACTAGTGCCTTATATGCTTGGCTTGCAAAATCTATGCTCCAAGTCATAGGGGACCCACTCTTTTATATAGCATTAATTGACTTAGGGAACAATGTCAATTTGCTACCCTTTACTTGGCATGAGAGGTTCGAGTTAGGTGAGCCAAAACCTACCAAGATGGTAATCTAATTAGCTGATAGATTGACTAGATTGCCAAGGGGCGAGGTAGAGGATGTATTGATTGAAATGGATGAATTCATTCACCGAGTAGACTTTCTTGTTCTTGAAATTAAAAAAGTGGCTAACATTTCTAATCAAATCCTTGTAATTCTGGGGCATTCTTTCTTAGCTACCTTAAATGCACTCACTAACTGTAGAAATGGAATAATGAGAATTTCTATTGGCAATATAACTTTAGAGTTGAACATCTTTAATATGTGAAGACAACCTTTAAGATTGGATGATATACAAACTTCTACACATAATTAGATAGAGGATTTTATTTATAAGGATGAGTTTGATGATATGTTTGCTACTGAGTATGAGTCTATTATGATTGATAATGAGCCTAAATATGATGTGTTTGAGTTTGACGATCTATGCTCTATTTCATAATCTTTGTCTTCTTCTACTATTGAGTCTGATTCCCACAGTACGTCTCTTGACTTAGAACCTCTTTCTAATTCTCTTAGATATTCATTTTTAGGCCCAGATGAATGTTTACATGTGATTATTGCTTCTGACATAGATCATAACCAATAAGAAAAATTGATTGCCTTAGAGAGAAAAAGAAAGCTATAGGTTTGGACTTTGTCAGATACCAAGGCCAGTGGTTCTTCGATTGTGTAGCATAGGATCCATTTGGAGGATAATATTAAGCCTTACCATGATTATCAAATGCATTTGAACCCAACCTTGTAGAAAGTAGTTAGGACGTAAGTCTTAAAAAGCTTAGACCATCAAATTATCTACCTCATTTCTGAGATAGTGAATGGGTTAGTTCTATTGAAGCGTTTCCTAAAAGACATGTATTACTGTCATTAGAAATAAAAAGAATAAACTAATTCCTGCTCGAGTCTAGTCTAGGTGGTGGGTTTGCATTTTGAGCATAGAAAGTTGAATGGTGCCACTAGGAAAGACCATTTCCCTCTTCCCTTCCTTTACCAGATGTGAGAGAGGTTAGCTGGATATTCATTCTATTGCTTTTTGGTTGGATATTCTGGATATACCTACATCTGTATTGCTCCTAAAGATTAGGAGAAGACTACTTTTACCTATCCTTTTCGTACATGTACCTTTGGGAAAACGCCTTTTGAACTTTGTAATGTTCACGCTATCTTTTAACAGCGCATGATTTTCATTTTCTCAAACCATGGAAATTTTCACAGATGACTTCTCTGTGTTTGGATCTTCCTTTGATGATTGTTTGTTTAATCTGCCTTTTATCATTGCTTCATTAAGGATTTTAGCCCAACTGTTCTCTATGGTAGTTAGACCAACTGTTCTCTATGGATCGAAATATTGGCCTCTCAATAGACGTAGGTTCAAAGGTTGATAGTAGCAGAGATGAGGATGATTAGGTGGATGTGTGGTTATACGAGAATAGATAGAATTAGGAATAGAGTAATCAGGGACTTAGCTACAGCAGCTCCCATCGAAGATAAGATGATAGAAACAAGATTCAGATGGTTTTGCCATGTGAAAAGGAGAAGTGTGGACGCCCCAGTGAGGAGATGTGAGATGATTAACATCCCCGAAGGCAAAAGAGGGAGGGGTCAACCAAAGAAGAGTTTGGACAAGTTGATTGGAGAAAACTTGAAAATTGTAGGTTTGACGGAGGACCTAACTCAGGATAGAACGCTGTGGCGAGATAGGATTAAGATCTTAGATTGTAGAGAGTCGACCCTATAGTTGTCTTTTGGTTGTAGTGGCTTAGTGTTGGTAGTGGTTTTTTCATATGTCGTGTTCGTATGCAGGTAGTACTTTTTTCTACGAAGAGACAACGTTTGCTTACCTCTGATTATTAAGGTATGTTACCTTCCTCTATTATATTGTTCTTACATTGCATGGCATCAGCAACTTGTCCTTTTAATTTATCTTAGTCATTCCTTACTATGTGGCCTTAATTTTCCTCATTAAATGTTTTCATAAAAGCTTTATTCTACAAAATATTTTCATAAAATCCTTTTTTTGTGGGTCTCTTGGAATCAGCCTCTCTATAGGTAGGAATGCTGGTAGAGGTAAGGTTGTCTACAGCTGGATCTCCCCAGACCCCGCGAAAGCGGGATCCACACTGGGAGGTGTTATTGTTGTTGTTGTTGTTGAAAGATGCCTTGACCTTTGCTCTTATTCTTTACCCTCCCATCTGTGGAGAACTCTTTGAGTTAATAAGTAATGCATATGAGAATGCTGGCAGAGTTGTCTTAGGGTAACATGTCAGAATCCCCATGTTATTTATCATGCTAGTTACACTTTGACTGATGCCTAGCTAAACTCCATGGTGACTGAGGAAGGATTTTTGCTGTAATCTTTGGCTTTAAGAAGTTTAAATCTCACCTAATTAGGTTTCATGTCATTATCTATACTGGCCATACTACCCTTAAGCACCCTTTTTCTAAGAAGGATGCTAAGCCTATAGTTGTGAGATGTATTTTGCTTTTTTCCTGATTTGATTATGAGATTAGAGATAAGAAAGGTTTTGAGAGCCTAGTTACTGATCGTTTGTCTAGAATTATTTGTGATAGAGAGTTTGAGTCTCATATTTCTGAATGCTTTCCTAATGAGCAGTTGTTTGCAGTCCACTTTGACACTTGGTGTGTTGATATTGTGAACTATTTGGTATCTGGACTGAGAATAATAAAGGTTGACTTTTTTACCTTATGAACTTGTTTATCTGGGATGACCTATACTTGTTTTAATATTATTCTACCCAAGTCTTTGGAAGGTTTCCCAGCCATGATGTTAGGAGCATCCTCTCTTTTTGTCATGACCAAGCATGTGAGTAGTATTACAAGAACTATCATAGTTGTCAATAGTTGGGTAGGATTAGTAGGAGGGACATGATGCCACTCAGTCCCATCATTGTGGTAGAGATTTTTGATGTTTGAGTTATAGATTTCATCAGACTGTTTCCGTCTTCTTTGATTATAATTATATCTCATTGGTAGTAGACTATGTTTCTAAGTGGATAAAGGTCATCCCTACTAGGGCCAATGATGCTAAAGTGGTTATGAAATTCATTAGCAAGAACATTTTTGCTAGATTTGACATGCCCTGAGCTATCATTAGTGATTAGGTTAACCACTTTACGAATAGATCTTTTGATACTTTATCGAGGAGGCACTATACAATCCATGGACCTATATTGTGATTTTTCTGCAAGTGCATGGTTTTATCGCTGTATTACTCACACGTATCGATCCACAGGTATGAGATAAAAATTAGGCTACTTAATGAAGCTTAGACCAACATGCTCTAGTACTAGCTATTAGCCTAAGAAAATAACTTAGATGATTTACGCCAGTTATTTAGATTATAGGGAGCTCATATTAAAATAAGAAAAAGTGAAAAAAACAAACAATCTGTCAGGCCAACAACACCTATCAGTAACACAAAAATGTGAAACTCAGTAGACACCAACCATGCTAATTAAGACAAAATGATGAAATCAGGGGCATTTGATACTCTTCAATCAAGCGAATTACAGCAAAAACAGGAGTAACATAAGCCAAGCATGTCAAACACCTCCAAAATCATGACCTGCAGCATTAAACAAAACGTACTATAATAAGGAACTGAAACAAAATTCTTAGCACCAAAGAAAGATAACTTAATGTCAATTGTGACAACCCGAAACCTAGAAACTGAAACTTGTTCAGTGGGGTCAGAGTAGACTCAAATTTGGAATTAAACACAAACAGATCAAAGGCTCGTAAATTCACACAAAAAAACTAAAATTTATCACTTGAATCAACCACAAGCTTAAGCCAGTTAAAAATACAAAAAATCTAAATAAAACTTGATCTAAAATTGAGAAAGATAAACAATATGAAAACCCCTCATCTCCTGTTTGCCTTTAGCCTTTGATCGTCCATTTGAAGACCTCCAGAAATGTCGCTCCTCACCCCTTTTTACTTCACATAATTATCGAAAATAACATCTTGAAACTGCTAAAGTGATAATGAAGAAAGAGATAAAAATGAAAGAAATTTAAAGGTCATGGGGGAAACGGTTTCAGGAGATGAGGGGTTGAAGAAGATGAAGGAGGGGTCAGGTTTACTAGTCTGGGTAGCGAAAAGAAAGAAGAAGGAGAATTGGGGGGTTAGAGGAAACTGGAGGTCGTGTGAGGTGCTCGTGACAATAAGTGAAGGGCCTTTCTGGATTGGGTGTGGCTTTCTGGAAGAAATTGGCATGCGAAATGGGCCGCAAGAAAGGAGAAAAGGAAAAGAAGCAAAGATAAGGAGTCGCTGAGGTTGTCCAGCTATTGATGGGCCTGACCCGTGTGTGTGAGAGAGAGAGGGAGATAGAGAGAGAGAAGGGAAAGAGAAAACATAAATGGGAGAATAGGCCGGCTAGTGTGAACAGGGCACTAGTGCTGGGCCTGTTCTTTTCTTCTTCCTCCCTGTGCCTAGCTCAATCCAAAGCTTACTCTTGGTTTGCTCAAATTTATTTATTTTTCAATGCTTCACAACTTTTACAAAATAAACAAAATATTACTAAAATCCAAATTTCATAATTTATTTGTGTGCAAACATTACATAATAAAGGGTGTAAAAGTGACATAATTTTAGGTTGAATAATACTCCGACACCTAAATTTTGCCCGTGCTCCCGTAAAATGAAACTAAAATCTTAGAAAAAGAAAATAGAATCCTAACTCAGCTTCGTAGGAATTACGGTTGCACTTAGCACGTTCAACAAGCCCTTTAAACCCTTAGGTTATCCCTAGTTGACGAGTAAGGTCTCGTGAGAGTTTACAAAAGATATACCCACATAACCTTAAAATTTTGTTTACTTTCAAAAACTCTTATATACAATACTAGGAAAACATATATATACATATTCCAGTTAACCACATCACTCAGGTAACTTAACCGCTAGATCACATAAAAACACAATAAATAAATCAAGAAATTCTTAATCCCCACTGATGAAATTTGTACACAGTCTTTCAACCCACTTAAGAATTTTGTACAAGCTCGACTGGCAAGACATCAGTTTAGAGATATGTAGAATACTCCCACTAATGGGTAGAGAATATGAGAAGTTCACTGAATTCTCCTCAAATTATACAAACTACCATAGGCTTGTTAAGATTCTCAATTCTCTACTACTAAGATGCAATATACAAACAATAATCAAGAGGACTTTTTCTTACAATAGGGCTAAGGTTAAGGGTTATGAGAGGGGCAAATGATTTGGGAAATGAGGGGTTAAAAGCCAAGTGACTTAAGAGCAACCAACACCTACACCAATTATAATACGCACTCCTCCAAAACAAATAAAATCACACCCCCCAAAATTAGACTGTTGGAAATGAGAATTTATAATGGCAACATTCATGCCAAACACTCTTATTCACTCTTTTTGAAACTTTTGAGATTTTTTTTCCAACTTTTGTTTCAATCTTTTTCCTTAGAAAGTTTCCCCCTTTTTTTCTTGGTTTTTTCCCCATTTTTTTAACTAACAAAATGAATGAATGGCCTGTACAAAAATAACACAACTTAATTTCCAAATGATCTCAGTGATACATTCCATCATATAACCTAAACCACCCAAAACCACCCAAAAGCTACAACCCAATAATGAAGTGTTGCCCCACTAGGCTTGGCTTAGATATAGGAGATGTGTTTAGGCCAAAGGCTAAAGTGAAAGGTTAACAACAAGAAGGTCAAGGCTCAAGGGGTTAGCAAAGGGTAAAACATTTCAAATCATGGATGACAGTTTGCCTATGTGGCTTACAAAATAAATAAATGTCTCCATCATATTATCATAATGCAAATGCTAAATGTGATTTCAAAGAGAATCATAACAAGTTCTAAAGATGTAATCATGGAAGGGTCACACACATGAAAGAAAGATGTGAGGTTAAAATGATGAATTAGTCTTTAAACCTCAAAATCTCATGGGTTATATACCAAACTCAAGCTTTTGCATTAGAAAATATCGGGGGTTAGGACTGTATACAAACACCATACTTTAGATTAAGTTCTATCAATGCACACCATGTTTATGCACAACCTAACAATAAGTGTACAAGAGGACATAATCAATCAGAATAGCACATATATATTCCCCTAAAACAAAAATCTTTTTTTTAGATTTTCAAAAGTTTCATTTTCTCAAATTTTTGAAACAAAGTTTCCCCACCCATACCTAAATTAGACCGTGTCCTTATTGGAAGTAAAAGGATATATAAAAACTAAAAATAGAAATGTATATACAAAAAGAAAAGAAGACTCAAAGGGGAAGAAATATAACAAGACTCTAAAACTCAAAAAGAAAACGATAAAATAAAACAACAAGTATACACAAAAGAAAACAAAATAAAAATAGAAGATAAAGAGGAACAGTTATACCAAGTTAGGTGTTGAATTACACAAATGTTATGCCTTCCTTAAAATCAAGAAATTTATGAAGCATCGGCCACTCCATATCAAGGTAGAGATTGCTACTCAAATCAGAATCCATTAGCACACAAAGTAGCTTATCAAATAAGGAAGACCAATTCTCAATAAGATCAACGCAGTAAAAATAAGCGAGCTTGTGCTAAATAGAGTGCATCCATAACATTAATGCTGCACAGGTAAGGGCGGTCTTAACCTGTTAAATCGGTGGGCCTAAACATCAAACTGGCAAACATACTCAAAATTAGCCAGTAAGTAGGTCATTGGCCTAGAAATTATGTCATCATGAACGAACGGTCTAGGCGAAACAGTGGTCCTAAGTCCACAAGTATTTTTCTTTCACCTATGCTCAAAAGTTTGCCCCAAATCAGTAATCATAGGTATAAAAGTCTAAGACTTAGAAAAGGTAGAGTTGGATGGCTCAAAGAAAGACAATAGTGATGGGGTCAAAGGAAAAGGATTTATATTCAACATGATAACCCCCATCAAGACTTTCATTTTCATTAAACCCACATGAAAAAGATTCACATTCTATGGAGAAAATTACATCATCATATTCTGAACTCATCTTCATCCTTACGTAGCTCTTATGAACAAATATCTTCTAACTTGTCTATATCATGATGCTCAACCTCAGTTGTGATGCTCTTATCTAACTCATTAGCATTCTCAAATTCTTCACTAACCTCAAACTCAAAAGAGTCATTAATAAGGGCGGATGGGTCGATAGAAATTAGGACATCCTTAATGACGTTCTTAGGTGAGTAGGTTTAGGTGCAAGATTAGGGGATAGAAACGCGACGAGGCCATTCAGTCGTTCTAGGCTAGGAAAAGGCATACCATTGTACAAATTAGACCTAGATTGATAAGAGGGCTGAAAGTCATTATAAAGACTAACTTCAGGTTTAGGAGATCCTAGATTAAAGTCAAGCACATGCAAATTATATCCCTCCCTACTATAATTAAAACATTGAAAATATTCAGCAATTCTCTCCTTCATAATCTCTACCATTTTATTAATTAATTTATTTATCGCCTATTCAATACTTGCGCATGTAGCATCGACAACATAACGATAAGGGAAAGTATGAACATCATCATAAGAAGACTCACAATAATCACACAAAATAGGAGGCACCTAAGAATACGATGGATCATGTGAGTTATCAGAGTGACCCTGGTGGTAAGGATTAGCATGAATAATATACTCGCCATGAGCAGGGTACCCCAAAGTCTTCTTAGCTTGTTCAAACACAAAAGTATCCCAATACCTCATCTTGCGTTTTAGACAGGAATTCCAATAAACCTCCAAGACACATACATTCTACATAACCTCTAGATTTAACATTTAGACCCACAGCGATAACCTTACAAATTTGCAATTTTTGAAAATTTTGATTCAATTAAGCATGGTAATCATGAAGTGTCGATAAATAACTCCAGTTCATCCTCAAATTGTGGGAAATTAAAAACTAGATTCTTGAAATTCTTTTCTTTTTTAGGTTTTAAGAATTTTGTAATTTTTTAGGATTTTCAATTTGTTTTGTGTGTTAGGGTTTTTTCAAACCCTAAGACACTAATTATAAACCAATGACTACACAAAAACAAGACACTTAAATAATTAAGTTAACAAAACAAAATAAGCTAACAAAAATAAAACTATATTACCAAAAGAAAGGAAAAACTCACAAGACTTAAACAACAAGAAGTGATGTAACACAAAAAACCGCAAAGAAGCACAAACACCAAGCGCAAGCATCATTTTATTTTTCTAATTTGAAACACACAAAAATAGAAAATATCAAAACCCAAAACAAAATAAAAACAAAAAATAAAAGAAAATAGAAAATCAAACTCGAAACTCAGAACACTGTATAAAGAAAATTGAGCAAGATCACAAGGAATATGAATATATTTCTGTTAAATTTTTTTCTATCTTGGAACAATGCAGAAAATTCACACCAGAAAATTATTTCCAAATATCACAAAAATTTCCAGAAGTGCCTAAAAATTCCACAAAAATTCACCTAGACTCTAAATATCATGAAACATCCACTAAAAATATCATATGAGAAAAATTCACACCAAAACTGCTCCGAACAATTCAAATAGAATCAAAAAAGAAATAAAAATCGGCATTGCTTTTTTTTGCTTTCAAACCTTCACCAGTTCAGGAACAGTAGTTAGATCTGATTTTTTTTTTTTTTAGTATTCAATAATCACTAAAAACGACCACTAGATTTACTAAAACAAAAAATGAAAATACAAACGCAAATCAAAAATCAAAAACAAAGAAATCTAAACTAAACTAAAACTAATAAACCAAAACTAAACTAACACACACAAAATCAAAAATCAAAAATACAAAACGAAAATGAAAACGAATCAAATGGCTTAACTATTACTCGATGCAAACTACTTTCACAAAATCATTCCCGACAACGATGCCAAAAATGTGTTGTGATTTTTTAGCAAGTGTACAATTTTATCATTGTATTACTCACCGGTGTTGATCCACAGGGATGAGATAAAATTTAGGCTACTTATGAAGCTTAAACCAACATGTTCTATACTAGCTTTCAGCCAAAGAAAAATAACTTAGATGAATGATGCTAGTTATTCAGATTATAGGGAGCTCATATAAAAATAAGCCCCAAAAGAAAAAAAAATCTGTTAGCCCAACAACACCTATTAGTAACACAAAAATGTGAAACTCACTAGACACCAACCATGCTAATTAAGATAAAATGATTAAAATTAGGGGCATTTGATACTCTTTAATCAAGCGAATTAGAGCAAAATCAGGAGCAACATAAACCAAGCATATCGACCATGCCGAAAATTATCACCTATAGCCATTGAACAAAACAGATTGCAATAAGGAATTGAAACAAAAATCGTATCATCGAATAAATATAGCCTTATGGCAACTATGACAAACTGAAGCCTGGAAACCAAAACTTATTCAGTAGAGTCAGAGTAGACTCAAATATGGAACTTAACACAGATGGATCAGAGGCTCATAAATTCATGCTAAAAAAAACTGAAATTTGTCATTTGAATCAACCACAAGCTTAAGTCAATTACAAATACAAAAAATATAAGTAAAACCGGATCTGAAATTGAGAAAGATAAGAAAAATATGAAAAACTCTCCTCTCCTCTCGACACCACGCCTATGACTATCCATTTGAAGACCTCCAGAAACATTGCCCCTCACCCCTATTTACTTCACTTAATTATCGAAAATAACATCTTGAAACCGCCAAAGTGATGATGATGGATAATGAAGAAAGAGAGAGAAATTAAAGAAATTAAAAGGGCATGGGGGAAATCGTTATAGGAGATGAGGGGTTGAAGGAGATGAATAAGTGGTTGGGTTTACTGGTCTGGGCAGCGAAAAGAAAGAAGAAGGAGGATTGGGGTGTTGGAGGAAACTGGAGGTCAATTGAGGCACTCGTGACAATAAGTGAAGGGGTCATTTGTATTGGGCGTGGCTTTCTAGGAGAAATGGGCACGCAAAATGGGTCACGGAAAAGGAGAAAAGGGAAAGAGGCAAAGAGAAGAAGCCACTGAGGTTGTCCAGGTAACATTGGGCCTTGCCCACACACAACAGAGAGAGAGAGAGAGAGAGAGAGAGAGAAGGCAAAGAGAAAAGAAGAATGGGAGAATGGGTTGGCCAGCGTGAACTGGGCCTTGGTGCTGGGCCTGTTCTTTTCTTCTTTCTTCCTTTGCCCTGCTCAATAGAAAGGTTACTCTTGGTTGTTCAAATTTATTTATTTTTCAACACTTCACAACTTCTATGAAATAAAACAAAACTATAAAAATCCAAATTTAATAATTTATTTCTGAGCAAACATTAGATAATAAAGGGTATAAAAGTGACATAATTTCAGGTTGAATAACTTGCCACCCCATATCATCCCTGGACCAATGGGCAAGTGAAAGTGTCCAATGGGAAAAGACTATGAGTAGAAACCGAGAGGATTAGATCGACAAGCTTGTAGGCTCATTATGGCTTATAAGATAGCTTTTGAGACTCTCTTAGGTATATCACTTTGTAGGGTTATTTATGCTAAGCCTTATCTTCTTCCGATGGAGATTGAGCATAGGGCTTGATGGGCCATGAAGATGCTTAATTAGAATTTGACTGAAACCAGTGAGGAGATGAGACTACAATTGATTGAGCTATAAAAGATTGGAGTTGACGCATATGAGAGTGCTAGATCTTATAAGGAGAGGGTCAAGTTGTTTCATGATGGACACATTCTTAGGAAGGAGTTTTCCCAAAGCATAAAGGTTCTTTTATATTACTATAAGCTCTATCCTTTTCTAGAAAAATTAAGGTCCCACTTGACTGTATATGGTTATCATGTTTTTCCCTATGGCACAATTAACATACAGGATCTTAAGAATTATACAAAGTTCAAGGTGAATGGCCACATATTGAAGTAGTTTTTAGAGTACTAAGCATAGAGAATGTAAAGTGTCTAATACTCCGCGAGTCAGTTGATGAGGAGCGATGTAGTACTGAGTTAATTCAAGTGTATCCAGCACCCTACTTGGTTTGATTGAACCTTCTTCCCCTCCTTTCTATTCTTTCCTTATTTTATTTTATTTTATTTTATTTTTTTATATATTTCATGCCTTTTGTTTTCTTTTGCATGTATGTTTTTTTTCAGCTTTAGAGTCTTGCCCTTTTTTCCTATCTTTGTGATTTTTCTTATCTTTTTGTATATAAGTTTTTCTTTTTAGTCTTTTATTTCAAGTTGTTATGTTTCTTCATTCACAATGAGGCCATTGAGTGATCTAGGTTTGGGGGTGAGGAAGCCTTCAAGATTCTTGAAACAAAAGCGAAAAACCTGAATAAAGTCCAAAACGTTTTTGTTTTGTTTGGGGAATATGCACTAGCCCGACGGATTCCTCCTTCTTGTACCTTAGCTATTAGCTTTTATATAAGTACAAGGTACATGATGGAGCTTAGTCCAAAGTCTAACATTCTATACCCCATCCTAGCCCCTGATATTTGTGAAGCAATTGTCATGACTTCCATAGATAAACTCTTGAGACTTTGAGCCTTGAAGACTAATGTGTCATATTTCCTTTCATTTGCATTTCTTCTATGATTACATCTCTAGAACTTGCTCTAATTCTCATCAAAATTATACTTAGGATGTGCATTATGGTAATATGATAGAGGCATTCTTTGTTTTGTCAACCACATTAGCGAAATCACTGCCCTAATTTGAATGTTCTACTCTTCATGAGCTCTTAGAGCCTTTTTGACATTTTTGTTTGTTGTGTAGCCTTTCATTTAACCCTTGACCTAAATAAATTTCCTATTACCTAAACCAAATCTAGTGGAGCGATATTTCAATATTTGATATTGGATTGCTCTTGGGTGTTGATGTAGTGTGTGGTTAATTTTGGTTCTTTGGTGTGGAGAGGGATGTAGTTCACCTACTTATGAGATTTTCCCCTTTTGGCTATATAGGTTGTGTTTTGTTGTGGCTACTTCGAAAGTGAGTTTTATTATTCTTTTCCATGCCCTTCCTTTGCTTACTTAAATTAAAAGAAAAAGTTTCCAAGGAAAAAACTGAAAAAAAAAATTGGCAAAAAACTCCTAGAAAAAATGAGGAAAAAGAAAGTACTATGAATAAGGATGTTTGGCCATGTCATTGCTTTCAATTCATTTTTGATTGAACTTTTGTGAGATGTGCCTTATTTTGTCATCGGGGGTTGGAAGGATGTATGTGTGTGATACAGTTGGTGGAAGTGTTTGATTACTTTTAAGTCACTTGGCTTTTAGCTCCTTATTTCCCAAATTGATTGTGCCTCTCTCACCATTAACTCTTACCATCATTAGAACCCCTCAAAAGCCCAATTGATTTGCATATTGAATTTGAGTAGTGGAGAATTAAAAGTCCCACCAAATGTATGGTAGTTTGTATGATTGGAAGATTAATTGAGTGAAGCTTGTCAATTCTCATATGATAAACACATAAGCAGGGGTGTTCTATATGTTCTCTAAAGTGAGGTTCTATCTATTGGGTTTGTTCATATTTATTAAATCTGGTTAAAGAGGGTGTGTGCATATCATTAGTGGGGACTAATTAAGAGTTTCTTGACATGTACATTGTGTTTATATGTGATCTAACACCCTGGCTACCTACGTGATATGGTTGACTTGAATGTGCAAATTATTTTCTCGTGTTGTATATATGAATTTTTGAAAAAATTCATAAACATTTTTAGTTTTATGTTTTCTCTTTTTTTAACGATTTTGTGGGTATATCGTCTGTAAACCCTCATAAGTCCTTACTCAACAACTAGGGGGAACATAGTGGTTTAAAGAACATGTTGCACATGCTAAATGCCATCGTGATTCTTACGAAAGTGAGTTAGGATTCTTAGTTTCGTTTTACTCGGGGACGAGCAAAATTTAGTTATGGGGGTATTGTTTAACCAAAAATTTTTACATTATAATACCCTTTCCACATCTGATTTGTTCATAATAATTGTTAAAACAATTTTTATTTTGCATTTACTTTGTTTTATAGGAAAATTATTTTAAAAAATTAAGGAAAAATGCATAAAAATTGTAGATTTGGACTGGCCCATATGTGATCTCTTATGTAGTCATTTCCTTTTCTTTTCCTTTGTTTTCCTCTCTCCTCACTTTTCTTAGTCTCCCTTCCCAACAAAATTATCACGTGACTAATCCCCCTATTTTTCTCTCTCTTCTTCTCCCTCTACTACTTTAATTCATGCTAGAAATACATCCCGCTCCTACTTTGTTATTCCCGAGTCTTCTTCATCTTTCTTCATCATCAATGCTCATTTTCGTTACCCACAATAATCCCAAGTATTCTATCACCATTATCATCATAGTCTTCCATCAATTTTCCATATACAATACTGAATCGGTAAAGACTATAATTAGAGATTAATGGAAATCAAGAGCAAAGGTTATGGATTTAGCTATAATTGGAAGCTTCAAGAGTAATTCGAAGGCAATAGCAGGTAGGGAGTAGAACTAGTTTAGTTTTACTTCTTCTTTTTTGATCCTAAAGTTCCACATATGTTTTCAATCACTAAAAATTAGTGTAATTAAACTAGGTTTTGTTTAATTTGAATGAGAATTTTAGTTTTGGTACTCTATTTAGTTTAAATTTGCATTTCTTAACCGGTTCTCATTTGATTTGCTATATTCAATTCTCCCTTTTCCCTCTGTTATTATAATTTGCTTCATGGTATGGGCTTTGATCTATCTGGATTGATCTTGATCTTCTACTGGGCATAATCTTGTCAATCTTCGCACATTTGCTTACTATTACAACAAAGTGAGTTGTCAAATTTCCATTGTCACTAGCCTCATCTAATTCAAGTTTTCATGTTACTTGGATTGATTTATGAATTTTGGTGATTGAGTTTTATCTTTGTAAGTTTAATCTCCTGAAAATTATAATGATGGTTGCCAGTTTCTTAAATAATTTTCTTCCCTCGTTGATTAGGTTATCTTATCTTTCTATGTATGTCATAATAATTTTGATAAGTAAGAATGCTAGGAAATGTCATTTGTTTGAGAAATTATTTAGATTTTGGTTCTTGTTAGTTAATACTAGAATTTTAGAAATCTAATTTGTAACCCATCCCTGAGTAGGACACCTACAAGTATTATGGTAATAAAGTTGCACGGTTGCGACAATTTCTCAACACTTCCATTAACATTATTTTATTGAGAGAGAATCGAGACCATTCAAGAAATTCTATAGTTCTAATCTTCTAGTTATTATCAAATGTCTTGTATTCGGCAAGAATCATCATCCTTAACTCTTCCTCTTATTTTCTTATATGTTTTTGGTTTGTAAATAACTTCATCTTTCTGCTCTTTATGGTAGATCTTTTTAGGGGTTCAGGTGCTCCTTAGAATCCTATGGATAAATATAAAACTTTATCCAGCCCCATGGAGACCATATTGAATAAGTCAAATGTCGGAACCTTCTTTGCTGTTTTCCAGGACATAGTAAACCTAAGTAACCCCTATGTACATTCGGGAACTTATAAAAAGGTGATAAATTGGGTTGGATTTTCTTTTCTATTAAATGGATTGTGTGTTGGTGATGATTAAGAGTGAACTTTCTTGCTTGCCTTAATACTCAACAAGAGGAAATGAAATAAGAAGTAAATTACAAGTTAAGCCTTGATTATGGCTAATTTATTGGATAATAACCATGGGTTTGATTAAAAATTTTATTGGGCCAAAATTAAAACATTGATTATGGTGTAAAAGCAATTAAATGAAGATTGATATTACACTCCAGTTAATATCTTTCTAATTCAAAATTGGGTAGTAAGAGAGCCATGTTGAAATAAGGCAAACCCATAAATTGTACCATTAACCTTACCCATTTCAGTAAGAAATTACTAAGTTTCAATGGACAGATATTTAAATATTTGCAATGAGATTGGTTAATGCTCAATTACTAACATCATGGTGATGATGTTGTCTTAAATTTATACCGTAGGTGCACGGTGCCAATTGTAGTTAGCAATGGCAAGTACATGTCGTATTCCACAGGGAACTTGTTTCATATCAACAAATTCAACTTACGGCACTCAATTTAGGTAAAAGTCCACTTAAGTTGAGCAATACTGGGTCGCAATACAATTCTACTGAAGGCTAATGAATTTGTCTAATTCGATAATGACAAGGGTCCTAGATTGGGATTCACCACACTAGTACGCTATATGAATCATAAATTAGATCATGCAAAGCTTTCCATGAAAATAATTGAAGTGGAAGAGATTACAATTTAAGGCGCATCTTTGCCCCCTCTGGAAGGTCAGTAGACTAACTAAATTAATCCTAATTGTCTATTTTCATGAAACTGGGATTACCAAAGTCACAAGATTAAGTAGTCAAATATTCCTAATTGAAACCCTAGCTGTTTGCATGTCAGGAAGATCAATCACTCACAAAGTCACACTAGATAAAGGATTTAACTTTCGTTAATCTCTTAAACCCTGATTTAGAATAGTGAATAAATCTCTCTTAAGCAATCCAACAAATACGTAGCATACTACTAGGTGAGATTTCAAATCACAAACATGGGCATGATTCACAAAAACCTAGAGCATGATTCAATTTCACACAATAAGGGCTACTCCCAATCGAAGACTAATATTTTAGCCTCTAATCATATCGAAAATCGTAAATAAGAATAGAAATCCGAAAAACATCACCAAAGGTACAAACTTTAATTAAGCATGCGAGAGAAGGAAGAAAGAGAACGTACTCCAGTTGATTGCTAAGATCGATACCACAATTCGTACTCAATTAAACTCTTAAGTCTAGTCTCTAAACGTTTGTGAAAATACACTGAATTTTGAAACCTAAAAGTCACTTAAATTGAGTGTTTCCAACCAGTTACAAGAATAATCCCCAAAAACAGCCATGAAAACAAGTTAAGTCACGTAGAAATATAGTGGCACGGTCGTGCCACCCGGCACAGGTATCCCATGCTAGATCACTTACCATGCCTGCTACAAATCTTGATATGGCACGATTGTGCCTCGTGGCACATCGTACCCGCACCAGATTGCTGACTTGAGACTTGTGACTTAAAACTTCGGCCCACCTTTTTTCCAACTTGAAAACTCATCTCCTTGGCCGCCTTTTTACTAATCATCAGTAGATCTCTTGTTTAATCAGCAGGAACTCCTGAAAATATGAAGAGTTATTACATGAGCGCAATTTGAACCAACGGAGGCTATATTGACCCTTTTTCATCAAGATCAAACATGAAGACCATGGAAAAAGCATCAACTACAGGCTAAATTAAGGTAAACATTGAGGTTTATCAACTCCCCCATGCTTATCTCTTACTTGTCTCCAATCAAGACCAATGCGTGAATGAGCTGACAAGGGATCGAAACTTCTAGTTGCTCACCTCCTCATGTGAGATCAATAGCAAATCAGTTTGATCAAGTATAACTGTGCACAACTGGTGCGATGATTTAAGACATAAATGAGTAGTTTTCCAAACTCATATAAAACTATTTGAAAAATTGCACCACTCAACTCAACATCTGGATGCCACATATCGCACCCCTCCTAATCGGATCCTATCCACACAACTAGTGGATTGGAAGGTTTTGGTAGCAACTCTCGTAAAAGAAGGGGAAGAGAAACACAACATAGGCACTCCCTCTCATGTGTTTGAAGATATATGGCTCCCGCCGTCGTCCTCCCAAATGTAACCGTCTTACCATAGGCTTTGGTCATACTCTCGATCCTCTGCTACTAAAAGGTGCGCGCAAATGACAATCCAGAGGGCTTGTATCAGGTTGTAGCAAGGCTTAGGTTAGGGGTAAGGAGGGAAAAAGGAATTTGGGAATGTGGAGTTAAAGTTAGGAGAATACGAAGCATATCAAAAATCCCAAACGTTACATTACTTCACTGCACTAACCCTAACTAACGGTACTAATATGTAGCCCCCTTGAATGGGTAAGAAAGTGAGTTGAGACAAAACATAAAAGTTACCAACTGACCGTGCCAATATTATATTCTTATTTCATCTCATTTTTTTTGTCTTTCTTTCCCATTTTTTCCCCTTTTTTTTGAAATTAATTTTTTTTCCTTTGATTGGCATGGGGGTAACAATTCACATGCATAACATCAACTCATCCCATACATATAATCAGCCCAACAGGCATAAGGGAGGAGTACAGCAAATCATTGTTCCTCAATCAAAATATTAGTGGGCAGCCAACAAAACAAGTGGGCTTACACTTCACGCTACCCAATAAAAATCACTGAAATAAAGCTTCACCTAATCCTAGCATAAAGGTGGGAGATCATTACAAGGCCGAGGGTCAAGCGGTGAGGATTGTAAGAAGTGAAATCGGGTAAAGGCACAAAGTGTTACAAAAGGTGTAGCATAGATTTAGAAAGGCCATTTGGTTATGTAGCTACTAATAAATCAAAGAATGCCTCCATCATATCCTGAAATGCATAGCACATGTGTAGCCTTACAGAGAAATAGACTAAGTTCTAGAAGAATTGCACATGGGAAGGTTATACATGAAATGAAATAGTGAGATTATATAGATGAATAGTCTGAACAGGCTCAAAAGTCTCATAAGACAAACTACCAAATACACAACCAGCTCTAGGAATATCTCACTTAAAGGGAATAATCAATCATAATAAGGGGTCTTCAAGGACAACCAATATATGAAAGCCAAACAGTGCAGTCCAAGTATTTCAAAATCAGTATATAAAAGCATTTGCTAAGAATAATCGACAAGTATGCACAACCATATTAATCAACTGACCACCAATGTCTTGGCTTATCATCACAGAAAGAGTTTTCAAAAACATTTTTTTTTCTTTTTCAATTTTTTAAATTTTTTCACTTTTTCAAAGAAGTAAATGTACCTAGGGAATCAACGAGTAGATAAATGAAGATAAAGGTTGAAAGAATTGCCTTGCAGTAGTGTAAAACCCCACTCAACACATCTCCACTTAAGACCAACGGTTAGGAAATAAGATATATACAATGCATCACCTTCCAATATGCACTATCCTACATGCTTTCTTAGATACAGAATAAAACTAAACTAATGTACCCTAAAAATGCACCTAAGCTAGGATGCAACATGATATCTAGATGCATGCATGCTAAATGCAGAGGGGTATGTACATGTCACAACCCACTATAAATCGTAGTCTAGACAACCCAAAGTGCGCTTCATGTCAACACAACCAATTAGAGCTCACGAGCTCACCCCCCACGCTTAAACTGTTCATTATCACCCACGAAAGAATTAGACATGAGAAGTAAAGGGGAAAGGGGTATAACTCACAGTTACTGGTCCCATCAGGCCCAGGAGGCAGTAAAAATGCAGAGGAAATGGGGAGAAGGACGTCGAATGGCCCTAATCGAACGAGGGAAATGATGATGAGCCCCGTGACCGCTTGGGAAGGTGCAGAAGCGCTCCTCTAATTGCCGAATGGATTAGGATTGATGCCACATCAACTCGTTCATTCGATGCCCTCCCGCATTGCCCGTTCCTCCTCTTATTGAATTCACCTCAGGTCGTGCTCCTCTTGGCGATCGATAAACCATCGAAAGTAAGTGACCCCCTCCTCAATGGAATCCATTTATCTAGAGAGATAATGGACGTTGTTATGCATACCAATGCACCCTTATTGAATACTGGATACCTCCAGTTGGAGGGTGGAGAAGCATTGAAGGAAAGTGTAGTCAAATGGCATGTACGCCGAAGAAGAAGAGCCATTAGTCTCAGGGTTGGGTGGTGGATGAAATGGGGTTGGGTGTGGATTGGGCTCATCCTTAGCATGGGTTCTCTCTGTCTAGTGTCCCTCTTGACACTCATTAACATCATTCTCATCATCATCATCATACTCCCCTTTATTATCATCAACTGCCTGATCCTCCCTAGGTAGCACCGTCACCCTAACAATCACTCTATCACAATTCTAGTTTCTCTTATTTGACACGGTGGTGTACTCAATATTAGGAAGAGTGTAGAGAATTTATTTGTGATGGGGGTAGCATATAGTGCCCCCATGATTATAAATTATGGTCATGTGGTAGAGGGTGCCAATGTCGAGGTGACCTCCAAGGAAGTGAGGCTCGAGATGGGAGAGCTTGTCACCATGGGACAATACCCCCAATGCTCAGGAGATTCTTATAGGTAGTCTTGGCCACTTCTGCCAAGTGATGGAAGATGAAGGCTATGGTTTCCATGTGAATGCCCGACAATCCACACCAAATAATAAACAAGTCTACTTTTTGACACCCATTTTCATTGTCGTTACGACTGAAAATAATATTTGCAGTCAAACATTGAAGGTAGCGCAGATTAATATTAGAAATGTCAGTAGCTTTGGCTTGTCGGGGGTCGAAGGCTCTAGGGTGCCCGAACCTATCCATGTAAGTCTTCCGTTTAGACTAATTAATGCTCAACCAAACAGGGGTCGGTCTCCATAAGGGGCGAACATCCTGATATGCACCCTCAACCACTAAAAATTTTAACGACGCATTAAACATTTGCAATTTCATCCGATGGTCGATGTTAAACATACGGAATGTAATTTTAACCTCTGGACCCCAATACTTGCCATCCTAATCCATATTTAAAGAACTCAAAAATTCTAACATGAGACGATCATAGGAGGTGCATTGCATCTCAACATACTCCGTCCGTCCCAAGTTTTGAATCAGACACATCATATCATCAAGAAGACCCAAAAACCTCAGGGAATCCACACAAAAGAATTTTTTCTCATTAGTCTTCCTAGTGATCGAATTCTCATAATGTGTCTTTTATTCACCACTAACAAATAATAGACCCTAGTACTAGCAGGGAGAATCAAAGGGTAAGTATCTTTAGTACCTTTGGTGGTGGAAGGCGCAGTAGAGGAGGAGGTGGCCCTTGAAGCTTTCTTGGGCATGAAGGGAGGTGAGGTAGATCGGTTGTTTGGGATGGTGGAAGAAGAAGGAGAAGAGAGAAAGAGGTAGACTTTCACTCTCCACAACCTTCAACCTCAATAATGGAGCTTACAGTTTCAAAGAGAGAAAGTGAGGGATGAGGTGGATGAAATTTGGGTGAAGGGGGGGAAATTTTGAGTGGAGGGAGAGAGAGATAGTGAGTGGATTTGGAGAATTTGGGAAAAAATTGGAGATTTGGGGTGGGATAGGGGTGGAGAGTGGGGCGAGAGAGAGGGAGGTTGCCGCGGACTAGAGCACAATAGGTTCACAATGAAGGAGACGATGAAATCGAGCCTTTTGCCCGAAAATTAAATTGGCATGGTTGTGCCATGCGGCACGGCCGCACGGGGGCACCGTGCCAACTCTTTATCCCTACATCTGAGTTCTGTATTGTGGCACGGTTGTCACGTTTTAAACCGCAAGTGCATGAGGCAGCTGTAGCTAGCAGCCAGCGAGTAAGGGTCGTATCCACAGGGAACCTGCTTTCAACTACCATAACTAATTAAACTCCTCAATCTAGGCAAACCAATTTAGGTTGCAGAAAACTAAAAGGCGGCAGTTTTAATCCGCTGAAAGCTATGTGATTAAGCAAAATCAATGAATGGTAGGAATTTTAGATTGGGATTTACCACACTATTATTCTTTTTGAAATTTGAACTCAATCATGCAAACCTACTCACACAAATGACTGAGATGGAAGGGTTACAGATTTAAACGCATCTACGCCTACTTTCACGGGCCATTAAACTGGCTAATTAACCTTCGTTATCTATTTTCATGAAACTAGGGTCGATAAAGCCATAGGATTAGACAACCTTTAATTCCCGATTGAAATCCGAACTGTTTTCACGTTAGGAAAATCAATCACTCACAAAGTAGCTCTAGATGAAGGATTTAACTTTCGTTGAACTCCCAAATCCTAATCAAGAACATGAATATATCCCTCTCAGGTAATTTATCAAACACATGGCGTGCAAAGTGAGATTTCAATCATGAACATAGGCATTCATTCACAAAAATCTAGAACATGATTCCATATCGCATAATAAGGGCTAATCCCAACCTAAGATAGGAGATGTAGCCTATAATCATATTGAAAGGAACAATCACAAAACCCAATTCAACAAACATGATTCTACCAAAACCCTAAAACGACAATGAAAGGGAGGGAGAGAATCGAGAACTAACTTGAATTAATTGTTGTTGAAAGGGAGAACAATCTTTAATCTTGATCGATCCAATCCAAAAGCATGAAATAAATTCCCCTAACTAAAACCCTCAAAATCTTCTTTTAAAGTGCTCTCTAGAAAAGAAAAACAATGAACAAAAGATGCTCCAAAAAGAACCAAGAAAGCACGTTAAAACGCGACAGCCGCGCTGCAGCCCGTGGTCGCACAATACCAGACACGGGGTGATCGTGCCACCTCTCTGGCCGCCTCTTTGTGGAGTTTCAGTGCGGCATGACTGTGCCGCGAAGCATGGGGTCCTCGTGCCGAATCTTTGCATCCAGCCAGTCTCTTTTCTACCTTGCAACCTGTCTTCTTAGCCCTCCTTTCTACCAATGTTAGCGAATTTTCTCGGTTTCTTAACAGGAACTTCTAAAAACACAAAACACCGCTATATGAGCAATATTTAGACCAAAGGAGGCTAATTTGACGCTTTCTTCTCAAGATCAAACATGAAAATAATGGAAAAAGGGGTCAACTAGGGGCTAAAATAACAATCAAAATAGAGGTTTATGAACTCCCCCATGCTCATCTCTTGCTTATCCCCAAGCAAGATAAACTCATGATTGATCATAAAAGGGAGATGAACCTCTAAACTCGTCCTACTCAGGCAAGAGATGAACAATCAACAAACCAAGTTAGATCATGTATTAAAGGCGCCCAAGTTAAGGTGTAAGACATTCTCAATAAAACACATGCACTACCATCCATAAATCACCGTACCAAAATGCAACACATCAAGCTCCCAATATCGAAGCATATAGTAGGACAAGACCTTCCTTAATAAATATTGAGTAAGCAGGACTAGTAGAACCTCACTTGTAGGACAAAGTGGAATGCTCTCTCAATGTGTTTAGAACATGTAACAAGGGTGCACTCAATACTCTATCTACTCAAGCAAACTACCATAAGCTTGGTGGAGTTCTCGATTCTCCACCACTTGATGCAAAATGCAATATGCCAATCATAAGGACTTGTATAGAGGATGTAATGGGGCCATGGTTAAGGGTGAGAAGTGGAACAGATTTGGGAAGAGTGGAGCTAATAGTCAAAAGATTAGGGAGCAGAAAAAACACTTCCACAACTAGTGACAAAATAACATCTTCACACCACATTCGAAATTTAAGTGATCAAACCCCACAAAAACCTCAAGGGAGGAATTTAACAATCTTCTTGCCAAGGTCTCATGCCAATCACTTTATTCATAACTTCTCAATTTCTTTCTCTTCTTCACTTTTGTTTCTACCTTTTTTTTCCTTTTTCTTCTAACATTTTTTTTTCTTCTTTCTTTTCTTTGAGAAGCGAAAACAAGATACATGTGAATGGTATGGGGAAAGCAAAATCACATCACAATTCCTCCTAAGTAAACTACCAGTAAGGTACACAAGGTGAACCAACCTCCAAAGCAAACCCAACTCAAAATGAAAGTGCTACTTCACTAGATCTTAACAAGGGTATAGAGAGCATGCATAGGCCAAGGGTATAGTGGATGGGATACAACAACAAAAATAGAGGAAAGGCACAAGGGGCTAGCATAGGGGGTAGTACACATGGATGGATAGCTTTTTAGCTCATGTGGCTATAATGTACCAAAATTGCCTCAATCATATCAACACATGCAAATGCTAAATGTGATTTCAAAGAAAACAAAACCAAGTTCTAGAGTTGCAATCATGGAGGAGTCACATATGAAAGGAAGCATGAGACTATATGCAATGAATAGTCATTAGGTACAAAATATCACAGGTAAGTTTACCATAGTTAAGGAACTTACTCCAAGATGTGTCCCATTTATCAAAGTCAATCAAGTCAAATAACATGAATCTCAGGGGAAATTGGTATGTGACATAAGGAAGGGGAACTACAGATGGCAATGTCAAACACAATTCCATAAAAATTCACACAATAACAAGCCACACTTCAACACACAGATCAACAAGATCCATCAATCATCACCCTTTGTGCTCTCTTCATAAGAGGGGTTTTCACAAACTTTTAGGCAATTCTTTTATTCAAAAAGCACTATATCAAACTTAGAAAGTAATAAACATATAAAGGGTAATGAAGAAAAGGGTAACAAGTAGTACCTGGAAAACTTATGAATGCTCAACTCGATCACTTCTCTTTTTGAGATGGAAAATCTAATCTATATGCTCTAAACTACATGCTCTATTAAAGAAAAAATGCAAAGATAACCTAGTAAAACTACATGACGTCCTATCTATATGATGCGAATGCAAGTGATGTATTCAATCCAAGCCCCAAAGACCACAATTCCACCCAAAGAGCTATAAGTTGAACCCCCCATGCTTGAGACTTTTATTGTCCTCAATGAAATGGATAAATAAAAAGACCAAGGATAGGGGAGGACCAATAGCATCTAAGGGAAGAGAGGGAGGGCGGGTGAAAAATGACACATCTTTTTTTTTTTTCAAGGATGCTTGGGTTACCTCCCAAGAAGCACTTGTTTAAGGTCCTTAGCTTGACCCTTACCTCAGATTGACAGATAATGGTAGGATGGAGGGAGGTGGAGGTGGTAAAGTGATGAATAGTGTTGCCCCTAACACCTCCCTAGGGTGAAAGGTAGTGCCGCTATGCATGCTAGGGATGGGTGGAGGTAGATCATACAGTACTATAGACCTCATATGAGATTCTACATCCCCATCAAGCATTATGACACTAGAAACAGCCGCGTGAGGGACAGAATATGCAGGGGCCTCAGAAAGTGAAGGAGGAGTAGGAACTGAAGATGTTATGGGCGGAGGGAAACAAAAATCAACCCTCTCACCACACAACTGGAAGGACATAGTTCCTGCCTGCACATTGATCACCGCCCCTGTAGTAGCCAGAAACGGCCTCCCAAGGATGATGGGGACCCTAGACCTCTAATCTATATCTATGATAATAAAATCGTAGGGGATGATGAACTTACCCACCTGAATGGGAATGTCCTTCAAAATACCTATAGGTCGCCTGACAGTGTGATATATTAGCTATATGATCGTGGTGGTAGGCTTCAAGTCCTATAACTCAAGCTTCTTGTAGAGGAAGAGAGGCATTAAACTCACACTGGCCCCCAAACCACAAATGGCTCTCCCAATCTACACATCTCCTATGTAGCAAGGGATAGAGAAGTAGTCAAGATCCTGCAACTTCGATGGCAACTGACCCTGGAGAACTGAGCTACAGACCTCCCCAATAGGGACCACTGGAACTCCATTAGGCTCACCTTTCTTGGAAAGGAGCTCTCTTAAAAATTTGAAGTAGACCAGTGCTTCTCTAAGAGCCGCCAAGAAAGGGGCATCAACATAAATTCACCTCAACACATCTAGGAATCTCGCGAATCTGAGCTCAAGCTTAGATAGCTTAGCCCATGCCACCCTTTGAGGGTAAGGTATAGGTGACTGATAGGGGTGAACTAGAGGTGGAGGAGTGACCTTCCCATTAGAGCTCAAGCTCTCATCTTCCTTACGCTCATCAGTTCCTGCAAAATCAGGAACTGAAACTGTCTCCTTTAGGACTATGACAGGAATCTCCTCTATCCCCTCGCCCACTGTAGGAAAAGCATTGATATGTCCCCTGGGGTTAGTCTCAGGCTGACCTGGTAGATGCCTTTGAGGCCAGGACAAATAACTGACCTGCTGGGCTATCTGGGTGATTTGTGTGTCCATCGCCTTCTGGTGGGAGGCCATAGCATCAAACTTGGCGGTCAGCTGGTTGATTGACTCACTAAGAGCTTCATTGGTCTTGATTTAAGTTGCTATGAAGTACTCCGTGAGACTCTCCAAGTTGGATGTGGGATACGAAGGTGGAGGGGGTGGGTCATACGGAGCTCTGTATTGGAATCCAGACGGCTGTATAGAACTCTGGGGATGAGAGTTGGGGTTTTTATAGAGTGAATTGGGGTGGCTCTTCCAACCTTGATTATAGGTAGTAGAGTGGAATTGTGCTATGGTAGAGGGTTAAAAGTATGAAGGGCGTTAGCATACTCAATAGTAGAGGAACCATTGTAGCACTCAACAGATATATGCCCTTGCACACCGCAAGTCTCACAAACAGCATACATTCCAGCTGGGCTAGGAGTGCCCACCCTGTCCAATCTCTATGCTAGCGCATCCACCCTGCTAGCTAGGAGTGTTACGGCATCTACCTCATATCTGCCACTACTCCTTTTTGGGGTGGCTCTCTCAGTTAACTAGTGGTAGTTGTTGAAAGTCATCTCTTCCAATAGAGCTTTTTGCTGCTTCAACCAACTTCCAATGAGAGCGCCTCCCGCTGTGGAATCTACTGATATCTTGACGGACTGTTGTAGCCCATTGTAGAACGTCTAGACTCGGAGCCAGTCAGGCACACCATGGTGAGGGCACTGCCATTAGAGGTCTTTAAACCTCTCCCAAGCCTCGTAAAAGGACTCCCCATCTTGCTGAGTGAAGGAGGTGATGTCGGTCCTCAACTTTACAGTTTTCCCAAGCAGGAAATATTTCCTAAGGAAAGCCTTTGAGAGTGCTTTCCAAGTAGTGAATGAGCTGGGCTCCTTATTTTGCAGCCAGTCACTGGCTCTATCCTTCAATGAGAAGGGGAAAAGCCTCAGTTGTATAGCATCAGTGGACTCCCCATTGAACTTGATGGTGTCACACTTCGCATGGAATTTGTGAAGGTGTATACTGGGGTTATCTGAGGGGTGCCCACCGAACTAATCTCTCTCCACAAAGGTGATGAGGGCGAGGCTGAGCTCGAAGTTGTTAGCATCCATCGTATGGCTAACTATGGATGAGGTGATGCCTGACGCCTGCGGTAGGGCATAGTTTCGCAGCACTCTTTGATGTTGCCCTACCATCTCTACTACTGCGCTCTTCTTTCTTCTCGCTTCTCCGCCTCTCCTTCGAGCGGTTGCTTCGATTTCAGGATTGAACAGGAAAAGGTCTTGATTCCCTTGACTTCTCCTTTACATGCGAAACAGACACTACACCAAGTATAAACGGTATCTAGCAAGAATAAGGAGCAGCTACAAACTATAAAAAAAAATAAAAATAAAAATCTAGTATAGAGTATTTCAATCGGTTCTAATATTGAAAGGAACAAATTTCCCGACAACGGTGCCAAAAACTTGTTAGGAAAAGTTTTAATATTTATAAACCCCAAGTGCAAGGTGCATCGTTAAGTACTCAAGATGTCATCCGCAGAGGGTTGTGTTTTCAAGTACCAAGGCTAACTAAAGTGTCTCAAACTAAGTAAAACAGAAGGGATAAAAAATAGAACTAAGCTACTAAAATGAAAACAAAGACTTCGATTATGATTAAACCTAAGATAGCCCAACTAATCAAGTTGAACCTTAACCTTCCCAAGTTATGCTAGTATTCAAAGATGATCGGTTGCATCATTGAAGACCATCTAGGCCCTCTCTCAAGGGTCATAAGCTTGTCTAATTATTCTAACATCCTATTTTCATGAGATTAGCACAATTAAATTACAAGATTGATAACTCTTGACTTAATTAGTGAGCAAGACTATTTTCGTGTTCGAATCCCAATTATTCTCTCTACCCATACTAGACAATCAACCTCACCTCTCAGCATAGCATAAGTTGATTGGCCCAAAACACAGGCGAAAACTCTTTTAAGCATTTCATCGGACACTTAGCGGGCATGAAAGAAAACTATAAATCCAAGCATAAATAAGGTGGGTAAAGGCCCAGCCAAGATCAATTAGCCGTCAAGAGGCTAATCACCGTCCAATCAACACAAACTAACAACTAAGCATCACAAACACAATTAAACTAATTACAACTAGACACACAAACATGAACACAAATATGAAGTCGCAAGGAAATTAAAGTAATAACAAAATCTAACAAACTAATAAGCATGAATCAATAACGAAAACTAAAAATCAAATATAATCAAAACAAGAACAAAACATACAAAATAGAGAGAGAAAGAGAAAAGGAAACTTATGTTGATTGAATGAACTTTGGGAATCCGCAAGTTTACATCCAAACAACCAAAACAAATTCTAATCTTTCTAATCTAATCCCCCCAAAGGGGTTTTTTATTGGCTAAATCTAACTAAGAACTCCCAAAAGTCCTGAAAGGAGAGCCGGGGAGCTCCCCCTACAAAACGCCTGAAGGGGCTTTGAATAGAAAATCGGGCGAGCCAGCAAGCGAGGCCGGTGCACAGTCATGCCAGGTGGCACGGCCACACCGTGCCTAATTTCCGACATAGTGGCACGGCCTTCCCTATTGTTTCTTTCTTGTCTTCTTTCTCCTTTTTTGTCTGTCTTTGCTCCTTTTTATGACGTTTGCTCGATTGAGGTTGTTGCCCACAAAAGTAAATAAAACAAGTAAACAAAATCCTAAAAATTGTATTATTATACAAGCTAAAATTAGGTGAAAGAGGTACGTAAAATATGACAAATTAGCGCCCAATTAGCGCCCAAAACCCCAAGTGTAAGGTGCATCATTGAGTACTCGGGATGTCATCTATAGGGAGTTGTGTTTCTAAGTACCAAGGCCAACTAAAGCGTCTTAAGCTAGGTAAAACAGAAGAGACAGAAAATAGAACTAAACTACTAAAACAAAAGCAAAAATGTTGATTATGATGAAACCTGAGATAACCCAACTAATCATGTCACACCTTAACCTTCCCAAGTTATACCAGTATTCAGAGATGATCGGTTGCATCAGTAAAGACCACTAAGCCCTTTCTCAGGGGTCATGAGCCAGTCTAATTATTCTAACCTCCTGTTTTCATAGGACTAATGCAATTAAACTACAAGATTGACAACCCTTGACCTAGCTGGCGATCGAGACTATTTTCATATCCGAATCCAAGCTATTCTCTCCACTAACACTAGACAATCAATTTCACCTATCAGCATAAGTCGATTGGCCCAAAGCACAGACGAAAGCTCTTTCCAGCATTTCATCAAACACTTGGTAGGCATGAAAGAAAACTCCAAATCCAAGCATAAACAAGGCGGGTAAAGGCCTAAACAAGATCAATTAGTCATCAAGAGGCTAATCATCGTCCAAATAAATGCAAGCTAATAACTGAGCATCACAAACACATTTAAACCTAATTACAACTAGACACACAAATATGAACACAAACATAAACTACCAAAGAAATTAAAGCAATAACAAAATCTAACAAACTAAGAAGCATGAATCACCAACAAAAACTAAAAATCAACCATAATTAAAAGAAGAACAGAACATACAAAATAGAGAGAGAAAGAGAAAAGGAAACTTATGTTGATTGAATGAACTTTTGGAATCCACAAGTTTGAATCCAAACAACCAAAACAAATTCTAATCTTTCTAATCTAATTCCCCCAAAGGGGGTTATCATTGGCTAAACCTAAACTAAGAACTCCCACAAAGTCCCGAAAGGAGAGCCGGGGAGCTCCCCTTACAAGACGCCCGAAGGTACTTAAAACAGAAAATCGGGCGAGCGAGCGAGCGGGGGCGGTGCACGGCCGTGCCAGGTAGCACATCCACCCCGTGCAGGGGTGGCATGTCCACACCATGCCAAATTTTTAGCACGGTGACACGACATTCCCTATCATTCCTTTCTTGCCTTCTTTTGCTCTTCTTGTCTGCCTTCGCTCCTTTTCGCGGCATTTGCTCGATTGAGGTTATTGCCTACAAAAGCAAATAAAACAAGTAAAAAAATCCTAAAGATTATATTATTATATGAGCTAAAATTAGGTAAAAGAGGCACATAAAATTTGACAAATTAGCGCCTAATTAGCGCCCAACAAATACCCCCACACCTATCTTTTGCTTGTCCTTGAGCAAAACAAAAGTAAATCTAACCTAGGAAACTAACTCACTTTCGTAGGAATCACAGTTGCATTTAGCATATGTAACAAGTCCTTTAAAACCCTTGGTTCCTCCAAGTGGACGAGTGAGGTCTCGTGAGGATTTGCAGAAGATATACCCACAAAATCTTGAAAAAGAAAAATAAAAAGGAAAAGAGAAATAGAAACAGAAAAACAGTTTGGATCTACAAACAAAAGCACGAAAATATACAAGGGAGAGGACTATACACATTCTAACTAACCAAATCACCTATGCAACAAAGATATCAACCTATATACAAGCAGAATCTGCACATCAAGACTCTCTATCCTCAAGGATGATCTCAAGGCACCAACTTTTCACCCCACAGTACATCAAAACTTTGAATCCATCCCAGTGCTTAGTGTGCCAGTGTATCATCATCCTAGGACTTAGGCTTACTAGAATAAAACTCAATCCTACTTGACTGACACAAACTACATTATTGACTTATTAACATGAAAATAAAGCTTTTCCAGTAACAGTATTACGCCAAAGGGTAGCACCCAGTAGCGCATGCCCCAAAGGGATCCTTATCATTCCAAAAGCTTTTGTTTCCTCTTTTTTTTATTTTTTCTTTTTTTTTTTTAGAACGCAAACAAAAACCAAAGTAATTGTGTACAAGACAAGTAGGAGAGGCAATTATGGAAGACTAAGACCCTAAGACAATGATGATGGTATAAATAAGGATTATATTACACATTTATAATGAACAATTGGGGTTAGAATTGACACACTGAGGACGAAGATCTATTATGCACATCATGCTTATATACAAGCCAATAGCTAAGGTACAAGGGATCAAAGCCGATCAAAGTGGTACAAAACTCTCCCAAAACAAGTGAGACATTCAATCATTTTATTTTGGAAAAATTTTCCTCTTTTTTTTTCCCAAAAGATTGAAGCATGGTTTCTCCTCCCCCATGCCTAGATTTCACAGTGTCCTTATTAGAAGCCAAGAAGCTACCACACCAACAAGACACATATGGACAGTAGACAATCCTAAAATAATATATAAAAATAAAAGACAGACAAGAAAAAGGAAAAGAAAAACAAAAATAATAGTATATATAAAACAAAATTAAAGAAAGAGAAAAAAGGGAACGAATTTACTAGATTAGGTGTTGGGTACACCTAAACTACTACCTCCCTAAGATGGTACTTCGGAAGGTTGGAGGAGCATCAGCCACTCCTCATCTCAAGATCCAAGTCCTCAATTTAGACGTCGTTAAACCTCGCAAGAGCTTATCGAACACCTGAGCATGCAACTCAGATGAATGTAAGTAACAGCATACAAATATGAATACATGTATAATAGCAAGTGCTCTCCTAAAGATATCAAATGCCTTGGAAAAATCAAAAGAATAACCCAATGCACTAGTCAATATGATTTTTCCAAGCATGTCCTCTAGGCACAGACTATAAGGATCAAAGGAGGAGTCATATCCTCTAAAAGTACCTGGGGACTCAGAACAGTCAACCTTATTTCCCTCAAGCATCACATGAGAATCAATAAGTAACATATCACAACACTCAGGGCAAGGGAGGGTAGTGAACGTGAAGGAGAAGCATGGAAGGTATCAAAGTGGTCAAGGGATATATCATCAACCAAATCAGGACTAGTTGAAATAGTAACCATGACATCCACATATGACCTCCCTACTAGAGTCGCATCAAGATCATGTTCCTCAATAAAAACATCGCCTAACTCAGAACAAGTATCATCCCTCATCAGCAATAGTGCTAATACTAAGGGTCTCACCTACCTCGAACTCCATCGACTACACTAAAGGGGAAGGTGTATCAAGAAAGGTCATGATAAACGCAATGTTGTCCCTAACGATAGTAGGAAAGGATGGAGCAACTATGAGTAAAGTAGTCAAGCGAGGGTCGAGTACTTCCTCTAGTTCGGACTCTAGAGGAGGGAAAGACGCACCATCATCATACAGATGGACATCAACTCTAGAAGAACTAAACCTATGGTCGGTCTTATGCGATAGGTCATACTCCCGCATTTTATTAGCAAACTCAATTTGTTACTTATTTATTGTCTCTATCATACTGGGTAGTTTAGCAAAACTATCATAGAAATATCACAAGGACAAGAATTACTATCGTGGCTAGAACAATGATAAATCTTACACACATGAGGGGTATAATCAGGGATGCAAGGGGGTGGGATGTAAAAATCAGAACAACTAGTTTCAAATTCATAGGTATCCCAAGCCAGCCAATCAAGGAAATCACATGCTTCATTAACATCTTTAGTACAAAAACCCCAATACTCTAAAAGAGCACGGGTCTCACAGTTGTCACCCTCATAGACTATATTCAACATTTCGCACTTCTCCGAACAATAACCATAATGAGCAAGAAAAGCATATAGTATGTCATAGTATCTCCAAAACAATTCAGGCTCATACTGAGCAAAGTAGCAAAAAGAATTTTTTTAAGCTTTTTTTTTCAAGATAAAAGCCTAGTCTCGAATGCCCAAGTAGACCCCAATATTGAAAAGCGCTAATTCCCCGACAACGATGCCAAAAACATGTTACGTTCTAAACCGCAAGCACGCCGTGCCACTATAGCTAGCAACTAGCGAGTATGGGTCGCATCCGCAGGGGGCCTGCTTTCAACTACCAGAACTAATTAAACTCCTCAATCTAGGCAAACCAATTTAGGTTGAAGAAAACTGAAAGGCAATAGTTTTAATCCGCTGAAAGCTGTGTGATCAAGCAAAATCAATGAATGACACAAATCATACATAGGGATTTACCACACTATTATGCTCTTTGAAATTTGAACTGGATCATGCAAACCTACTCATGCAAATGACTGAGATGAAAAGGTTACAGATTTAAACTCATCTACGCCTCGTTAGAGTGGCTCATTAACCTTTGTTATCTATTTTCATAAAACTAGGGTCGACAAAGTCACAGGATTGGGCAACATTTAATTCTCGACTGAAACCCTACCTATTTTCACAAGGAAAATCAATCACTCACAAAGTCACTCTAGATGAAGGATTTAACTTTCATTGAAGTCCCAAATACCAATTAAGAACATGAATATATCCCTCTCAAGCAATTCATCAAACACATGGCCTGTCAAGTGAGATTTCAATCATGAACATCGGTATTCATTCACAAAAACCTAGAACATGATTCCAAACCACATCATAGGGGCTAATCCTAAACCTAAGATAGGGGATTTAGCCTAGAATCATATTGAGAGCAATAATCACAAAAATTAATTGAACAGACATGATTCTACCAAAACCCTAAAATGACAATGAAGAGGAGAGAGAGAATCAAGAACAAACTTGAATTAATTGTTGTTGAACGGTAAAACAATCTTTAATCTTGATCAATCCAATCCAAAAGAATGAAATAAATTCCCCTAAATAAAACCCTCGAAATCTCCTTTTAAAGTGCTCTATAGAAAAGCAAAACAATGCACAAAATATGCCCTAAAAAGAATTGAGAGAGGACGTTAAAACGTGATAGCTGCATTGCAGGCTGGGGTGGCACGATCGTGCCACCCCACATGGGATGACCGTGCCACCTCTCTGGCCACCTCTTCGTGGAGTTTCAGCGCGGCATGACTATGCCGCGAAGCATGGGGTCCCCATGTCGAATCTCTGTGTCCAGCCGGCATCTTTTCTACCTTGCAGCTTGTCTTCTTGGCCCTCCTTTCCACCAATGTGAGCGGATTTTCTGGGTTTCCTGACAGGAACTCCTGAAAACACAAAACACCACTATATGAGCAAAATTTAGACCAAAGTAGGCTAATTTGACCGTTTCTTCTCAAGATCAAACATGAAAATAATGGAAAAAGGAATCAATTAGGGGCTAAAATAATGGTTGAAATAGAAGTTTATCAACGGTCGTGCCACCAAGCACAGGTATCCCATACCAGATCACTAACCACGCGTGCTACAAATCTTGATATGGCGTGGTCATGCCTCATGGCACATGGTACCCACTCCAGATTGCTAACTTGAGGCCTTCAGCTAGAAACTTCACCCCACCTCTTTCCGACTTGAAAACTCATCTCCTTGGCCTCCTTTTTACCAATCTTTAGCAAATCTCTCGTTTTCTTAGCAGAAACTCCTGAAAATATGAAGAGTCATTACATAAGTGTAATTTGAAGCAACAGATGCTAATTTGAGCCTTTTTCATCAAGATCCAACACGAAGACCATGGAAAAAGGCGTCAACTAAGGGCTAAATTGAGGTCAAGATAGAGGTTTATCAAATAAAAATTACGCAACCTTACTGATATTAAAACGATCAATTTGAAATCTGAGCGGGACCACTTTCGTCATTTATCGAGCCGATAATCAATATCCAGGAGGGGTGAGAAATATTTTAAAACCAGGTACGTTTACTTCCTGTATCTTTCAACAAATTGCATGTCATTATATATACCAAAATCTCATAATATGCAAGTATTTAATGAATCATTTTTAAGCATTGTTTTGCCACAAAATTAAGTGCACCCACTAGTTATCAGTCGTATAAGTTTAGGCCCATGAATTCACAAGCGTGCCTTTAGCTTGGACTTCTCGAACAACCTAAGAGGTTTACACCTATTCAATGATCGGATTGTACATATGAGCTCATCAATTTGGGTTCTGCTTTCAGATAATAACCAGTAATAGTTTTAATATAATTCCTTCTTCCCCTCATTTCGAACTAAAATGAATTGAAATACGCACGCGCCATGAAAAATGAGTTTCTATCTTTGCAATCTAGGGGTAAGCTTATTAAGCCTCGACTCATTATTTGACTATTTTTCTATTTTATGCTTTTAGGTAAATAAATTGTGAAGTTACCTTACAACACCAAAGAGGTGAGCATAATATCAATGAGGCCTTAACAAGCTCATAGTGACATATCATATTGTCAAGGGTCATCAAAATGGAAGCTTTGTAAGTTGTTGGACTTTCATTTGACCTTTAGAATGCAAATATTGTGCACCATTTGGTGTCACGTAAGCTAAAGTGTGTGCTGTAGTGTTGACATAAATTAATTAAGCCTTATACTCTCTAGGATGACAGTACCATCCCAACCTCATTCTTCCACAATCTTTGAAGACTCCTTTAATGTCAGTAACATTATCATTGACTATTTCAATGTCACAGCCTTAGGACATTGGATGTTTTGAGTGAAAGTTAAAAGTTTAATTTGAGTACATTGAGTTATATTATAGTAAACAATCTTGTCTCTACAGGAATCCAATGTCAAAGTCAGAATGTCTGACTTTGTATTAGAAAAAATCATTTTTGGAAAAAATGGTACATGTGTTATCTCATTTTATTCATTAGATATATTACTTTCTTTGGAAGGAATCCCTTATTTACGTCTAAATGGATTATATTTTTGTGATGCAATATATCCTTGCTCATTAACCAAGATCTTATAATGATTTTATTTTATCCGATTTAGGAAAGTTATATTAAATCAATCTTGAGTTCATATGTAAATAATTTTGATTGATTTTGTTGAGATCTTTGGAGGTAAAATCAAGCACTTGTCTCAATAATCAAGATCCATTATTTTCATCAATCAAGACATAGTTTGGAAACACCAAGGTTAAGATAGTTTTGGAAACACCACGGTTCAAATCAGAGATATTGGATTCTAAACAGAATACATTGAAGATTTGACGAGCATTGCTTCAACAGTCAAGAAGATATTAAAATCTATAAAAAGCGCATCTCAAGCATATGCTGAGACACAAGAAAGAATAATACCATGAAAAGAGCTCTAGCATAATTGTCTTTAATACTCTCTTGTGTACTTATTATTTATTTGAATATTTCTGAAGGAGGATTGTCACAAGTAAGTTAGGGAACTTACTTGGGTAGCTAGGGATTGAAAGGTCAATGCTCATTGAGTGTGTTAGCTAAGGTTCCTTAGTCGAGTACGCTTGAAACATTAGGCAGTATGTAAAGCCACGGTCAATGGTATGTACTTACTAAGTGAACAAGAAGTGAAGGTGATTAAATCCTAAGGGAAGAAATGGCTTAGGTGGTGACTATCCCTCTTTGGAAGGATGAAAATCATAAACATATCATACGTTTTGTCCTATTTTCATTTTCCATTTTAGTTTCGTTTATTTCTAACATTGGTGACTAACCTTCAAGGTTGTCTTCTTTAACAGTGGTAGCACTGGTTCAAAGTATATTGAAATTTTTATAAAGTCTTAAATTTTAGGATGTCACCTACTTTAAACCCTAGGGTGATCTAACATTGTCTTTTGGGACCTTAAGTATTGGTTATTAAAGTTTAGATAATTAATGTTAACCGAGTGCTTACGAGTTGGGGTGTTACACTTTATCTTGTTGATGCCATATTTTTCCTTTTATGAAAACTTTTTTGATGTTATATTTCCTTTGTGTAAGCAAATTTTCATTCATGGAAAAATCACACTCCTTCTTAAGCGAATTCGGTTCATTACTACACTGAACGTGATATCCTTGCAGAAGGCATTTTTGGCATCGTCTGGTGTCAGGGCAAAAGAGTAATTTGCTTAGATCACAAACCAGTGGCCACCTTATGTTCCCAAAGACCTCATTCCTTCCATGCTTTATGCTAGGATGCTTAGAGCTGATCGACTGGTGGAGATAAAGTTTAGATTACAATTCATTGACTATACATATTTGGATGGTGACTATGTTGTTTTTCTTGGAAAAATCATAACCCTCTAGGCAATTTATTGTGTGTCATCTTGCCTACAAAAGAGGTGGCTTTTATATAGTACTGAAATAGTTGAAGTCTTCATTTTGGGTCTTTGCATAAATTTTGGTAAGGAGATGGAGAGATCGAATCATTGAAGAGATCCTATCTATTTCGGAGCCAGAGTGTCATGAACTTTTGTTCCCCCCAAATCATTAGAGGTGAAACTGTGTGCTTATCTTTTTTATCTTCTTATGTATGTACCCTAATGTGGTTAGGCTTTGATTTAGGCTATGTTTAGGAGCATAGGCTTACTTCTACTGTGTTTCCCCTTTACTTTATTGTTTTTTGTGTTTTTAAACTTGACATAGGGCTCTTAGTACGGGTGTTACGCTCATGGAATGTTGTTGCTCGAGGATACTTAAGCTAATTGAGACTCATGTATTAGGTATAATCATCTCCTTTCATATCCATTAACCTTACTACTCCACCAAGTAAATTGTCTTGATATGTAAGAACCTAACCAATCGCGTCTAAATTTTCCTCTCCAATCTTAGATTAGTTTATCTTATTTTTATATTTATGTCCTAATAATTTTGATCAGTTAGAATGCTAGGAAATGTCAATTGTTTTTTAATTGTTTTTTTTTTGGGTTCTTGTTGGCTTATATTAGCATCATAAAGGTCTAATTTTTGTAACCCATCACAGAGTACGACTCCCTAAAGTATCATGGTGTTAAAACCACACGCTTGTAAAAGTTTCACAACACTTCTATTAAGATTCTTCCCATAGTTCTAATCTTCTGGTAGTTATTGAATGTCTTGTATTTGGCCGCGAATCATTGTCCGTAAGCCTTCGTCTTATTTTCTTAGCATCGTGTATGTTTTGGGCATGTAAATGACTTCATTTTTCTTTTCTTTCCAGCAGATATTGTTAGGGGTTCTGGTTCTCTTTAAAAGATCATGAGTAATATAAAAGTTTATCCAACGCCATGGAGGCTGTATTGAACAAATCAAATGACGGAACCTTCGTTACAGCGTTTTTGGATGTAATGGAGCTAAGTAACCCTTGTGTCACCGAGGACATAACCAAAGATTCTGCAACATTAAAAGTGATGACTATAAACCCCTCTTGATTTTGCTATGCAATTGGTCTCAAATTTTCTAGGCAACTGTTAGTTCACTAAGAGGATTTCTATAAGAACCGTAGTCTGCTTTTCGATGTTTTTGGTGCTATTGTGAATTCTATCGACGGAGTAATAATATCCATTATTCAATATTAGTCATTGTGTTGGATGATTACGAGGTCTCTCATCAATGAACCATCTGAACAACTTGCCTTATCTTTGCTGACTCTCTTATTGGGTGCCAAAACTTTTACTAACTTAGGTGATAACTGTTATTTGTGAAGTCTGGTCAACAAGTTGGATTTGCATAGATTGGCGAGATGAATTAGGGGGTGCTGACATATGCCATTTTAATCCATGGCACATGGATAGGCATGTGCAAGACTGAAAAGACCCTTGGATCATAACATGTATACGCCAAGTACAGGAGTTGTGGAACATGACTAAGGTATCCGTCTTTATCGAGCTTTCATTCGCCTACACGTAAATATTTTTTTTGTGTGTTATTCATTTGTATCATGGCTCCATGAATATTCTCCATATTTTTCTTCCAGTTCCCCCCCCCTTTCCTTTTTTTTTTTTTTTTGGTTGATGGTTTCTTAGGCTAAACAATTCATACAAAGTGCAGAAACTTTTATCTTGGAGTTTTCAAGTCTTCCAGGTAGCATTTGATGCCTTGACTGTGGTCCTTTCTCTTAATTATGCCATAGTTTTCTTATTATGAAAATTTTTGTGATATTATATTTCTTTTGTGCAAGCAAATTTTCATTTATGAGAAAATCATGCTCCTTCTCAAGTGCATGCGGTTTATTAGTACACCGAGCGTGATATCCCTATAGAAGGTCTTTTTGGCTTTGTTTGGTACAAAGGCAATAGTAACTCGCCCAGATCACCAACCAGTGGCAGCCTTATGTTCCCAAATACCTAAATCCTTCCATGCTTTATGCTAGGATGCTTACAGCTGATCAAATGGTGGAGATGAAGGTTGCATTGCACTTCATTGATTATACATGTTTGGATGGTTACTATATCGTGTTTCTTGGAAGAATTGTAATCCGCTAGACAACTTATTGTGTGTTGTCTTGCCTACACAATTGGTGCCTTTTATATAGTGCTGACAGGGTGTGTGTCTTTCAGTTAATTTCGCTGTGGAGATGGAGAGGCCCAATCGTTTGAAGAGATCCCATTGATTCTGGAGTTAAAGTGCCCTAAACTTCTATTCCCCTAAATTACTAGATGAGTACTTGTATGCTTATCTTTCGTTCTTCTTATGTTCATAGCCTAATGTGGTCAGGCATTTATTTAGGGCATAGTTAGGAGCAAAGGGTTACTTCTGCTGTGTTTCCCCTTTACTCTGTTATTTTTTTGTGTTTTAAAACCTAACATAAGCCTCATGCTCCTAGTGTTGTGCTCATAGAATGTTGAAGCTCAAGGCTAATACTTCTTAAGCTAATCAAGATTCATGTGTTGCATATAATCATCTCTTTTTGATGTATCCCCAAGGGGGGTAGCCAAAGCAAGCCAAATCAGAATGCAAAGAGAACAAACGGATTCAAGCTTCCTTTGTAAACACAAGCTCAAAGTAGGATAGTTTTGTGAATAGAACCGAAACTAGCACCTCACTTGGATACAGAAACACCACCAAGTTTAGTACTAGGGCCCTTAACAACTCCTTGGATACAGAAACACCACCAAAGAGAGGTTAAGACTCTTGCTAGATCACCACCCTACCCGGCCAAAGATAGAGATAAGCTAGAAGAGAGTTTGCGAGTTCAAAGGAGCAAAGCTCAACTTCAATCTATTTTCTCAACATGATGGCCGGCCAAAGGGCCTTGGGGGGGCTTAAATACAAAGCTTCCTAGTACAAAACATAGGCCCTAGACTACCTTACAAGCTAAACTAGGCAAAAACCTGAAAATCAAAACAACACCAAAAACGGTTAGATTAAACCGTGGCTTGACACATCTTCATTGTTGATCTTGAGGCTTAGGTGTCGACCTCGGGAGCTTGGGAGACCTCAATCAGCAGCTTGGCACTCTAATCAAGTCATTTGCAAGTGGATTAAACCTTGATAAGAGCAAAAAGCACCTCAAAAAGAACAATATGCAGCTGCTGCCTTTACCCGGGTAAAAGGGAGTTTCTTCCTTTAATTTGCTGGTTAATAGCTCCACAAGTGTGTAATTTGGCTGAGTTGTTTTTTGGCCACTTGATAATATTTTTAATATGCTTTCAAGCCATAAAAGTTTCAGTCCAAATGGAGGAGCGTTGGGCGTCCAAACAGACCCATTTCCAGAACTGGGCAGAACTGAAACAGTTTTGAGCACTTGACTTCAACAGCTGATTTGAGGTAGCAAATGACCTCCAAATGACTTGCAATTGGTCTTATTGGGAAGAACACATCTTAAACTTAAAGTTAGGCCTCCTGCATCCCAATCATATCCATTGGAAGGTCATGTAAAAAGGTGTACAAAACCGGGTTTGTTCACAGGCCGAAAACAAGATGAAGGCTGAAAATGACTAAGGCAAACTAGGCATGTTTTTTGCACTTTAGCCATTGATTCTGATTGTTTTGGAGCACCTTGAGGGTAGGTATTCATGGTCATGGATGGATCTCCATCACTTTTCATATCCATTAACCTTAATACTATACCAGGTAAATTTTCTTTATATCAAATTTGGTTTAGATTTTCCTTTCCGATCTTGAATTAGTTTATCTTATTTTTATATTTATGTCCTAATAATTTTGATCAGTAAGAATGCTAAGAAATATCATTTGTTTGGTAAATTATTTTTTTGGTTGTTATTAGTTTATATTAGAATTGTGGAGGCCTAATTTTTACATCCCATCATAGACTACGACGCCCTCAAGCATTATGGTGTTAAAGCCGCATGCTTGAAAAAGTTTCACAACACATCCATTGAGATTCTTTTACTGAGGGAGAATAGAGGCCATTCAAGAAATGCCATAGTTTTAATCTTCTGGTAGTTATTGAATGTCTTGTGTTTGCCACAAATCATCATCTGTAAATTTTTGTCTTATTTTCTTAGAATTGTGTATGTATTGGATGTGTAATGACTTCATTTTTCTTTGCTTTCTGGTAGATCTTGTTAGGGGTACCAATGCTCTGTAGAAGCTCATGAATGAATATAAGAAGTTTATCCAGCTCCATATAGACCGTGTTGAATAAGTCAAATGATGTTACCTTCTTTATGGTTTTTCAGGATGCAATGGATGTAAGTAACCCTTATGTCACCCAAGATATAACCAAAGACTCTGGAACGTGACGAGTGATAACCGTAACCCCCTCTTGATTTCGCTATGCCAACGGGTCTCAAATTTTGCAGGGAACTGTTAGTTCACCAAGTGGATTTCTATAAGAACCATAGTCTACTCTTTGAGCATTTTAAGCCTGTTGTGAATTCTACCCGTGGAGTAGTAATATCCGTTATTCAGCATTGTTCACTGTGTTAGGTGATTATGAGCTCTTGCATCAATAGTCCATCCGACAACATACCTTTTTTTTCCTAGCTCTCTTATTGGGTACCAAAACGTTTGTGAACTTAGGCGATAACTATTATTTCTAATGTATGGTTAACAAGTTGGATTTGGATAGATTTGGGGAGTTGAATGAGGGAGTGCTCACATATGCCACTTTATTCCATGGAACGTGGATAGGCATGTGTAAGATTGAGAAGACCCATGGATCAGAGCACATATATGCCAAGTAAGGGGGTTGTGGAAAATGATTAAGGTATCCCTCTTTGTTGAGCTTTCCTTTGCCCACACATAAATATTTTTTGATGTAAGTTATTCGTTTCTACCATGGTTCCATGAATATTTTCCATATCTTTCTTATGGTTCAACTCAACTTTCCTTCTTTTATTTTGCAATTGGTTCTTAATAATGCGATATGTTTCTTGTTATGAAATTTTTTTTGATATTATATTTCTTTTGTGCAAGAAAATTTTCATATATGACAAAATTGTGCTCCATCTCAAGTGCATGCAGCTTATTATTACACTGAGCATGGAATTCTTGTAGAAGGTATTTCTGCCTTCATTTGGTATCAATGCAAAAGAGTAATTTCTTACATCACCAACCAGTGGCCACTTATGTTCTCGGGGACCTAACTCCTACATTTTGTGCTAGGATGCTTATAGCTGATCAAATGGTGGAATTGAAGGTTGGACTGCGTTTTATTGACTATGCATATCTGGATGGTGGCTATGACATGTTTCTTAGAAGAATCATAACCCGCTAGGCAATTTATTGTGTTGTCTTACTTACCCAATTTGTGATCTTTATATAGTGTGAATAGGGTGTGTCAGCTGAAGTTTTCATTTCAGGTCTTTGCATTAATTTCGGTAAGGGGCCGACATACCCAATCATTGAAGACATCCTATTGATTCTGGAGCCAGAGTGTCATGAAATTCCATTCCCTCCAAACTATTAGAGGAGTAATTTTACGCTTGTCTTATTTTTTACTTCTTATGTTTGTAGCCTAATGTGGTTAGGCTTTGATTTAGGCTATCATTAAGAGCATACGCTTACTTCTATTACCCTTTCTTATACTGTATTGCTTTTTTCTTTGTGTTTTTAAACCTTATGTAGGGCTCTATCTACGACTGTTTTTCTCACAGAATATTTTAGTTCAAGGATAATACTTCTTATGCTAATCGGGATTCATATATTAGGTATACTCCTCTCCTTCGTGTACGTTAACCTTACTACTCAACCAGGTAAATTGTCTTGATATATATGAACTGAACCAATTGCGTCTAGATTTTCTATTTATGTCACAATAATTTGGATAAGTAAGAATGCTAGAAAATGTCATTTGTTTGGTAAATTATTTTGATTTTAGTTCATGTTAGTTCACATTAGAATTTTAGTGATCCAATTTTGTAACATGTCCCTGGGTATGACACCCTCAAGTATTATGTTATTAAAACCACATGCTTGCAAAAATTTCACAACACTTCTATTAAGATTCTTTTATGGAGAGAGAACGAAGACCATTCAAGAAATGCCATGGTTCTCACCTTCAGGTAGTTATTAAATGTCTTGTATTTGACCAAGAATCATCGTTTGTAAGCCCTTATCTAATTTTCTCAGCATCATATATCCTTTGGGTGTGCAAAGGACTTAATCTTTCTTTTCTTTTCAGTAGATCTTGTTAGGGGTTCAAGGCTCCTCAAAGCTCATCGATAACTGTAAAAATTTATCCGGCCCCATGGAGACCATATTGAATAAGTCAAATGATAGAACCTTCTTTGTAGCTTTTCAAGATGCAGTTGTTAGAGTATAAAACTATTCTTGGGCCTCCAACCATAAGCTTAAGCGTTTGGTTGAGTTGGCTCTTGAGCATGGTATCAGAGCCTTTCTGAGCGAGAGGTCTCAAGTTCGAATCTCAATAGCCCCATATTGATTTATCACGCAAGGTAGGGGAGCCTGTGCAGCATCTACGCTTCAAGCCCAAAGGGCATTCGTATGAAGAGGCGTGTTAGAGTATAAACTTATTCCTGGACCTCCAACCATAAGCATAAGCTTTTGGTTGAGTTCGTTCTTGAACAGTAGTGAACCTAACTAACCCTTGTGTCACCTAATACATAAACAAAAGATTCTAGAACGTGATGAGAGAAACCCCTCTAGATTTCGCTATTCCAACAGGTCTCGATTTTCTATGTAATTGTTTGTTCACCAAGAGGATTTCTATAAGAACCACACCTTTGTTTTTGAGCTTTTTAGGACTGTCATGAATTCGACACTATAGAGTAATAATTTCCATTATTCAGCATTATTCATTGTGTTGGATCATACGAGCTCTGGCATTGATAGTCCCTCCAACAACATGCCATATTTCTGCTAGTTCTCTTAACGAGTACCAAAACTTTCGTGAACTTAGGCAGTAACTATTATTTTCAGTGCTTGGCCAACTTGGTGGATTTGGATAGGGTCGGAGAGTTGAATTTAAGGACTGCTCAAATATGTCACTTTAATATGTGGTGTGTGGATAGGTATGTGCAAGCGCACATGCCAAGTAAGGGAGTTGTGGAAAATGATTAAGGTATCCCTATTTTTCAAGCTTTCCTTTGTCTACTTGTAAATATTTTTTGATGTGGGTTGCTCTTCCATAGTCATGGCTCCGCGAAGATTTTTCCATATTTTTCTCCTAGTTCCACTCAACTTTCTTTCTTTTTGGCAAAGGTTTCTTATACCAAAAAACTCAAACAAAATGTACAAATTATAATCTGCAAGTCCTTGAATCTCACAGCTAGCATTAACCATTCAACGCCTTAATTATGGTGCTTTATGTAATAGCCCAAATTTGATTTGTATTATTGGCTTTCACTCAATCAAGTTTAACAAAAATTAATCACATGCGCTTCAATTCAATGTTTAAAACTTATATGTTTTATAGGGCTCGAGTGGCATCGATGGCCTCGTGCGTAAATTTCATAATGTGCCAACTTAGTTAATTATTAAAGTAAGTAGTTATATAATAATGAGAATTTGATGGGGTATATGCATAGAAATCACTCGATTTATCTTGCAAAATGCATGTTAAAGTTTTTTATGCATAAAGCAACATGGGCATGTTTGGTTTGTAACTTTGCAATAAATGAGTTTAGGATGAAATAAGTTGTCTATTCCATTCCATCTAGTTTGTGTGACCGAATTCTCAACAAAGGGGAGCAAAGAGCATCAAATGAAGAATTGACCATCATGATCCAAATGAAGTAGACAAATCGGGTCAATTTTGGTTCAACAAGTCCAGGTTAAGAAAATCAAACTTTGGTCAATAGTTATCAACACTGGTCAAACTTTGGTAAAGCATCAAGGCCAAGGTCCAAATACCAAGCTTGGAGAGAAGGAAGAATCCGGAAAACTCATTGCTAGCTTACAAGCTTCTAGTTTCAGTTTTCATATGTTTAAATTGTTGTTTGAATATGATTAGCCCGAATAGATACTTGAGTCCTATTGGTCCACATTAACCTGGTATGTGCTTGGTTTCTATTAGCTTATTTTTCTAACTTGGGGAAGGGGCACTAGTTTTTGTGGCTGTAAATTGGCCACCCTGTATGCAATTGGAAGATAAACCTAGTCTAAGAATTAATCAATGAAAGCTAGAATGCTTTTCTACTCCACAAAGAAAATCTCTCATTTTATTTCAAATACTTGTATATTTGGATGGTGATTGAGTCAATCCTTAGATTCATTCTTGGTGTTTTGCATTAGAGAATTAATTAGTGGATTATTAGGCTAAGTGGTGGCTTGAGCCTTTATCTTACTCATCCATTTTATTTGTTTTTTCCTCTCATATTCAAAATTCACAAATAAATTCCTTTATTTTTTCTTTTTCTGTTCAAGGCCTAGGTTGGTTCAAGGTCTTGTTGATTGATAATTATTGAAGTTTAATCACTATTTCCATTAAGGGCCCTCGTATCTGCTTCAATTGGTATCAAAGTTAAAAGGTCCTACTTTTGGTTAATTTCTCTATGAAAACCTTCTCCTTTACACCCAAAAATTCAAATTTGGATCCTCCCAAAAATCTTCACTTCCTTCTTGCCTTACTTGTCCTTTTAGTCAAGAAATGATGCGGAGTAAGCCACGAAGATCGATTTTTTTTCCTCCAAGCGAAAACCGTGGTTCTAATGAGAACAACAATGACCCTTGGAAGTAGGACTCAAAGTCTAGAAACTCCAAGCTCATTATTGATTTGAGCCATTTGAGATCATAAGTAAGATAGGAAAAGGGTGGTTAGGCAACTTATTAGCCTTAAATCAGGGGATTAGCCATTTATTCTTTATTGTTACTCCTTTTGTTAATTTTTAGGTTCTTGGCAGAACATACCCTATGACTTCTATTTCTATTTTTACTAGGCATATGGGATCCAATTTTTATAAATTATACGTGGGTGGATAGCACCGCTACTTTTAGTAAGCCTTGAATCACATTCAAGTTCCAAATATTGAGAAAGTTATGGACTGTAAACTGGCCAAGAGTTAGTGTAGGGCTTAAAGATATACTGTTTTAATTATGGGCTTATTTAGGTTAGCAAGTGGTTGAATTAGGATATGATATTTTATGGACAACTGGAGGAGCCAGCTTTAAGATTTCACATAGAAGATCATCGTCAAATTCCTCCATTTGGATTAGATAATGATGCCACCAAAATGGTGCAAGTGCAGCCAATCCCAACTCAGCATTAAATCCTATTGGTCCACCTTAATTGCATACTAGTTAGGATTTCGTTGGTTAATTTGCTAGTAATCCTATTGTCTAGTACCTACCTTGGAGAAGGGGATACCAATGCTATATAATGGCTAGAGTCCCTTGCAATTTTGACAGATTTGAGTGATGAATTGTAATAGGTTTTTGCATAGCTATCTTCTCAAAAAATCTAAATTATCTTTACCTCTCTACGTAAAGTGGTGAAATTGAGTCTACCCTTTAAATCAATCTTTGGTTGTTATGCTTTAATAAATTGATTGGTGGGTTGAGTTTAATCTGGGTGGTGGTTTAACCTTTAGCCTAGATATATCTCTCGATTATTGTTGTTACTGGCCTACTTAAAAAAAAATAAAAAAGTTCACAAAAAAATTCTCTTGCTTTATGGTTGATCTTGACTTGGGGTTGTGATCTTGTTAGATTATCATTGTTGTTTTTAAATTTGTGAGTAGTTGGTTGATATTCTTCAAGCTCTTGGGCCTTTTCCTCAATCTTAAACCTTTATTTGGTGAAAGGAAGTCACCTATGGACCATTTGGTATCAGACCTTGAAAGAGACTTGGATTAATGATATGAGAGCTTGATGCTTAGTACTTTCTCAAAATCTCAAATTTCTTTTTCTCTGTAAGGAGGGTGGTGAAGTTGAGTTCGTGTCTTTAATTTAATCCTTGGTGCCTTAGGTTTACAAGATTAAGGGGTGGGGTGATTTATCTCTTTTGTTTAATTGTTCCCATGTTTGATTTAATCACTAGAAGATTTGGGGTTTTTCTCTTTCTTAGGTTAGCTTAGGGGAGATTGATGTTCATCAACATTTGGGGATCATCATCTAAGGTTTATGCCTTTACCCACAATAAATTTCATAATAAGTCATTTGGTATCACAACAAAAATTTCCTTTATCTTGGTAAGCATTGAATCCGATATCATTGCGTTTTAATTTGCTTAAATTCTATTCTTTTCTATCCTATTTTTACCTTTAGTTCTCCCTCTCTGAATCTCTTCTTTTAGTCCACAAAAAAAAATCCTGAAAGAGCCCAAACACACTTCCACTTCACAAAAAAAAAATGTCGTCACAAAAAAGCCGCCAGAAAACCATAAAAAAACCCAAACAGAGATTTTGCACGGCCGACTCGTGTCTCTTAGCATGAATGTGCCACAATCCTACACAAGGAGTTTTAGATAGAGAATTGGCACGAGTAGAATGTGCCGATTAGCTCGACCTTTCCACTCTTTTCTGTCTCATTTTTCTGCCCATGTTGCCCTTAAGCACAATCGTGCCATTTTTTTCCACCATACTACTCTTCAATCTCTAGTTTTTTACCCATGCCACCCTTAAGCACAACCATGCCATCTTATTCCACCCATTCTCTACTCATTTCATCCTTATTTCATCAAAATCATGGATGATTTTGCTATCATTGAACCTAAAGCTCAAGTAAGGAAGGTTAGCAAGAGAATCACTCAAATGAAGAAGGCCTTAGAAGAGCGTCCTTACTTTGATTGTATTAGTTTGGATCCTACCATCTATTTAAGATGGGTCCACGTGAAGATTATTTTGAGGCTAAAAGATGTTCTCATGAAGAGAATTTCTTGATAGCTACTCATAAACGCCAAGGTTATGGCCACTATCGATTTCAATGCTGTAGGAAGGAGAGAATTCTTCAAGGCAATCCTAGGAAGAAGACTTGTAGTTGGCTCAAATGTTACCTGGATGTGAGATTCTACCGAGTTCTATGCCTTGATAAAGAAATCAAGAAGGAAACACCTATTGTAGCTCACAAAGAGGTCAAGCTTCAACAAGGAGATGAGCTTACTTTGGTCTTTGATGAGAAAAGAAAACGAGAAAGCTTGGCCATGGATGACAGCTCCCCTACAGTCCCATTCAAATGGATCCTACACTAGTTCCTTTCTTTGAAGAAATTATGGAGGTTCAAATTCAAGTTTAAAAAGAAGAGGAGCCTAACTTGATTCAAAAGAAGACAAGTAAGAAAATGAAATCCTTTTGGATCTTGGAGAGGAAGAAGTTGAATCGAAGCCTAACCTGGAGGTTGTGCTACCTATTGTCTCTCAATCTCACTTTTATGCTCTCCATTGTCCCAATTTGGGAATTGTGGTAAACAACACTAAATAAGCCCTATTTTCATTCTCAATGGGCAAGTTTAGAAATGAGGTTTTATATGGGATGCTGCCTTTGAGTGCTTGTCAAACTTTACTCGGTGGACCATGTTTGCTTAATTGTTATGACAGTTATAATGGACATGACTCCTACAAATTGCAAGGGCAATCATTAGCAATTTCTCCTTTACCCTTACCTTACAAATACAAACCAAGCGAGGGTTGACACGGGATGAAAGAACCATTAGTGAGAGCAAGCCTCTAATTATGTTACACTTGGTTGAACTAAACACAAGAAAGGAATTAAAACCCCTACATCACTTGCTTAATTAACCTTAAATGATTTTGGGAAATGTGCTTCCATTCTTCATTAATCACTTTCGGGATGAAGCCTTACATGGTGTGTTGCCTATTAATGATTGTCATGTACCTCTTGGAAGTGACCTCTATAAGTCAAGCTTGTGAATTATCAGGGAATCTCTTTTGAGAAGAGTTGTGATGAGTGTATTGATATCTTCAATCAACTTATGAATGTTGGAAGGACTGCTCATCCTGTTAGAGTATCTCTTAAATCTTCCAATAACTCCTATATGTTTAAGAAGGGTGGCACTCTTATCACTATGAGTTTTCTCAAACTCAATGGGTGTAACAAGTTATCAAGGATGGTATACTTGGATTACAAGTGTAAGGATTTGAGGTTAAATCCTCTTCAAGGGATGGGGGGAATGTTGATGCGGAGCAAGCCACGAAGATTGATTTTTTCCTCCAAGCTAAAACCGTGGTCTAAATAGGAACAACAACAACCTTTTGGAAGTAGGACTTAAAGTCTTAAAACTCTAAGGTCATTATTGATTTGAGGCCTTTGAGATTACAAGTAATCTAAGAAAAGGGTGGTTAGGCAAATTATTAACCTTAAATAAGGACATTAGCCATTTCTTCTTTATTGCCATGTCTTTTGTTAATTTTTAGGTTCAAAGCAGAACATGTCCTATGACATTTATCTCCGTTTTGGCTAGGCACATGGGATCAAATTTTTGTAAATTATACGTGCGTGGATAGTGCCACTATTTTCCAATAAGCCTTGAATCACATTCAAATTCCAAATATTGAGAAAGTTATGGGCTACGAACTGACCAAGGGTTGGTGTGGGGCTATAAAATGCACGGTTTTAATTAATTGGCTATCAAAAGGTTGAATTAAGATATGATATTTTATGGACAGCTGGAGGAGCCATCTATAAGATTTTCTATAGAAGATCATCCTCAAATTCCTTCATTTGGATTAGATAATGATTCCACCAAGATGATGTAAGTGCAGCCAATCCCAACTCAGCATTAAATCCTATTAGTCCACAATAATTGAATATTAGTTAGGATTTCATTGGTTAATTTACTTGTAATGCTATTGGCTCCTACCCAGCTTGGAGAAGGGGACACCAATGCTATATAATCGCTAGAATCCCTTGTAATTTTGGCAGATTTGAATGATGAATTGTAATAGCTTATTGCTTAGCTGTCTCCTCAAAATATCTCAATTATATTTATCTCTCTTAGTAGAGTGTTGAGATAGAGTGTACCCTTTAAATCGATCTTTGGTGCTTATGCTTTAAAGATTGATTGGTGGGTAGAATTTAATGTATGTGTCAATTTAATCTTTAGCCTAGATATATCTCTTGATTATTGTTGTTACTAGCCTACTAAAACAAAATCCACAAAAAGCCTCTCTTACTTAATGGTTGATCTTGGCTTGGGCTTGTGATCATGTTGGTTTATCACTGTTGTTTTGGGATTTGTGAGCCTTTCGTTGATATTCTTCAAGCTCTTGTGCTTTCTTCCTCAATCTTAAATGTTCATTTTGTCAACGGAAGTCACCTATGGATCAACAATGAACCTCAAAAATAACCTAAACATGATCCCTAACCCAAATGCAACCATCAACTCCATAAGAAAAGCCTTAGAAAAAAAACAAAAAACACACAAGATTGAGTCAGACAGTGTTGACCATGTTCTATTCGTGGAGCTAGCCACAGTCCGTGGTAATCCTATTGTCCTTCGCTAAACCACTTTTCACCTTTCTTTTTCCCATATCATAGAAGATAGAGCCATACCCGGTCTTTGGGGGATATGGCCATATTTGATCTCCAATATCAAGTGAAGAGGCTCTCAAGTCAAATAGCATAAGTGAAAGAGGTTGTAAGAAAACAACCTTTTTTTGAAGGTAATTTGGATCCAAATAACTACTTGAAATTTGTTCAAGCCCTTGTAGGTTACCTTAAGGCAAGAGGTTGTTCACATGAAGAGAGTTTTGTCATAACCACCACAAACTCTAAGGTTTTGCCCATTGTTAGTTCTAATGCCTTGGGAGGGAGAGGGCGCTTGAGGGCATGCCTAGAATCAAGACTTGGAGAAGCCTCAGATCATATATGAATGTCAGATTCTACCAAGATTTACTCTTTGAAGAAGAGCTCTTAGAAGAAAAGGCATTGTCATCTAAGAGAAGATCAAGGTTCAAGAAGGAAATCCTATTTTGGTCCAATAAGAGAATGAGTCTATTCTGGATTTTGATGAAATAAGGGATGAGGAGAATATGGTCATGGATGAAAGTTCTCTTAGAGCTCCCAATCCAGAATCTATCCCACTAAAACCTCACCTTGAGGAAACCATGGAGGTTCTACTTCATAATCAAAAGGATGAGGCCATGGAGATACAAGTTCAAATCCAACAAGTTGAGACAATGAAGGTTCTATCCTTGGAAGAGAAGAGCTTACTTAGCTCTTCATTCATTCTTTTTGCAAATGACCCACAACAATCCAAACTTAAGCATGAAGAGGTATCCTATTGCGAGTTGGATATTGGCAAGTACATTTACATTTTTAACGAGCTTATGTTGGAGTTAATGGAAAAGAACCCAAAATGTTAGTGGGCCCTAATTTCTTTTAACAACTTATGTGTTCAAGAAAGGTGGGACTATTAGCACCATGTATTTTTAAGATCAAAATGGTACATCTATCTTGCTTGGTAATGATATCTTGGAATGTTGCAAATGGCCACAAGGATTTGTGGAGAAATCCTTTCCAAAGAAGGGAAGTTTAATGCATAGAGCATCAAGGCCACATTAGGTTTGCCGATTCTATTCCATCTAGTTTGTGTCACCCTACTCTTAACAAAAGGGAGAAAAGAGCATCAAAATGAAGAATCTACCATCATGATCCAAATCAAATAGACAAATTAGGTCAATTTTGGTACAACAAGCCCTGGTCAAGAAAGTTAAACTTAGGGCAACAGTGGTCAATACTATCAAAATTTGGTCCAAGATCAAGGTCAAGGTCCAAATATCAAGCTTGAAGATAAGGAAATATTTGAACAACTCATTACTAGCCTAGAAGCTTCTAATTTTAATTTTCATGTGCTTAAATTGTCGTTTAAAAGTGATTCGATATAATAGATGCTTTGATCCAACTGATCCACATTAACTCCATTAAGTATTTAATTTCCATTGGCTTATTTTTATAACTTGGGGAAGGAAGTACAAATTTTTGTTGCTATAAATTGGCCTCCTTGTATCCAATTGGGAGATAGACTTGATTTAAGAATTGATAAATGAAATCTAGAATGCTTTTCTCTTCCATAAAGAAAATCTCTTTCTTTATTTCAAATACTTGTGTTAGAATGTGTAAGGTTTTGATGATAACAAATCCAAGTGTTGTTGTTGCGCCAAACAGGCTTTCTAAACAGATTCTTACTGCTGTTCTCAAGTCTTAAAACTGCTTGACTAATGGATTATCAAGAACAGGTACTCAAGTCAGCGATACAAGAACAGCCGTGAAGAACAGGTTCTGCGAAGTGTTTGAAGCACAGGATATAAGTGCAGCCGTGAGAAACAGATCCTGTGAAGTGTTTGCAGCAAATTCGTCTTTCTACAAGATGACTAGTGGTTACAACAAGATGTCTTGATTTAATTTGGTTTTATATTTTTAGACTCTTGTTAATATGCCAATCAGAAAGTCTTAACTTACCACTTACTTGAAACGGTTTTGCTTTTTTGGAAAATATTTCGGATCACCCTTCGAAACAATTCTGGGAACAGGACGCTCAGGGTGTTTCTAGAATAAGCTGCGAAAAAACAATTTTTCACGTTTTTATCTTTTGGATTTTGAGCAGCTTCTCCAAGATTTGCAAGAAACCTTTTTCTATGGAGTGTCTTACCCCTTACCCTAAAAACGGTTATTAAAATCTAAGGGAATTTGTAAAATCTTTTTAAATAAAAAGAATATCCAAGTTTTGGCAAGTGGATAAGGTTGTTGAGAAAAACATGGGCTAGTTGCTGAGAATCACCGCCTTATGCACACGGTTTAGGAAGTGTTTCCAGCTCATGTTTCCTCATCCCTTGTGGCTAAAGAATTCTATATTCTTTAGGGATTTTAGTTTCCAAAAATTTGAGGAATTGTTTTTCCAAGCACTATATAAAGTCGCTTCTTAGAATGTTTGAAGCATCGGTTTTCAAAGGCAAAAATTCAGTGTTCATGAGCCTAAAAGTTTCAAAAGAAAACCGTGTCTAGTAAGTGAGTTATTTGAACTTTCAAAGTTGGCATACTACGACTTCATTGTACCCTATATTAGCTTAGTTGAGAAGCATTGTAATAGGGTGTTTTTCTTTATATTCTTCTTTCACAAAAGTGAGTTGAGTGTGTGTCCAAATCAAGGGGATTTTGGACGTGGGGTAACCTATCTTAGGGAAGACGGTTACGTGGGTTGCAATTTGTAACAAGGTGTGTTACTATTGTAACGTGATTAGCCCGTTTAGTGAAGTGTTTAAATCCTACACGAGGTAGGTCGTGGTTTTTCACCTCAGTTGGGCTAGAGGTGTTTTCCACGTAAAAATCCTGTGTCCATTATTTCCGCATTCAATTTTGTTGGATTTTCGCTTCTGCTTATCTCAGGAACAACCTGTGCGAACAGGGCCTAAGACTGTTTGCCAACAACTTGCGAAAATCGGACACCACAATTCACCCCCTCTTGTGGTTCTGTACTCTCTAAATCAACAACTTGTATCAGAGCAGGTTCTCCTTTGAAAGGCTAACATCTTGAGAGATCCTTGAAGATGAGTACCCCACAAGGCATGCTGAAAGGTCAATCCATAACTCGACCACCATACTTCAATGCCCAACACTATGGTTGGTGGAAGAATAGGATGGAAAACTACATCCAAGCCGAGGACTATGAGTTGTGGATGCTCATCAAGAATGGACCACTCATCCCTAAGAAAATAAATGAAGATGGAAAGTCAATCCCCAAGGAGCCTAAAGAATTAAATACTGAAGATTACAAAATGATGGAGAAGAATGCCAAAGCCAAGAAACTTCTATATTTTGGCCTAGGTCCTGATGAATATACTCGCATATCTGAATATGAGTCAGCCAAGGAGATCCGGGATGCTTTGCAAATAGCTCACGAAGGGACCAATTAGGTAAAGCAATCCCGGATTGAATTGCTTATGAGAAAATATGAGCTGTTTGAGATGGGTGATCGTGAAAGTGTGATGGACATGTACACTCGCTTCACTCACATAACGAATGAGTTGAAATCCCTGGGAAAATCCTTCACCACCGAAGAATTGGTGAGGAAAATCCTAAGAATTTTACCTCATTCTTGGGAAGCGAAAGTCACAGGCCATCCAAGAAGCTAAGGACATGAACAAGATCACCCTAGATGAGCTGATTGGAAATCTCCAAATGTATGAACTTAGAAAAAATTCTCAGCAGAAAGATGAGACAAAGAGAGATCGAGGTCTTGCACTAAAGGCCTTAGAAGATGATTCTGATTCTGATGAGGAGGAGATTGCCATGATAACTCAAAAATTTAAGAAGTTCTTCAAGAAAGTTAAAGAAAACAGCAAACGGAAGGACTTCAGCAAGGGCAGGAACACCTCTTGGGAATAGTTCTCTGGATGCTTCAAGTGTGGCAAGCTAGACCACATTGTGAGAAACTGCCCACTACACAAGGAGGAACAAGAACCCGAACACCCTAGAAAACAGGGGAGGAAACAGGGTGTAAGCAGCTCAGCGAAACGACTCTCAAAAGCCATGCTCACGGCAAGTTCAAGTGGTGTTCTAGGTTCTCTTTTCTTTTCCAATTGGAGTGATTCCTTGGTGAAGACGAGAGGATTTGCCCAAGATCAAGTCCTTGAGTGGCTCCGCGAAGGATTATCTCAAGTGCAAGGTCTTGTTTATCCTTTGTTCTGTTTTGCTATTATTTTCATTCCACCTCAATCAACCTTCCATTTTCTCTTTACTTTGGTTCAATTCTTATTTGGGTTTATTTGAGTTTGATTTGGTTCACTTACCACCCACATATACATCAATTGGTATCAGAGCCACGGTTCTTAAGTGACCCACTTCACACCCAAATACATCCCAAAAAGCCAAAACACAAAAACAAAAAAAAAGGCACAAACCGGCAAACCCAGTCTCGAAGACCAGAGAAGCAGCACGTTGCCCCCGTGCCACCCAGCACGACCGTGCCACTATACTTTTCTGCATTTCCTCAAGTTGAAGCATAGCACGGTTCCCCAGTGCCCCTTGCACGACTGTGCCCTCCCTCCTCTTCTCCAAAACGGCCTTTTTCTAGCCTAAACACATAACCCACAAAGAACCCTTAAGCATTCATCCATCATGATTTCTCTTGGGAACTTGAGAAAAGAGATTGCTTTGATTGAAAAGGAGATGGTCATCCTTGAAACTCCAAAGTTTCGTGGCCAAAAAGAAGATTTCCCTTACTGGATTTCCAAAGTGGATCAAGTCTTCACTCGCTACAATATTGACGAGCAAGAGAAGTTTAAGGTGGTTATCAAGAAGCTCCGAGGCCATGCGCTTGAATGGTGGGAAAAGTACAAGTATAAGAGGAAGAAGAGAGGAAAAAGTAAGATCACAACATGGGTTAAGTTAAGAGGTAAATTAATGGATACTTTCGCTCTAACCTCTTACTTACACAAACATCCTTTTTTTTCCTTTGAGGTAAACGGCTTTAATTCCTCTTCTAAAGACATCCCTTTCAACAAGGGGAGTCCCATGAGTGCTTGTAACTCTAGCTCTACTTCCTTCTTTTATTTGGAGAAACTTAGCTCCAACAAAGATGAAGAGATCCTTGGAGAAAAAGCTTTCAGCCTAGTTGACCTACCTCCTGTTTTTGATGACTGTGGTGATGAAGAGACCTTTGAACTTAAGGCCCAATTGAAGCAAGAAGAGATTGTGCAAGAAATTGAGCAATCCTTCACCCAAGAAGGGTGCCAAGAAGATAATGAGGTGAATTTGAGCATAACCCCAAGAATTGAAGAGCATGTAGTTAAAGACCTTGAAGTGATGAAGCCATGTAGGGTTGCTGAAGAGTTTGAACAACTCTTGATTCAAGAAGTACGCCCTACCGAACTCCAAGCACCCGAGTTGGAGGCATGTGGGGTTATTGAAGAAGTTGAGCAACTCTTGACCCAAGAAGAATTCACCTTAACCCCCATTCAACCTTCCCAACCCCTCAAACCACAAAAGGACCGACAAGCCTTAACCCTCATTCATCCTTCCCAAACCCTTGCCCCCAAAGAAGATTTCCCACTTCCGCCTCTTCTCCTCACCAGGTATGACCCGTTTTATCATCCTCCCCTCACCCTCTTCTATATCTCTCTAGAGGTGATGCCCTGTGACCTCCTTCCCCAAAAGCTCCCATATTGTGAGCGTGACCCCTTTCTTGAGAGGCTTACTAACCCTTTGAGTTTGAGGACAAACTCAAAACCACCCAGGGAGTATGATGCATACTCCCATATGCATCATTTTTATTTAAGGTCAACTTCCAAGAAGAAAAGTATCAAACAAAAGCGTGCATGGGAACTCTCATATTTTCTCTTATTATGTGAGTTCAAGGACTTTAGACACCGTGAAGAAGTCAAGCAAGTGGCGAAAATCTAGATAAGACTCATATTCCTTCCGGAAGAATTGGTGCCCGATTCATCCCGTCGGAAGGTAATTTTCTTTGTGCTCATTTTTGGACTAGCTCAAGTGGACCCACAACTTGAGGCTCCACATGGTCTTGAAGCTTAAGATCTCAGCTTTCAAACAAGCCCAATTATGTTTAATTTGGACGTCATTTGATGGGGCAAACTATCACTCAAAGGTACATTATTCTGATCCAGTCCAGTCTGAGATAGGTGCATTGTTTGGGCCATAACTTTTACACCGCTTATCCAAATTGAGCAAAGGAGCCCATTCTGGAAAATAGACTTCCAGGGCTTTCTATCAAGCCCAAGAATGCGTGATTTGGCCGAGTATTCTGGAAGATATACTCTGTTGAAGTTGAGGCAGCTGCAAGGATTAATTCTGGGAAAATGAAGAGTCTTCGGTTACATGTATTTGTGTGGCTGATATTGTGCACGTTTTGGAGGCTTCTAGATGGAGATATTCAGCTGAGAAATCCTAGAATATTCCTTATAACCTCCCCCACTCCTTTAAGTTGTGTCTTTTTATTTTTCCTAAGTCTTTTCAATTTTCTAGCTTTAAATTGTTAGGAGTTTGTGTCTTTTGCTTGTCTTGTTGTTGCCTATATATAGTGGGGGTGTGAAGTGTTTCTCAATTCAGAGTTGTAAGCTTTCCCAAGTGAAATACAATTACCTTTGAGTGTGATTCTCAAAAGTATTCCAAATCCCTAGTTCTATATCTTGAATTTTGGCAAGTTCAAGTGGTGTTCTAGGTTCTCTTTCTTTTCCAATTGGAGTGATTCCTTGGTGAAGACAAGAGGATTTGCCCAAGATCAAGTCCTTGAGTGGCTCCGCGAAGGATTATCTCAAGTGCAAGGTCTTGTTTATCCTTTGTTCTGTTTTGCTATTATTTTCATTCCACCTCAAACAACCTTCCATTTTCTCTTTACTTTGGTTCAATTCTTATTTGGGTTTATTTGAGTTTGATTTGGTTCACTTACCCCCCCACATATACATCACACCCCCCTCTTGTGGTTGTGTACTCTCTAAATCAACAACTTGTGTATTCGGATAGTGATTGAGTCAATCCTTAGAATAATTCTTGGTGCTTTTCTATAGAGAATTAATTGGTCGATTTTAAGGCTAAGTGGTGGTTTGACCCTTTTTCTTAGTCATGCCCATTTTATTTATTTTCTCTCCCATATTCAAAAATCCCCAAAAAATTTCCTTATTTTTCCTTTTGTTATTCAGGGCATAGCATGGTTCAAAATCTTGTTGATTGATAGTTATTGAAGTTTAACCAATATTGTGATTAAGAGCCTTCCCACCCACTCTAGTTTTATTATTAGGTTAGAGTGACTTAGGATAATCGAGTAAATAAGTAAAAAAATGATTTATTGTATGCCTAACTTTGTTAGCTAATTAGTTTTTTAACAAGATAAAAAAAAGTAATTCAAAACAAAAATGGGTAAACCAAAAACAAATAGAAAAGGCATCACACTTTGTGGCAACAAGAAGGAAAAAAAATCTTGGGAAACAAAAGAAGAAGAAAAAGGGAAAATAAAATTTTTAAAAAGAATACTAATCATGCTTGAGATTGCGCAACCTCAAAAACAAAAAAATCCCAATACATTACTCCTTCTCCCCCTCGGTAAGCCCCCTGTCAGGCCTGACCTAATGCCGGCCACTAGTCGTGCTGCCTACAGCATGACGGCCGCCACCACTCCACCTCCTCTGTTCTTCCTGTTGTCTATTTTACTTGGTCTTTCAACGTAAATCCCAAATCTTTCTTTATCCTCCTTCACATATATTTGATTTAGTTTGTTAAATTGATGAAAGTAGTGAATTTATTTTGGTTTAGATGGATATTTAAGGATGATTAGAGTATCAATTTTGGTTTCTTGAGATAGTGGTATGAAATTAAGGTTGTGTCGTGGGTGATTTGAAGTTGAGGTTGTGTTGTGCAGGTGATGTGGATTTGATTATTATGCTATGAATCAAACATTAGATGTAGCATACTATGGATTCCCTGCTTGAATATTTAGGTTAGAGGAATGAAAATGGGGGATAAAAAATTGTATTTTTCAAAATTTAGACAATTTGTCTCTGTTTCAATTTTTGGGAATTATTGATCAGCCAAAAAGTAGGGTCTCTATGATATTTGGAAAGTTCCTGAAACTTTTCATGAATTTCGGACGTGTATTTTATTAGTTATGAATTTCGACTAAAATGTCCTATTCTAGTGCGTAGTTTAGCCACTGTTTTAATTTATGTGATGGACGGCTTAAAGGAAAATCCTTAAAATGTTACTGTAGATTACTCATAATATTTGACAATTTTTTGTAATATTTTGTGAATTTTGAATGTATATTTTATGAATTGTGAATTTTTGAATAAAAGTGCTATTTTTAGGGAAGGTTAGAGTTGATGGGTGAAGTTGGATTTTCATAGTAGAGGTGGCTGAGCTATAGGAGTGAGCATTTATAGAGGTGTTTCCTTTAGTTTTGCTTTAATAAAGCGATATTTGAGGTGTCTTGCCATTCTCTTGCAAAAATTTGGTGATTTATGTAGTGATTCGGAATTGGCCATAGATGAGCACAAAAGTTGAAAATATGAACACTAGCTTGATGGTGATAATAGAAAGAATTGGAAAAGTTTGGAATTTAATTTGAAGGTATATTAGGGAACTTATAATCAACTGATAAATTGGGTTGAAATTTCTTTTCTAGTAAATGGATTGAGCATTGGCAATGATTAACAATGAGCTTTCTTGCTTGCTTTAATGCTCAACTAGAGGAAATGAAATAAGAGACAAATGACAAGTTAAGCCGTGATTATAATTATCTTATTGAAGATAGCAACCATGGGTTTGATTAAAAATTGTAGTGGGCCCACAGTAAAACATTTATTATGGTGTAAAAGCAAGTAAATAAAGATTGACATTATAGTCGAATTATAAAGTGAATATCTTGCTAATCTAAAATTTGGTAATGAGAGAGCCATGTTGAAATAAGGCAATACCTTACCCCTTTTCAGTAACAAGTTACTAAGTTTCAGAGGATAGATATTTAAATATTTGTAATGAAATTATATAATTAATTAATTAATTAATCAATTAATTATTGAATCTTAAATAGCTAAGAAAATTTTCAAGTATATGGGGCTCAATTACTAAGATCATGGTGATGAAAAATACATAAGGTTACTAATAATGAAATGATCCATTTGAAACAGAAGTGAGGCCACTTTCGTCATTTGTCAAACCGATAATCAATATACATAGCATTACTAATAATGAAAGATCCATTTGAAACAGAAGCGAGACCATTTTTGCTATTTTTCAAGCTGATAATAAATATCTAGTAGGGTTACAAAAGATTTTAAAACCACAAACAATTACTGTCTATACCTTTCAAAAATTCACATGTCGTTATAAATACCGATGTCTCATAATATACAAGTGTTTAATGTGTCATTTTCAAGCATTATTTTGCCACATAATTAGGGGGACCTACTAGTTGTCAATTATCAGGGCTTAGGCCCATCAATTCACCCGCACAACTTCCAATTAGCCTTCTCGATCGGGGTGAGAGGTGTCCACCTATTCAAATGATCACATTGTACATATGGGCTCATTAATTTGGGTTCCAGTTTCAAATAATAACTGGTAACTATTTTAATATAATTCTCTCTTCCCTTCATTTCGAACAAAAATGTATTGAAATGCACGTGCTTAGTAAAAAATGAATTTCTATCTTTACAGCATAGTAGTAAACGTATTGAGCCTCATTTATTATTCGAATATTTTTCTATTTTTTGTTTTTAGGTAAATAAATTGCGAAGTCCATACAAGATAAAACCAAATAGACGAGAAAATTGTCAATGAAGTCTATAAAAGCTCATAGTAATGTATCATAAAGTCAAGGGCCATTGAAATGTAAGCTTTGCTGGTTGCTGGACTTTTTTTCGAGTTTGGGAATGCATAAATTATGCACTACTTGGTTTCATGTAAGCTAAAGTGCATTGTAATGTTTATGTTAAATAAATTAATTAAGCCTTATCCTATCTAGGATTGCGGTAACATCCTAACCTCATTCTATCACAGTATTCACCATTAAAGTTTAGATAATTAAGGTTAACCTAGTGCCTGTGAGTTGGGGTGCCACATTTTGTGTTGCAGATGCCATTTTTTCTTGTTATGAAAATTTTTCTGATATTATATTTCTTTTGTGCAAGCAAATTTTCATTTGTGGAAAAGTCGTTTTGCTTCTCAGGTGCATGCGTCTCATCACTAGACCGAATGTGATATCCTTGTAGAAAGTCTTTTTGGCTTGTCTGGTACCAGGGAAAAAGAGTGATTTTCTTAGATCACGAACTAGTAGCCACATTATGCTCCCAAAGGCCATGCTATATGCTAGGATGCTTATGGGTGATCAAACGGTGGAGATGAAGGTTGGGTTGTATTTTATATGACTATACTTATCTAGATGGTTACTGTGTTGTGTTTCTTGGAAGAATCATAACCTAGTAGGTAATTTGTTGTGTGTTGTCCTTCTTGCACAATTGGTGGCTTTTATGTAGTACTGACAGGGGTTGCCTGCTGAAGTCTTCTTTTCGAGTCTTCACGTTAATTTCCCTAAAGAGGTGGAGAGACCCAATAATTGAAGAGATCTCATTAATTCCGGAGCTAGAGTGTCCTTAACTTCTATTCCCTCCAAACTATTGGAGGAGTAACTGTATGCTTATCTTTTTTTTTTTTTTAATCTTATGTTTCTTGCCTAATGTAATTGGGATTTGCTTCAGGCTATACTTATGAGCATAGGGTTACTTCTACTGCGTTTCCCTATTACTCTAATTTTTTTTTTTTTTTGGGTGTTTTTGAACCTGATATACTCCTCTTACTAAAAATGTTGTGCTCATAGAATCTTATAGCTCAAGAACAACACTTCTTAAGCTAATCAAGATTCATATATTGGGTATAGTCCTATCCCTTCATATCCATTAACCTTCCTACTCCAATAGGTAAATTGTCTAAATATGTATAAAACTAACCAATTGCGTCTAGATTTTCCTCTTAGGCCTTGGATTAGTTCATCTTACTTTTGTATATATGTCATGATTATTTTTGATCAGTAAGAATGCTAGGAAATGTCATTTGTTTGGTAAATTATTTTGACTTTGGTTCTTGTTAGTCTATATTAGAATCTTAGAGAATGAATTTTGCAACCCATCCCTGAGTACCACACCCTCAAGTATTATGGCATTAAAACTGTACGCTTGCAAAAGTTTCACAACACTTCCATTAAGATTCTCTTATTGAGAGAGAATTGGAGACCATTTAAGAAATGCATGGTTTTGATCTTCTGGTAATTATTGAATGTCTTGTATTCGGCCACGAATCGTTGTCCGTGAATCTTCCTTTTATTTTCTTGGCACCGTATATGTTTTAGGTGTGTGAATGACTTTATTTTTCTTTTCTTTATGGTATGTCTTGTTAGGTGTTCAGGTGCTCCTCAGAAGCTTATGAATAAATATAGAAGTTTGTCCAACTCCATGGAGATCATATTGAACAAGTCAAATGATCGAATGTTCTTCATAGCATTTCAGGATCTAGTGGACCTAAGTAACCCTTGTGTCACCCAAGATATAACCAAAGAATCCGAAAAGTGACGAAGGATGACTATCTCTCCCTCTAGGTTTCGCTATGCCAATCTAGGCAACTATTAGTTTACCAAGAGGATCTCTATAAGAATCATAGTCTTCTTTTCGAGCTTTTTGGGCCTGTTGTGAATCCTACGCATGGAGTAATATTTTTCATTATTCAACATTATTCATCGTGTTGGATGATTACGTACTCTAGCATCCATACTCCGTTTGACAACATGCCACATTTATGCTATCTTTCTTATTGAGTACCAAAACTTTTGTGATCTTTGGCGTGAACTTTTTTTTCCAGTGTTTGGTTAACTTCTTAGATTTGGATACAGTTGGGGAGTTAAATTAGAGACTTCTCACGTATACCACTTTAATTCGTGGCATGTGGATGGGCATGTATAAGATTGACAAGACTAATGGATTGTAACACGTATTTGCCAGTAAAGGGGGTTGTGGAAAATTATTAAGGTATCCCACTGACCTATCCCTGCAAACGCACGGGTGTTGTAGTTTAGAAAAGATATCATTCCCACGGAGATCAATCGTAGTCTATTGAGTTTTGTCATACAAAAGTGCTAAGCAAGCAAATTTCAATTAACAGTTCAAACGACACTGTAACCTAATTGTAAAATTCAATCAATTTAAAATGTGTAGGGATTTGTCGTGCATCTGATCTATAATGGGAGATTGAAAGAGGGGCAATTGCATTTAGAATTCAATCTTTCTTTCAAAATAAAATCAATTACCTAAACCAACCAATTATAATTCAGTCAAATATCCTTGTTTAGTCTGAGTTATAGCTTTTTGATGGCTAAAGCTCCTCTTAACAAGCGAATCTTTCTCAAGTATTGCCAAGTCAAGTCATATCATCGATCACACCTTTCAGTCCTTCACTTAACTATTTAGAATTAGCAAATAAATTTGGTCAAAATTCACCCACAACATACACAACACATAATTCAACCAATTCTAATCAAGAACAAGCACAACTAAATAAAAATAGAGATTCCAATATCAATACTTAGTTAATAGCCCCAGATTGAGAAAACTACTCACACATACTTAAAATAACAATAACTAAACAAAATTTGAGAGAACAAAACTTAGCGCAATTGAAGATCCTCTAAGGGTTTCCCAACTTTACAAGGGCTCCAAAACAATAAGCACTTCTTCAACACTCAAAACTAACTAGAAATCTAAACTAAACTTAGAAAAATGGAAAAGAATTTAAAAAAAAACTAGAGAGTAAGAGTTCTCTTTCTACTATGTCTCCTCCAAATCTACTGTGAAATAGCGCTATTTAAAGAAAAACTCGATCAACCTTAGCCACATGATTAAGGAAAACGAAGAGACTTGCAGTTATGGTCTCACCATGAACCATCCGTGGTGAGCTCTGTCTTGATACTCTTCTGTTCTTTCTTGCTTCCATGGGCATAGTGAATTGGGGGTATCCGTGGAGAGTCAAGCTACACTCATTTACAGTCAAATTTAGGGTAAAATGGTCAACAACCTGTAAAACACAGAAAAGAACTATACCCGAGTGTAAACAGAAAAAGGAGTGCATAATATATCATATAACACATAATTCACCCTAAAAATGGCACAAAATGACCTCAAAATTAGAGTGCACATTAAGGATTTATCAAACTCTCCTATGTTTAAACCATTGCTTGTCCCTAAGCAATTATGAAATTGAGGCTAAAGACGAATAATCTCCTCAGGCAAACATCAGTAGCAACATCAATAGCCAAATCAACCCAAGAAGTTTAGCCCAAAAGTGATTAAAAACTTTTACAAATAGATAGGAGAAGAATTTTCTAAATAAAAATAAGAACCATCACATCAAAATATTAAATCAATCACTCAAATCATCTTGAACAATCATATTGGCATATTACAATAATTAGACCTTAAAATAACCAATAGAACCTCACTTTAAGGATGCAGCACTCATCACTCATATGTTTAAAATAAAATGTGATTCTCTCAATTCTCATTCCATAGAACCAAATCAACCATAAGCTTGATAAGACTCTCTAATTAGCCACCACTACAAAGCAAAACACACAAGGAAATCATGAAGACTTTTTAAGGGTTGTAATGGGGCAAATGGGTAAACGTAAGGAGGGAACAAGCATTTTGGGTTTTATGGAGCTAAAAGCCAAATACTAAGAGCATAAACCATCATCTCCCAACTAAAACATATTCTTCTAGCCTATACGTCTCAAAATATCAACATCCCCAAGTGAGATCACAAGAGAAAGTGCTTACAAATATAAAACGGATGCCAAATCCTTTTATTTCATCATTTTCTTTCCTTTTGTGTTTTTTTTTTCTTTTCTTTGCTTCTTTTTTTGTCTTTTCAACACAAACATACATTTACACACCTTTGGTGTGGTTTGTTTTCTTTTTTTCATTTCATTTCATTTTTGTTAATCAAAGAGGAGGATAATGGGAAAGGAAACTATGCACTTTCAACACTTTTCTTGCAACTCACAAAACATAACCCAATTGGCTATGAAGGGATAATAGAAAATGAATCCCTTATCACATCCCACCAAACCACAATATCCATAAAAGGTTATTATCCACAAATTACTCCCAATCAACACTGGAAACTTTATAGCACTGGGTTAAAGGGTAAGACATGCTTGTGGCCAAAGATGATAATATAGGTTTTCATCAATAAACACGGTAAAGACTCAAAGAGGTAGCAAGGGATAAATCATTTATATAAGTGTGACTATTTGGTCAATGTGGCTTATAAACTCAAAGAATGCCTCAATCATGTTGCCTAAATATGCATGCTAAATGTGTTCTTGAACAAGAGTCAAAGCAAGTTTTATAGACTTGAAATTTAGTAAGAGTCGCCCATAAAAAGAAATATGAAAGTAAAATGATGAATTAGTCCATTCAAGCTCAAAATCTCATAGGACAAAGTTCATCTAGCTCATTGAATTTCATATGCCAAATACTCACGCCAAGAATCATTAAGCAATCAATTCATATCTAACTTGATGGTCAATACATAAAGCATAGTTCAAAAACTCATAAACAAACATTTTATTCACAAATGGGCCTAACAAAAAGGGTCAAAATAGGCAAAAGAAAGTCACTTAATCTAAAGACTCATCATCGAAGGATTTATAGGCTCACTTTTTCAGGCTATTTTTCTTTTCTTTTTTCTTGTTTATTTTTGTTTGAACCTAAAATGCAACTAAATACTAAAGAAAATATCAAAATAAAACTAAAACGAAGAAAGAAACCTAAAAAAATTAAATGATCAACCAAAAATGCAAACGAAAAAAAAACTAAATGTGTGACCTAGAAAAACGCAGACTTCCACTCATCCATAACACACATATATACAACAACAAATGCATAACAACTACAACAACTCCTCCATGCTTGGACAAAATAATGTCCTCAATGCAAGCATATAAAAAGCAGAAGGCACCAAAAGGGAGGGGAGGGGGTGGAGAAGAATGAGGGTGGGGTTGAGAAATGTGCCAGTCCCGCTAAATCTCTACGCATGCCCTAAAGTCTTGAAAATATTGGTTATAGGAGGCAATCATCCCATGGAGCTCATCATGGGGCTCCTGAACAAAGCCCTAGAGTGAGGCATGATCAGTTTCTATATAAGCAGAAGGCATAAGCTTGCTCCTCTTGAATTGACTGAAGGGTAGCATGCAAGTCAAGATAATCTTAAGAGGAGGATTATTGGGATGAAGTAGAAGCCCTAGGATGAGTAGGTGGATGAGGTGGGGCGGGTTGTGCCAACTCTTCATCACCGGGTAAATAGTAAAGATTGGCCCGGTTCAGGAGAGAGCTGCGATCAACATTTGGGATGGGCATAAGCCAGTTCCCAGGACAAATCCAAAATATAAACCCACCATCAACCTTACAAAATTTCATTTGTTCAAAAGCGGCCAAGTTCAACTGCTCCGAACCTACAACTCTATCATCAAGGTTCAGTTCAACATCGACTTAGTAATGGGGCTAATGAGACCCCAATGACCATCTTATATGTAGAACTAGTGGCTACACTATACAACTGATTAACCAAGAATGACCCAGGGTAATCTGATCAGCTTCAAGCATTCTATACAAAAAATATAAGTTAGACAGGTGAGACACATGTAGACTCTCCTCCTGGGCAAACAAACCACAACCTAATAAGCTTTGGGCCACACGAATACAGGGATCTTGAATAACCACGCCTTTGGAGTTGCTAGTGTTATACTTGTAATGCCCAGAAATTTCATACCAAAAAGCAATCAGATTGAACTCGTTGGGGACATGGCGGTATGGGAGATCCATACTTGATGGAAAACCAAATTTGCAATTAAAGACACTCAAATCAAGTTCATGGAACTCTATATTATGGTAAAATGAAATGTAGCCGTTTTGACATCAAGGCCCACTCGTGACCTCAACATGCAGTGTGCTTAATAATTCACGGGTGAGGTCCCGATGAGTGTGGACCCTAGTTTCTAAAAATTGACCCATTCTGCCCTGATCAAATGACCAACAAATATCATCCAACAATCCTAAGTGATTCAAGACATCCTCATCATAATATCGAGTATCCACTATTAGTTTACTACTCAACGCATTATATCTAGCAATGTGCTCAGGATTAGTGAAAACGAGGGATGTGGAATGTTACCTCAATTTGTCACGGTGGTGGATGTTCGGGAGCTTAAGGGCGCTCTTTGTGCGGCTTGACTTGAAGTCCCACCTTCTTGTGTGGTTCTTGTCTTCTTCTTTGGTGCCATGGTGGTGTGATGTGGATGGTGAAAAAGCTTGAAAAATCAAACTAAAAGAAACTGAATAGAAAAACGCTAGAAAATGAAAGATTTGACAAAAGAGAAGGAAGTGGTGAAGAAATATGAAAGAAAATGAAAGTTGGAAGAGTAAAAGGTGAAAAATGAAGTTGTAAAGGTTGCAGGTGTAGATATGGGGAAAATAGGAGAGAAAGAAGGCTTAAAAATGAAAAATAAAGGGAGATTTGGGGTTAAAGAGAAGAAAATAAGTGAAAAGGGAAGAAATTTGATGGATTTTGGTGAAGAACTAAAGGTTTGAAGTGAAGTGGTTATGGAGGTTTTAGAAAGAGGAGGGAGTGTTTAGAGAGAGAAGGGGTCAAGTTTAAGGAAGAAGATGAAGCATTTGGGGGTCAAAGGGCCTTGAAAACCCTTGATCATGGATGCGGGGCTCACCACGGACCGTGATGGTGGCCACGGACCGTCCATGGTCAGCTCTGGTCTCGATTTTTTTTTTTTTGTTCTTTTCTCTATTTTTTTCTTTTTTTGTACAGCCTTCACAGACCGTGGTAGGCATCACGAGGTGCCCGTGGAGGTCCTAAATAACAAAAGCACAAAATATAATCAAAGAGCATAAAAAGGAAAAAGAAAAGCAAGCACTTGGGTTGCCTCCAAAGAATCGCTTGTTTAAGGTCGGGAGCTCGATCTTCCTTCTATTCTGGTTTACTTTCAATGAGAGTGTGGGTATTAGACTCCCTCACTACATATGCTTCATTTTTATCACGAACCACGAAATTGAAGTCTTTCAATTGAAGGTACCACCTCAGACACTTAGGTTGGAGGTCCTTCATTATCAAATTGCGCCAAAAGCATACCATCAGCATATAAAACAAATCCAGAGCGAGCTCCATTAGATGAACCACTATCATCATATTCAATCCCGAGATCAAAATCAAAATCGACTCCTTCTATAGGAGGTAAAGATAGAACTAATTGGGCGAACCTACAATAGTCTCTCATAGAAGACTCATTGGAAACATAGGTCTCAATCTTGGGTGTGCTAGGGTGCATAGGAGCAGCAAACTCCACCTTAATATAGCTATGGTCGAGATCCTCAATTGAAATTCAATCATAATCAAAAGGGTCAAGTCAACCCAAATCTTCCTCCATCTCAATTACAGGAGAAAGGGAAATACATCAGACAAGAAACAATTTGGGGAAATAATTTTCTTTTCCATAAAACAAAACGTAGCATAACACCCCCTACTTCAAATGTTATGCCCCCCTTTTACATTAACAGTACAACCTGAAGTAGCCAACAAGGGTCTCCCAAGAATAATTTATGCGTCATTAGTCTCAGTGATATTAGCAATGATAAAATCTTTTAGCACCTAAAAATCTCCTATTTTTACAGGCACATCCTCCAACATACCCAAAGGTGTCAAGACCATCTGCTAATTAGAGTGAAAAAGGTGCTGGTTGCAATGGTCCCAGATGAAGCTTATGGAATATTAAGTAGGACGTCAAACTGACACTTGCTCCAAGGTTATATAGGGCTCTTTCAATCTTCACTTTTCCTACGACACAGGGGATAGAAAAGTTACCTGAGTCAGGAAGTTTAGGGGGAAAAACTTTGGGAGACTCGAATTTGTCATTTTCTCTAAAATTTATGGGCTCACCTTCATCGTTTTTCTCCTTAGTCTCAAACACGATCACCTCTCTACCCTCCTCAAGTGTCATGTCCTCACAATCCTCCACCCCTTCTTTCATGGTAACACAGTTACACTGCTCGCGGGGGTTAGACTTGGGTTCACTAGGCAGTCTACCTAGGGGTACAGATGAAGAGGTAGCTTGTTAAGCTATTTAAGCGTCCAACATCTAATTGTGAGTGGTAAACACATCAACGTTAGATGCTAATTGCTTAATGTATCGTCTTTCTTTTGTTGTACCAAAAGTGTATTCGAAATCCAGGGGTGGTCTAAAATTCATTTGGGGCATGAGTGAGGCATTAGACCTATAAGAGAAATTGGGGTGATTTCTCCATGCAGAATTATATGTGTTAGAGAAGGGGTCATTGGCTGGTCTAGGGTTGTAGTTGTTTACATAGTCGACCTGATCACTTATATCTTGGCCAAAAGGACTACCCACTTGACAATGCGCAGTCAAATGATCAACTAGCCCACATATATCACATGATGGGCAAGGGGTACTAAAACAAACAGAATTAACATTTAAGCACTCTAATTTTTGAGACATAGCATCAATTTTAGAAGAAAGCATAGAAATAGCACCTAATTTCAGCTTACCTTCAACTCGTTTGGGTTAGGTTCTCTCAGACGATCATTGAAAATTGTTAAGAGCCATCTCTTCTATAAGATTGTATGCTTCATCTTCAGTTTTGTTCATAAGAGTATCTCCTGCTATTGCATCAATAATAGACCACAATGACTAGATGACTCCATTATAGAATGTCTACATGATCATCCACCTTTGAAGACCATGGTGAGGGCATAATCCTAAAAGGTTCTTAAATTGCTCCCATGCTTATGGAGCATCTCATATTCTTTTTGAGAGAAAGTAGTGACTTGATTCTACAGGCTTGGCATCTTACTCGGAAAGAACTTGGCAACAAAGACTTTTCTGAGCTCGTCCCATGTCGTGATGCATCTTGGAGGCAACGAGTGAAGCCACGCTGCCCCATCGCCTTATCCCTAAGTGAAAAGCAAAAGAGGGGCAAGCGGATAAGAAACTTCGTTTAGCTTTAACATGTCGCACACTTCTAAAAAGACCGAGAGGTGTATGTTTGGATCTTCCAGCGGGGTGCCTCCGAACAGGGATTGTTGTACCATTGATATAAGGGCTTGTTTGATCTCAAAATTATTCGCTTCTACGGTTGGCCGAGCGATGCTCGAGGAAATGGCTCGGACTCTTGGGGTAATAAAATCTCAGATTGTCCTCCTTTGGTCACCTTCTATTCATGCGATCGACGAAGAAACTGCTTGAGCCTTTAATCTTTACTCTTCTACCCTTAATTTCTTCCTCCTAACGCTAAAAATCCTTTCGATTTCTGGATCGAATTCAAACGAAAAGGGACTTGGTATATAAAGGAGAAATCTACAAAATTAGCAACAAAACTACCAATGCAAACAAAAAATATAAATAAAAAGAAAGAATGATAAAAAAAATGCTTAGTTAATTTCTAAGGGCTAACTCAATATCCACAAATTTGATCCCCAACAACGGCACCAAAAATTTGACACATGACCGCAAGCGCACGAGTGTTGTAGTTTAGAAAAGATGTTGTTCCCACGGAGACCAATCGTAGTCTATTGAGGTTTGTCCTATAAAAGTGCTAAGCAAGCAATTTTCAATTGAGAGTTTGAACGACACTATAACCTAATTGGAAAATTCAATCAATTTAAAACATCCAGGGATTTATTTCACCTTGTAAAGATGTGGATCAATGGAATGTATCATGCTCTGGATCTATAATGGGAGATTGAAAGGGGTGCAATCGCATTTAGAAGTCAACATTTTCTTTCAAAATAAACTAAATTGCCTAAACTAACCATTTATCATTCTTTCAAATGTCCTTGTTTGAAGGAGAGCCTTGGAGCAACGGTAAGGTTGTCTCTGTGTGTTCAAAGGGTCACGGGTTCGAGACGTGGAATTAGCCACTGACAAAGTCAGGTTAGGCTACATATAATTCACCCTTTGGGGTACGGCCCTTCCCCGAATCCTGCGTGAACGCGGGATGCTTGTGCACTGGGCTGCCTTTCAATTGTCCTTGTTTCATATAAGTTATGGATTTTTGATGGCTAAGGGTCCTCTTAACGATTTAATCTTTCTCAAGTATTCCTAAATCAAGTCCTATCTTATCGATCAAACAGCAAGTTTCACCATTCAATCCTTCACTTAACTATTTAGAATTAGCAATTGAATTTAGCCAAAATTCAACCACAACAATTTTACACACAAGATACATTTCAACCAATTCCAATTAAGAACAAGCACAGCTAAATAAAAATGAAGACTCCCACATCAATACTTGGCTAACAATCCCTAGATTAAGAAAATTACTCACACATACTTAAAATAAGAACAACTAAACAAAGTTTGAGAGAAGAAAACTTGGCACAATTGGAGATCCTCCAAGGGTTTCCCAACTTGGCAAGGGTTCAAAAACAGTAAGCACTTCTTTAACTCTCAAAACTAACTAGAAACCCAAACTAAACTATGAAAAATGAAAAAGGATGGAAAAACTAGAGAGTAAGAGTTCTCTTTTTGCTGTGTCTCCTCCAAATCTGCTGCGAAATGGGTTATTTAAAGAAGAACTCGATCAACCTCAACCATACGATGAGCGAAAACAAAGAGACTTCTAGTTATGGTCTCACCATGAACCGTCCGTGGTGAGCTCTGTCTCGATACTCTTTTGTTCTGTCTTCCTTCCACTGACATAGTGACTTAGGGGTGTTCGTGGGAAATCAAGCTACACTCATTTATAGTCAAATTTGGGGTAAAATAGTCCAAAAACCTGCAAAACATAGAATAGAACCATACCTAATTGTAAAACGGAAAAAAGAAGTGCATAGCATATCATAAACCACGTAATTCTCCCTAAAAATAGAACAAAATGACCTCAAATTAGAGTGCACTTTAAGGACTTATCACCCACTTTTTCAAGCTTTCCTTTGCCTACACGTAAACATTGTTTTGATGTTGGTTATTCGTCTTTAGTCAAGGCTCCATGAATATTTTCCTTATCTTTTTCCTAGTTCCACTTAACTTTTTTTCTTTTTAGCGATGGTTTCTTAGACCAAACAAGTCAAACAAAATGTATAAATTTTGATCTGGGAGCCTTTAAGTCTTCCAGGTAACGTTCAATGCCTTGACTACAGTGCTTTATCTTGAGGATGCCATATTTTTCTTGTTATGAAAAAATTATGATATTATATTTCTTTTGTGCAAGCAAATTTTCATTCATGGAAAAATTGCGCTCCTTCTCAAGTGCATTTAGCTTATTACTGCGCCGAGCATGATATCCTTGTAGAAGGTATTTTTGGCTTCATCTGGTATCAGGGCAAAAGGGTAATTTGCTCAAATCACCAACCAGTGGCTACATTATGTATCCAAAGACCCAAATCCTTCCATGCTTTGTGGTAGGATGTTTACAGCTGATCAGATGGTGGAGATGAACGTTGGATTGCATTTTGTCGACTATACACATGTGGATGGTGACTATGCCTTGCTTTTTAGAACAACCATAACCCGTTAGAAAATTTATTGTTTGTTGTCTTGCTTACACATTTGATGACTTTTATATAGTACTGAGAGGGTGCACTAGCTGAAGTCTTCATTTCGGGTTTTTGCGTTAATTTTGCTAAAGAGATGGGGGAGACCCAATCATTGAAGAGATCCCATTGATTTCAGATTCTGAGTGTCCTGAACCTCCATTGCTTCCAAATTATTAGAGAAGTAAATGTATGCTTATTATTTTTTTTCTTCTAATGTTTGTAGGCTAATGTGGTTAGGCTTTGATTTAGGGTATAATTAGAGGCACAGGGTTACTTCTACTGCCTCTTCCTTTTACTCTATTGTTTTTCTGATTTGTTTTTCAACTTGATATGCGCCTCTTGCTACAAGTGTCGTATCGTATTTAGGAGATGCTGATTGAAGTTAGAATATGTGGTTCAATGAATTTAAGAATTGAGGTAAATTATGTCCATCAAAATTACAACATCAAAGAATATGCTCGTTTGCTTGTAATATATGTATTGTTCATTCTTAGGGCATAAATACTTCTAGGATGTCGAAGATTGTCTTTTGATATTGTGCCCATTGCTTCTTTAATTTAAGCATAGTGATACAAAAGCCTTATTTAGAAAGACAAGAGCAGCTTTGAGAATGCATCATATTCAAGAAGTTATATGTATATGTGACTTATAAGAAGCTGCTCAAATGGAGCCGATCAATCTTGAGATTGTGAAGGAACATTAACCAAAACAAAGTCGTGCGAAATGCTTTGTACTTTCTGTATAAACTTGTTTCTCTACAAAAAAATTGTATCCTATCCACCCTTATTTGAGCACGAATGTGTAAGTGCAAGCGAAAAAATACAGGTCTCAAAAGCGGCCACGCATATTAAGCGTGGGCAACATCTAGCCGCCTTTATACGCGTGGGTAATGCCTTCCTCACTTGTATCTGTGGCAGGCCCATTTTGCTTCCCGAATTCACCCATGTCGAGCGGATATTATACAGCCTCGTTGGTGATGGATAAAAAAAGGCGTTAACAAATTTTCAGAGCATCTGTTTCAATTTTAAGTGAAATTTAAAATTCATTCACTTGGTGCCATGAGAATTGTTATTCATTTTGATCTAGTAGCATCAATAGGTTGAAATTACTCCAGGTCTTATCTCTTCGCCCCCATGGCCTAGAGGTTTCAGCGTGAGCATGGGTGGTAATCGGTTAGTAGAAGTTTGTAATTCCAGTTCGTCCTTTTGTTTGGTCTGTGTTATTTGTGGATTTCATAGATGAAATTAGGTGTTCGAATTGTCTTTGCTTATCAATCAAAATTGATATGTCTTAACTCAATAAAAATTTGGAGACTAACTGAGAATTTTGAAACTCCTGCATGAAAGATTGAATACAATTTCAGAATTATAGGGCCACACTTTCCTTGATTATTGTCTTTCACCTAGTTTTTTTAGGTAATTTTTGGCAAGAGTATGAAGATTAGATAAACTTTGGCCTTTGTTGGTTCTATTTTGTGTAAACAATGCTAAAATTTTAGCACCCACCAAGTGTTCAATGAAATGTCTTTGTCAATTCTGCCATATTTTCAGAACAATGCACTTAATTCTTGAAGTTTGGTGCTATTGTATTTGCCATATTATTTTCAGATCAATAGTATTTGTTGATGCACCATCCCATGACTCCCAAAATGACAAAGTTTTTGGTTAATGAAGATTTGGATAACCCGAGAACGTGAGTTTTCTGGGTCTTACTTTTTGTTTTTTTAGCTCTTGTTGGTTATTTATTTTAGTGTGTGTGTGTATTGTCGTGTTTCTGATGCTTGGCAATTCCAAGGTGATGTTGTGATGTGTCATTTCATTTCTAGTGTACAACTCTTAGAGATTGAATGACTTTTGACATAAAGAGCTTGGATGACATAAATTGAGTTCAGATTAGCATATGAGTGATGTAGAGAAAAGCCTACTCGTGGTTGAGCTTTGGGTGAGTGCTTTCCTATAAAATATGCACTGGAGTGTTCTGGTAACACGGCTAGTACCGTTTGAGCAATGTTCTATAAGTGGTAGATCAAGTTCGTTGTTGTCGTCTATGCAGCTATAAGGCTGCTTACTAGCATTGTCATGGGAGACGAACTAGTATTTAGGCCAAGCACAGCCCAACAGATGGGAGACAACCTCTTGCATAATGAATTGATTAAGCCTTCATTGGTGCATAGTTAAATTTTTAAAAAATTGCTTTATTATGAATGGATCACATTTGTGGTGAGGAAACTTGTTCTTTTTCAAAATTATTGACTTATGTTTTGTCCATGACCATTTCTCCGTTCTATAATAGATAGAAGATTTTCATGCACTGTGGTTTAAGTCTATGGCATCTTTTATATATATCTCGTATTTGGGAATTTGACCTTTGGGAATTTGACCATTGCCTCTAAGGTTAAAACTCAAATGGGTTACTATTTGAATTTAAGTAAGTTTGAATTATCCATTTTGGAATCCTAACTACAAGCCAATGAATATGGTAATTGATTTCGAGTTTTTAACATTTGATCACCTGGCATTTTTTCCTATGTTATGGAATAATCTCAAGATTTGAGTGTTATGCATGAGTTGTTTCTGGATCATTTACTTGCTTCAATCCTGAAAATTGTGCTGAGTGGCTTTACTTGTATTACTATTAAGATGCTGGTCTGATCTCTGGGCTTACTGTAGGACTCATGTCTTTGAGTCTCGAAGAGTTCTCGCCAAGTATGGAACTCCCAAGGATTGTAAACATGCTAGTATTTTAAGCTTCTTTCTCGATTTCTCTGTCATTTTTGTGTTAATTTTAGGTTTATTAGTTAGACTTGTCAATTTACAGTGCAAATGCTGCTGAATGTTCTATTTGTAGCTGATGAATTGCGTTCCTTAGCAAAAGTTGTAAGTAATGGGCTTGAAACTCTTCATTTAATTGTCAAGTTTGATTCATTAAAGCTCTGTAGAAGATTATGCATGTTTGCTAGTTTAGTTATATACTTTAGATCTCCCATGAAGCTTAGTGATCATTCTGTCAAAATTTGCAACCATTACTAGAGGACTCCTCATCAAGGTGAGAGTTCTTTTTGATTTAAATCCCATGTGCCAACAAATTTTTATTTGCCTGGAGAGGTACATCAGAAGAAATCTATTCTATTCTTAAGGAATTGAGTCACCGTAGTTAAAGTGGGTGTCTTTTACTTATACAGGTGGAACATTTAGGTTCCTGCTGGCATATTATCCTGAGGACTTAAACATAGCCTTCATTTGTACTACAGAACCTGGCCATGTTTTTCGTGGCAAATTTCTGCCTTAAAAATGGCAATAAGCATGTGGTTTTGGTAGCTAGCTTCTAGAGTGAATGCATGAATTGCAGCGGGTAAGTCAATTGTGGCAGTAATCATGAAGCATAGTATCTAGGAACTCCCCTGTATGCATAGACAAGCAATTTTAAGCATGGGTAGATGCAACATTTCTTGTAGTGTTTCCAGATTCGAACGAGTCTAGGAGAATATCCCCTGTAAGATCACTTCGAGTGTTGCACTAAACCTTACTCTTTTTCGAGATATGCAACAGCTACAAGCTATAAGAAAACATGAGCTATAAGGAGTTGTAAAAACTATAAGAACCTGTAAGAAGAGGTAAGAAATTGTAAGAGTAGACGTAAGCAGCTGCTAAAATTACTCAAAAGTTACAGGCAAGACTGTTGATCTATATGCATAATTTTGGTCTTTAACAACGTATAAGAAGATGTAAGAAGTTGCAATGAGCTGTAAGAAGATGTAAGGATAGACGTAAACAGTTGTTGAATTATTAAAAAGTTTAATAAATATAATTTTTAGATATATCTGTATAGTTGTTGGTCTTTAATGTATTATCTACAATATAAATTATTTTATGAAATTAAATTACATGTAATATGTCAATAATATTTATGAAATTAATTTTATACCAACACTAAACAAATTACTTTTGATATTATACTAATAATTTTGTTTTTCTATAATTATCATCTTTGATGAGAAGAAATAATATTGAAATAACATAATTAATGAAAATAAACTTTTGAATAAGCCAATTAAATAACAATAAAACAAATTCAAGCCTAGAAAATTATAAACCAAATATGTTCTAAACATGAAGTGTTTTTTAATTAACATTAGTTTCACCTCCCTTTGAACAAATCTAAAAAATAACAATTATTGTCAACCAAAATGAATAGAAACCTTAAAATAAAATCCTATTTAAATTAAACAACTTTAAATTAATATTTTTTACATATGCATCACATTAGACTAGCACAACAACTTGAGATCATCGCTACTTGTTCTACTCTCCACAATTTTATTATTTTGCATAAAAAGTCGTATCAATCCTAGCAAGAGACCTAAATGTCGATGGGACGCCCAATGTTTAATTGTACAATGATAGTAACGAAATTGACATGGATAAACATGGGGAAGAAATATACGAGATGCTTGCATCACTTAGTTTGGCTCTTTTCATATAGGATTTAAAAACTCAAACACGAATGCAATTTTTTTATTATAATTTTAAAAGCATGTTAGCTTATTTTCTTTATAATGGTTTATATAATTCATGTCGAAACTCAAAAATAATTTACGTCATTAAATTTTGTCTTTAAGTTTACAGGACTATTACGTTCATAAAAATATATACATATTTTCATATTGATGGTGTCTAAACATACTTTCGTAAATTTTAGCAAAAAATAAATGACATGTTGATGTTATAAAAAAATATAGAACGAGATGTACGGAGATGTAAGAAGATGTAGGAGTTTGTAAGAATTTTGTTGAAGATACATGTAAGGAGTTGTATCCTACAAGGTGTTGTAAAAAGATGTAAGACGATACAAGCTATAGTCTAATTGCTCACCATCACGAATAAGATTATGGCCAAAATAACCAAGATGATCTCGCCCGCTACAGTTTGACTATTTTCATATACGATTTATGTCGAAACTCAAACATGAATGAAACAATTGTCTTATAATTATAAGTACGCGCCTTTCCTTTTATGATGTATCCCCATACTCGCTAAACAACGCAATTTAGTTCATCATATGGGTTTATTATTTTATATTTCTTCAACAATATTATATTGATCGCAATTAATTTGAACTAAAATGTTGTCGAATAAATGAGAAAAATTTTACACGAATTTGTATGTTGATAATATATAAATATGTACAATGTCTTTAGCATTTTCTAATATATACATATTATGTCCATCACATTATGTATGTATTTTTATATTGATTGTATAAAAAATTATACACATATTTTCATAAAAATTAGCAGAAGTAATTGCCAACTAGAATGTTATAAAATCTATAGATTGTCTATAAGGATCCGCCTCTCCGAGAGTGCGATCCCCCACGAATGGTTCAACTACTGCTTTGTTGGGGTGTTTAATTGTCTTTTATTTATTTCAAAAATTACTATTAATTGTATTTTTTGTATAAAATCAGAATATTAGCAGCCTTACAGGGCTAGATTAGGAAACTGATCCTAGACCCTAGTCAAGGAATTAGCTGGTTCTTGGGCCAGGATCGGGCCCAATTGCCCGATTATGATATGTGGCAGTGATTACTGCCTGATCCAAGAATAGGCAGCTTGCCTAATCTAGAAACCCGACTAGTTCCCGGGTTAGAGCAGGGCTCAGTTCTTGGTCCAGATAGTCTCACTGTCCTGGATTAGAATCATTCTACTGGAAATAAAAAAAAAAAGATGGAATAGGAAATAAGAAAAGGATAAAAAAAAACAAAAGTAATTGCAATGACACAGTTAATAGAGTCGCTAGTGAGTTTTTAAGAAAATTTACAAACCACATCTCTTTTAGAAGCGAATCATACTGAAGGACAACCGAAGGGACAAAATGATCCTGGTCCAAAAAGGTTTTTGAAAAGGCCCCCTGAGCACTCCCTAGTGTGGGGGTCAATCTTGACTCCTTAGTCTCGAATCGATGATCCAGATTCGGGGACGAATGTGCGATATTGTGATGGGATGCATCATGTCACCGCTCATCGTCATTGACGCCCTCTACTATTCAATATGAAAAGCCTAAAATTCTAACTACGCTACGACACAATCATGCAAAAGGATTAGTATTATTTCATATCAAATCATGCAAAGATACCATGTTTAGTCTAGCAATAGAAAAATAAAATAAATAATTTATGGCAACTACCTAAAGATTATATCATTATTGATTGTAAAAGGGAAATAAGAAGAAACTAAATAGAAAAGGCAGAAACAGTAAAAGTTTTGCATTCAAGACAACCCACCTGATTACCTAGGTAACTCGATCAAGTGATTACTCCTTCACACTGGAGGAGATACTCGTGACTTGGCGACACCGGTAAAAGTATCCTCATGATCTCTCAAGTGATCTCTCTATTATGCTAGTTTTTTCTAATGTGCGACTGATCTCTAAAATTTACTTGATGCCCTCAACCCTTTTGGGCAACCCCCTGTTATAGCTGATAATTAAACCGCCTTGGCCTAAGAAAAGGATATCAACTCCTAATCATGTTAGACTTAATCTAAATAACTTTACCAATTCTACTTTGGAGTATGGTTTAATTAGATGCATTGGGTTAATTATCCCTGAATTAAACACTGACTGACTAACTTGGACTTGGACTTGGGGCATGAAAAAAGAAGGAAATAGGTCAGCTTCCCTAAGGCAAACCAGCCAACTCACAGGCCTAGTGGGCCTTATTGACTCATGCTACCTGTCCTAGTTGGACTCCTATTTTTATTTTCATTAATCACTTTATTGGGCCTCCGGATTTATAGTTAGGATAGTTTTCTCCATCATTGTGCATTAAAAATATGACTGCCATTTTTAGGCGTCTACGATTAGCCCACACTTTGATCGAGCATGGCTAAGGCGAAGGCCAATGTAACTACTTGAAATTGTGTCTTCACTTGGACGCTTGAAGGACATAGAGTCTTGGTGCCTATCAACTCTCACTGGGATAGAGACGAATGTTGAAATGTTTGGGCCTTGACCGCTACTCGATTTGAAAGTTCGATGCCAATTTATTCTCGTCAGGATAGAGACGAATGTTGAAATGTCTAAACTTTGAACGCTACTGGATCTGAAAGTCTGACACTTATCCATTCTCATCGGGATAGAGACAAATGTTGAAATATCTGAACTTTCACCATTGCTGGATCTGAAAGTCCGATGCCTATCCACTGTTGTTAGGACAGAGACAAATGTTGAAATGTTTGAGCTTGACTGCTTCCGGATCTGAAGTTCGATGCTTAACCACAATCGTCAGGATAGAGACGAATGTCGAGATTGATGATTTTATCCTTTCTGCAGATTAGCGAATTTTCTTATAACCGGAGCAGCGAATCTTTTGTCGGTCTTCACAAAATGATGATTTATGATCATCCTAAAGACTTCAGCCTAATTATTTCTTAACATTTCATCTATTTCCATTTTTATCCAAGCTTGTGTATGCTTGAATAATTTCTTTGCTTGGTGCATGTTGATGAATTGATTGGGTCCCCTTTCTTGCCACTTGTTTTTCCTTGGTCTGCCGCTGGTTTTGATGCATGAAAAGACAGTATTTGTGGTGTTAATTTGCTTAGAAAACCATCACTTTCTCTTTCTTCCTTATTTTTTTGCTCTTTTGACTAGACAATGCATGTAAAAGATCCTCTCTATGGAATCGACTGGGTCCCTAGGCCTTATTTTTTTGCTCCTTTTCATTTCTTATCAATTGAATTGCCTAAAGCTTACATGCATGGTGAAAAGTGCCGACCAAGTCCCCATACTAGCAACTTTGCTTTTCTTCTTTGTTTTTTGCTCATTGGATGCTTGAATATTTATAGTCTTTCCCTTGATAAAGATACCGACTTCTTTCCTTAGGTGTGGCTCTTCTTTGTTTGCTTACTTTCACTTGCTTTTTAGTGTTTTATTTGCATACTTTTTGGCAAAGCACCATCAAGTGGAACCCTGCTGGTTTCCACATCCCTTAGCTGCCTTCTTCTAAAAATAGCCCCCTTTGGCCTTGCAAAATTTACACAATCCTCCTCTCTTGCTTTTACCTGTGTTCTTGCTTTCTTCCACTTTCTCATTTCTCTTATAGTTGTGTTTTCAAAAATCGTGAGAAGGGGTCATCTGCCCCGTGGGGAAGTAAGGCATGCTCAAGACTCTTTTGTTGAAAGAGAATCGATGCCTGGGATGGCATGATCTTTTACTAGATGCTAGTCGCCATGCATTTGGCCATGCTGCCGTAGATACTATAAGTGTTGTTCCTCTTACTACTTGTTTCCTTATTTGTATCTAATGTGGATCCGATATGGATTTTTAAGTTTTTCCTTTCCAGAATGATAGTGCCCCTAGAAAGTTCATGATAGAGTCAGGCCCTGAGAGAGCTCAAATTCAGGACATTGTAGAGAATGCAAGATTCCATGCCTTCTATTCTACATTAAGCGAAGTATTGGACTTAATCGATTACTTTATTTCTCGCGAGTTGGTTGAGAGATTTTGGGAGACCACCAACATGTTTCACCTTCCATTTGCTGAAAAGATTACAACTCCTATTGATTTCGCCGTTTTAATAGGCCTTGGTTCCGTAGGAGAGACATTAGTGTATCAACAAGATTTCCACACTCGTCATGAACAATGCCTCCATCTCTGTGGGCCGATCATGGGATCTATTCCTCCTAGAGATCATTTCTCCTAGAACATCCTCATCGACTACTACGTGATGATGAGCAATGGGCTCAACACTCCCCTAATCAACAGTCCCGGCTGATTCTTATTCTTCTTCTTAGCATGACTATCCTTGTCGAACTCGGTAACCATTGTGACTTTCATTATTTAGTTAACTTGGTTGGCCTAAACATAGTAAGATACTTAAATTACTGAACTCTAGCGTATTCCACCTTAATCCGTGGAATGTAGTAAGGGGTGCAGAAAACCGAGCACACTCGAGGGGAATAGTGTACTAGCATAGGCCTTGGAGGTATATGGAGGGTCATCGAGGTAGGGTACTTTTACCTCTTTTGTTTTTGATAACGCTGGACTCTTACAGCCTTTTTTGTATAGCTCTTGTTTTATGAGTACTTCCTGACCCTTTTGTCGAGGTCTCAAGCACCGACAAGCTTCTCACTAATGGTTTCACCGACAAAAGAAAAATCAAGAAATGATTCCAGTTTGGAGATCTTCATAATCCATGCCACTATTTACGCTCTGTAAATAGTAGGGTCATTTTTATAGTGCAAAATGACCCAACGAAAGAGTTTCTTCTCCTGAACTTTTCCTTCTGTAGGCCAACTTTCATTTATGAAGGAATCGTGTTCTCCCTCATGAGGTTGAAGCTGTTAAATTCCATACCCAGTGCAGGGTCTTTATGGAAAGATATTTTAGCTTCATCTGGTACTTGGGTGAGTAGTTACTTGCCAAATTGTGAACCAATGTCCTTTATTTGCTCCCTAGCACTCACCTCGGTCTATGTTCTATATGAGAGTGAAGACGTGATGGACATGAAGGAGGGCATTCATTTCATCAACTCTGTGGACCATAGTGGCGATTATGTAGCTCATATTCGGTACCTCATGACCCATTTGGTATATCCACTTCCTACTATTTATTTTGATACGCCCTTTCTGATGCTGATGTTTAGAATTCCCAATTTGAAGGTGACAGCTGATGAAGCTCCTATATCGAGTCTAAACATTGAGGTGTCCAAAGAATGGTATAGAGCCACTTATGTGAACATTTTGTTGGTCCCTAAATCGGAATGCCATAACTCCCATTTTCTCCTACTTTTACTGGGATAAGCGTGTTGCTTACCTTACATGCCATAAGTTGATCTACAACCCTTCTATCTATTTCCCTTCAATATAACCGCCAACAGCATGGGTTAATAGTGTGTCTTTTTAACTCTTTGTGGAATTCAATTGTGAACCTTTTGTCCTCTGATTATCCTTGGACTGATCAGGTGAGATTTTCTTCCTGCGTCCAGCTTGTATTTTGTTTCTCTGTCCAAAACTCCTCCTCATTCATGTCATAAGAACATGTTCGACCTCAGAGGTCTTGTGCTTCGCAATCTAGAAGATGCTCTTCTCCTAGGGCTCAAGATGTCACTGGGTCTTCTCGTGCTCGAGGAGCGAGTTCACGTCCAAAGTTGCAATTAGTGGTCAACTCATTCCAGATTTACAATATGCAAATCGTTATGCTCGGTTCACTTCGTTAGGGTGTGCCTCGTACTTGGTACAGTGATTCTTCCTTCGGAGTGGTTCATGATGATCCTTATCACCATTCTCATGCCTCTGATGGCAACCATCGCACTGATGTGGGAACTAGTCGTGCTTCGATTGATTCTGGATATGGTTCTGGTTATGTCAACTACTTTTTTAGTGGAAGTAGCAGTGGGTTCCTAGATAACTAGTAGGGGTAGCTCATTAGATCTATGCATGATGCTTTGACTATGACTCTCTAATTTCACTTTCACGCAATGCTAATGCGTGCCATTTATGGCTCGAATGCACATTAGTCCCTGCTCCCCTCAAAAATTAAAATACACGATGTTGGGCAAAAATTTAATAAAAATAAACTATATGCACAACACAACTTTCCAACGTACAAAAAATGTACATCGGTTTATTTCGAGTACAACCCTATTCAAGAGGATGAACCTCCTTAATTACATCCCCCTCTCGGAAGATCACCTTTTGATTTCGACTCGTTCTATTTTACTTTTTCTTTCTTTGTTTTGTTTTGCGTTAATATGACTTTATACAATTTTGATCGACTTTTATCATTCTTTTAGTGTCGAATCTCCCATATCCAAAACTTAATTGCATCAGACAGTGGCTGTGTAGGCACTTTCTAAGAATGGTACTATATATATACGTTCTTCATGTGCTGGTTAGGGATTGGGTAATTTTATTTGATTTGGAATTTGGGTTGCACTCATTTTTGTCGTGTACCTCTTTTATGGAGGACCAAACCAGTCGTAATTCTTTAATTTTATTTGATTTAATTTATCTTTTTATTTTGGTTAAGTTATTTATGTTAGGATTATTTTTGATTTAATTTTGGTATTTGGATTCTAAAAAAAATGGCTAAGTTATATTTTTAGCCACTTCATGATTTTTTTTAATTTTCCGAATTAACCTTTAATGGGGTCGGTCCATTAATTTTGTTTAACTTGCGATTGCACACGAAATTTATTTGTAAGTTTCCTATGTACCCTTAGTGGGATTAAATCGACGTAGTTCTTGGCCCAATTTTTAGTTTAGGCTTACGTCCTAGAAGGGTGGAAATTTATTTGGCATAGGTTTGGTCCATTTTGCCATACCTATGATTTTTATAAAAAAAAGGTTTTGAATTTTTTTTGGAATGTTATTTGTTTTGGTGACGTAGCATGTAACCAAGAATTGCAGAACTGCAATTTTGATCTTTCATGAAAGGGGGGAAATAAACGAGACTTTATGGTCCATTTTGTGGAGTTGAAAATTTAAGGAGGTCGGTTTCTGTAATTGAAGGCTTGGCTTTTTTGGCGTTTGAGCGGTTAAGGTGCAATCGACTTGAACCAAATTAACTTTTTGGGAAGAGGGGGGTACCAGTTTGGACCTATTTGAGAATTTTGACTTCGACTGGACTCGAAAAATTTTATATAGACGTATCTATATTATGTTCATCCACCTATTATTTATGTGTATCATCCACATCAATTTGTTATATCATACCCTAGCTGGTACTTATAAAAGAAGTAACTTAATATTTTTGGAGCAAACAATTAAGCTTGTGCCAATGCCCTTTTATTTTTTTATTTTTGTTGTTGCAAACCAATCCTTTCTTTTTATGAGTATCTGTTGGCCTCCATTTAAGAAAGACCCTGTACGCTTTTTTTACTGTCTTCATTGAAGAAGCAAAGCCATGATCGTTGTCCTTCTCCTTCCCCTGTTTTTTGTGTGTTTTTTAACACCTAGGCCTTTTTTTTTAAGACAAGTGTTCAACCCAATCTCCATGTTTTGCCACCTACGTTGCCAAATCAGTACAAGACCAAGCTAATTTTGCTTGACTTCACTTTGTGAAGATCATAAGGGCTATACATTTTCATAGCAGGATCATTAAACACCTACGTATTTACTTATTTCTGTTTTACTTCCCAACCAAGTGGTGATTTTTGACAGCAACTAGTCCACGAACTTATACCCGAAATTCTCAGGTCATTTGACCTCTTTAACCCAATACTTTACTATTCCTGTTTTACTTCCATTGTCAGGGAATAACATCATTATTGTGTTTTTCTCAATAAGACTTTAAATCAGAGTATTAAAACAAAGAAATAGCTTTCCAAAAATAGATATTTGTGTCCACAGGCTAATTTGCTGGTCGACACTTTCATATCTTGCTCATCGAAGCTTTATTCTTGGTTTCCATCTCCAATTAAAGTTTTTTTTTTCAGTTGCTTTACACAGTATTTTGTCACCATGCTCAAAGAATATTCATGGTGGAACACAGCTTGTCTGCCTTATCTCTTCTTCTTTCAAAGGTGCAGTGAGACCCGAAATACTAGTTCATGGGTCCGACATGATCTGAAATTTGACGAAGTTCATGGTTTTACGAGTCTGGCAGGACTCGGGATCTGGCAGGATCCTTAAATTGATGCGTCTGGTTAGACCCGAAATTCTTGAGTATTCGATCTTCCAGCCCCTAAGAACTCAGAATCCCGAAGGATTCGATTTATTTAGGGTCTTGAAAGACACGGGATCCTGAAAAATCAAATTTTGGTGATCCAACAGGATCAGTTTTGGTGGAGGGATGAGTACGGCTTCAATTTGGTTCTCCATTCGTGGTTTTGATGACCCGTGTTTGATATTGCAAGTTGCAAATTGGCTCAATTTATCTTTCAACCTTTGATTTGAACTTGTAGAAAATGTGAACTTGGTGCTTGGTGCTCCTGTTCTTCTGAAATCCTCTTGCTCTGTTTCAATTCCTTCAATCTAACTACCGTTATTTTGTTATGTATCTTCTTCACCGTTCGTGCCCTCTGTTTTTCTTTCTTCTTTGTGTTCGCCCCTCTTCCTTTTTTTTACCTTCACCGACCCCTTCTTTTTTGGGCTCTGCTCTATTTTTATAACAAAGAGACAGTTGGTTTTCACCCATATTGCAGGACTAATTGCAGAGCGGGAGAATGTGGGTTTGTCAACCACCCCTGGATTATTCCACGGCAAAACTTTTCTTTTCTGAAACATTACTAAGAAGTGTTGCTTTAGTTTTCTTAATTACCCAAAAGTTCCCTTTCCACAGTTGAGTGTTGTTTTTGGGATGGCCTTTGAAAAGTCAACCGAAGGAGCTCAAGAGTGATTTTTTACTTGTGCTTCCCTTGTTTTGGGTTTTTTTTGTTTTTAAAAACCAAAAAAAAATCATTTGTTGCCATGTAAAAATAATACACTTTATTTTTTTATTGTCTTTTGCTACGTAATCAGATCCACTTTTACTTGTCTTTTATGCTAAGATATAATGGCTATTTAAATGCTATATTAAGAATTTATGATTTGTCAAAATTTTTTGTTCAACAGCTGCCCCCCGAACATTGTACATGACAGCTTTATTGAACAAGTACAAGGTTCGATTCCACATTGAACAACTTTTTGCTTGGTGCACCTAAATATTTGTGATGCCAATTTAGCATAGGTTGGAAGCTGAGTACAAAATAGAACTATTACAGCATCAGAGAGCTTAACAAGTCACCTTCGAGAAAGGGTTTATGTCTCATCTAACATCATATGCTAGCTTTCAATGGGGTACTTGGACTTCCCTTTTTTTTCTAAAGGGAAAAGCAACTTTATTTATTTGTGTGGCTGGGCCTAATTAAAATCGGACTGCCTATGTACCACCTTTTTGAGGGATCAAGTCTTTCGTAGTTCAGCAAGACTCAACGGCCCTATTTTTCAGATAAAAAATTTCTTTATAAATTTACCATTGACACAGGCATACACAATTTGTACATCATGATTTGAGAGCTCATATGCCCCCTTAGGGAAAACCTTAGTAACTACATAGGGACCTTCCCATTTGGACTCAAACTTTCCTTGTATCTTTCGATTGATAACAATTGGCCTCTTTATTGTCAAAATCAAGTCACCAACATCAAATGAGCGGAATTTGGCCCACTTGTTAAATGCCCCAGCTATTTAAGCTTGGTAAATTTCAAGGCTTTGCTGAGCCATTAACCGATGCTCATCTAATGCTTCAAGTTCAGCCAATCTGACTTGAGTATTTTCATCTTGGTTAGTAAATTGCATGTCCACTCCTAAAGAAGGTAATTGCATTGTACCTCGAGGGGTAGCATGGCTTCTGAACCAAAAATCAAATTGTAGGGCGTACAACCAATTACAGTTCGGATTGTGGTTTGATCAGCGTATAAAGCTTCTGGCAGTCGTTCATGCCAAATCCTCTTTGATCTTGAGACCATTTTCTTTAAAATCTTGCAAAGCACTTTATTGAATGCTTCAACTTGGCCATTTGACGATGGCTTGTAGATCGACGAGAAGCTATGTCTGAACTTGTACTTCTCTGTAAGCCTTACCATCATTTGATTTTTAAAGGAGGGGGCATTGTCTGAGATGACTTTGTGGGGGACTCCATATCTATAAATGAGATGGGTCATGATGAAGTCAGCAACTTGCTTTGCCCCCACTTCTCTTAACGGGATGACTTCAGCCCATTTTGAAAAGTAGTCTGTAGTCGCCAAAATAAACACGTGTCCACGAGAGGAGGATGGCTTGAAAGGTCCAATCACATCGAGGCCCTATACATGGAAATGCCAAGATAATATGCTTGGTTGGAGTAATTGTGCTGGCTGGTGGATGAAATCTCCATATATTTGATAAGCTTGGCATGCTTAAGCAAATTTTATAGCATCTTAAACCATAGTTGGCCAATAATATCCCAACCTTTTGATTTGATTAGCAAGTTTTGGACCTGCCTGATAAGCACCACATACCCCAACATGAACTTCATTTAGGACATAAGTTGCTTCCTCCCTTGACAAGCATCTAAGTAATAACCCATCAAAAGCTTTCCGATATAAGGTGTCATTTTTTAATGTAAACCTTAGTACTCGTCGTTTTACATCTACCCTTTTCTTTGGATCAGTAGGTAGAATGCCATACTGGATGTACTCAATAAGAGGTTGCCTCCAGTCTGTCTCTTCTTCGATCTCAAAAACGGAGACCACATTTGTTTCTTCTGCTTCATCAAAACGATCCAACGCTGAGGCTAACAAATGACATTCCCCGATTGTTATTTGAATTTCTCTTTCATCAGGGAGTGTCAGTGAAGCAGTCAGCTTTGCTAAGGCATTTGCTTTATCATTGTCATACCTTGGCACATGGTTAACCTGTACTTGAAGGAATTGGTTCATAAGGCTTCTTGCCCTTTAGTAAAGAGGCACCAATTTAGCATTTCTTACTTCGTACTAGCCACATATTTGTCGGATGATTAACTGAGAATCACCGAATACTTCAAGCTGGTCAATACGCATTTCCAGGGCCAATTCGAGGCCAGTGATGAGCATCTTATATTCAGCCACATTATTTGAACAAATCTCGAGGATAGAAAATAAATAATGGATAAGTCCTCCTGTTAGTGTGACGAACACAATCCCTACTTCGGCTCCCCGAGTCCCTTCCGCCCCATCAAAATATAACTTTCAAGTTTTAATTTCAGCAAGCATAACTTCATCGTCTGGTAGATCATCGGGCAGTTCTTCATTATCTGTACACGGATGTGCTGCTACGAAATCAGCTATGGCTTGTCCTTTTACTGCTTTTTGAGGCATGAACTTGATGTCAAAAGGGGCGAAAAGCATAGCCCATTTAGCCAGTCCCCCTAATAGCACGTGCTTAGATAATATATACCTTAATGGATCTGACTTTGAGATCAAAATGATCTGATGGGAAAAGAGGTAGTGCCGTAAATTTTTGAATGAAAAAAACCAAGGCAAGGTAAATTTTCTCCATGAATGAGTAGTTTACTTCTGCACCCACCATTATCCAGCTGATATAATACAGGGCGTTTTCTTTCCCTTCGTCATTACATTGAGCCAACATAGCCCCTGAAGACCGTTTTAGGGCTACTGTGTATAATATTAAAGGTTTTCCCTTTATTGGAGCCATTAAGACAGGTGGCCTTATGAGATATTGCTTGATGCTTTCAAAAGCATTTGGACAAGCTTGATACCAAATGAAAGGCATGTCCTTTTTTAGAAGTCTTGTGAAAGGTTGACACCTTCCTAACAAATTTGAAATGAACCATCATATGTAGGCCAACCTTCCTTATAAGCCCCGCAATTCTCTTAAATTCCTCAGAGGGGGCATTTGGATTATGGCTTTGACTTTATCCGGGTCAATCTCAATCCCTTCTTTCCGAACCACAAAGTCGAGAAATTTCCCTAAGGTGACCCCAAGTGCACATTTTAAGGGGTTTATCTTGAGCTGATGTTGACGAAGCTTTTCAAAGACCTTTCTTCGGTTATGTGGGTGATTTTCTCTATCTTTTGTTTTTACAACCAAGTCATCAATATAACATTCAACGAGATTGTGGAGAAAATCGCGAAAAATGATCGTCATGGCTCTTTGGTAGGTGGCTCCAGCATTTTTCAAACCAAACGGCATTATTGTACAGCAATGTATGCCTTGTGGTGTTCGAAAGGCCGTTAAGTCTTCATCTTCGGGGTGCATTTTGATTTGATTGTACCCCGAGAAACCATCCATGAAGGACAGAGCGCCAAATCCTGTTGTAGCATCCACAAGAAGTTCAGTGATCGGTAGTGGGAAATCATCCTTGGGACATACATTGTTTAAGTCTCTAAAATCTACACATATCCGAAGTTGACCATTTTTCTTTCGAACGGGGACAATGTTAGCCAACCAAGTTAGGTATTGAACTTCGCAAATGAAGTTAGCTTTTATGAGCTTGTCCACCTCAACATTTATTTGGATTGTCAACTCAAGACGAAAGCACCGCTGAGGCTTCTTTATTGGCTTTATACTTTTAGAAACAGCTAACTTGTGAAGAGCGACATTCGGATCCAAGCCTGGCATGTCTTGGTAACCCCAAGCAAATACATCTTTGTATTCTTGGAGGAGTTGCTCATATTGTGCCACTTCTTCATCATTTAGCATGGCACTCACAAAAATTATCTTGGCCTCATAAGTTGTTCCCAAATTTATCTCCCGAAGCTGATCAATTATTGCTTGACCGCCATCCTCCATTTCTGAAAGTGCAGGTTGAATCGCCTCAACAAAGTCTTGGGAGGGCTCCTGTTCAAGAGTTAAGTCACCATTTAGGCTTTTAGGTGAATCAAGATGAACTTCACCACACATTTCATGACTTGTTATGGCGATCTGGTGATGTTTGAAAGCTTCTTGGTAAGAAAATTCAAAATTTTGAGCATTTTCCTCATCTGCAATGGACACGACATTAACTTGTTCTGCTTGCTTGGCTTCATTTTGTTCATGAACCCAGACAAAGCTTCTAGGCTGCTGCACTTTCTTGTTCAACTTCTACTTCTTCTGCTTTCTGACATGGAAATTCTTTTGTTTGGGTTCATTTACTTTCCCAAGTCTTTGAAAAACTGAGATTCGAGGTTAGACTTGCTCATTTTGGGAAAACATATCTTGTTCTTGGGGTGTAAGGACCATATCATCTGTGGTATAAGCCTTAAGAATCCCTCAATCATGAGATATTTGAAGATTTTCAAAGGTATTCTCTTGAAATGATGCCTTTAGAACTCCACTTTTAAGTGAGGTATTCAACTTTCGCTTTTCCTTGGCAAGTCCTCTCTTATTCTTCTTGCTCCTCTTTGATGATGGTGGTCCTTTTAGAGGTGAACTGCTTGAAGAGGATGATCCTGTTAGAGGTTTGAAAGGTTTTCCCTTAACACCACTCTTTTGTTGCCGAGTGATGTTCCTATGATCAAATTTTCTTTAGGTATCGACTGATCAATTCTTCAAAGGGGAAAAGTATAACTCATGACAAGAGTTCATAATTTCCCTCACTGGAGTCAGGGCCTTTTGGCCGTCCTTTCTTTTGTCTTTAGGTGCATATTTGAACAACACCTTTGATCTTGGGAACTGATCTTCCTTAGCTTCACTTACATAACTGTTGACAACTCGGATGATCTTTTGAGGCAAGGTAAGAGGCTTGGGATTTTCTCTTTGGTTACTCTTTCTTTTGTTTAAAAGAACTTGGGAGGTTCTAGAATCTGCTGATTTGTAAAACTTGGCATCAGCGTAATTAAATCTTCCCCATGAAAGGGATTTGCATCCCCGTGGATTGTTTTCTCATTACCACGCTCGTTAGTGTATTTCAAACACTGGTGAAAAGTCGAGGCAATAGCCTTGCTAGTATGGAGCCACGGCCTATCCAGTAGGGCATTATAAGAAGTATCAGCATCTATTACATGAAAGAGAGCATCTGTGTAGAGGTTGTCTAGCTCAACTTTCAAAGCAATAGTGCCTAAGGCTTTCTGCCCTACCTGATTAAACCCTTGTATTGTGAGCAAAGTTGGGGACAACTGATTTGGTGTTATCTCTATTGCCCTCAATACCCTCAATGGGAGAAGATTCACTGCAGAACCACAGTCAAGTAAGATTCGATTTATTCTTTTATCCCCAATCCTACCGGTGACGTACAGAGGCCTATTGTGATCTGCAGACCCCAACTGGAGGTCCTCATCAGAGAATGTTATGCAAGCCATGCATACAGCACACCGGTTTAAAGGAGATGATAACACCTCATCCACCTCAATAGGATCAACTTGATCTTTGTAGTCGTCGGGGCCCATTAACGCTTGTATAAGCGCCCTTCTTTGCTCTTTGGACATTGTAAGGCGTCATAGACACTTAGGCGTGCTGGGATTTGCTTAAGATAAGAAATGACATCATAACGAACCTTTTCTTTATGAGACGCTTGATAAACTTGAAAAGGGGTTGTGGCAGGAAGATCCTTCTTGGAATCTTTAGCTGCATATCTGTTCTCAGCAGTTCCCTGGCTATTTGAGCTTGAGGGAATTACTTCCTCATTACTTTCTTTGGCGTCATCCGATATTAGTGGTATCTCTGGTCTCGTTTTTTTCTTCTCCTCTTTCCCTGCTGGTTTCGGTGGTTGGAGTTGACGACCAAATCGAAGAGTTATTTGATCCACTTCTTGAGAGATGTTTACGGGAATGGTGCTCGCTTCTTCACATTCATCAGCCCATGAGACCATGCAACATTGGGTTACTTTCCCTTCTTTAGGGTCATCATCCGAAGAGTCACTGTCGAAAAAACCTTTAGGGATATAATTACTTAAAGTGAACAGGGTCTTAATTGGTGGCACGTAGTCCTCTTCAGAAGTAAAGTCTGAATTCTTTTTGGCCCTTGACTTCTTTTTCTTGTTTTTCTTGTTTTTCTTTTGTGGCGGCTTCTGTCCTCTTATTTTAACTCCTAGGGACTGAGAAGTTCGAACCACTCCCTGCCAGCATGATCTTCTGTTGAAGTTGGTTTACCACCCGAAGCTATCATCATCATCATCTTTCGACGTTGCCCATGCCTCTAGACTTGGGTCTAGGTAAAAATCAGATAAGGTGGGTGCTCCTGGTGAGGGTACAGGCATATCTGGATACGTCTATACTATTGCTACATCATCATCAACAATGAACTTGATGGGGATAGAATGAGGTGGTAATGACACCATTGGAATCCCTTTATTAGTTTCTGAGGATGATGGATGCGATTCATCCCTCTGTTCCACCGTTGAGGTTGCATTTGATGACGCAATGGGTCCTTTGGCTTGAGCCCCTTCTATCTCAATTTCTCCCCTTCTAATCATATCTTCGATTATGTCTTTGAAGACATAATAATCTTTTATAGGGTGGCTGAGGATCCTACAGTATGAGCAATACTTAGGATCATTTGTCATATTGACCTTGGCAGGTCGTTTTGGCTCTGGAAGAGAAAGGGCTTTTGCAGCCATTAACTCATCAAATATCCCTTGAACATCATCATCATCGAAGGGATGCTTCTTTTCTTTCCTTTCTTAGAGGGTGAGTCATCGAGCTCCCTCTTTTTATTTGCCTTTGCCATTGTTGAAATTTCCGCCATTAGATGGCTTTGGGCTCGCTTTGACAAACGTAGCCATTGACTCTTCCTTCTTGTTTGGCCTTTTGATTTCTTCCCTCTTGGGTTGTATGGCTTTCTGGCTGGCAAGTTGTCTTTATGCATTACTTGCCTTAGATACAAGGGCATCGAAGTTTTAAGGCTCAGCAGTACCAACATATGTGGCAATCTGAGGGTCTAAATTGTTTGCACACATTTGAACTGCTGATTACTCGCTTAGCTTTTCTGGGCATTGCCAGCTTAAGCTTCTTCACCTCATGATGAAATCATTAACACTTTTGTTTGGCCTTTGGCGAGTATCAGTAAGGTCTATTATAGAAACTCTTCGCTTTGAACTCACGACTTGAGCTAGGAATGCCCTTTGGAGGTCATCCCAAGTATGTAATGACCCAGGCTGAAGATGGGTATACGATGTAAAGGCTGCCCCTTTAAGGGACTGTACAAACTGCCTAATTAGCAATGCATCATTCAAGGCAGTTTTGCCACATGCTGAGTAGAAATGAGCCAAATGTTCATGTGGTGACCCATTTATCCCGTCAAACTTTTTAAAATTCGGTTTTTGGTAGCCCTTGGGGAAAGGAACCGAGTTATAATGACTTGGATAGGGGTTCCTACACCCCAGCACTGCAGGACTCATGGCAGCTTGGTACTCTTTAATTCCCTGAGCGATCAACTCCTTGATATCTTGCGAAGTGATGACTGTGTTGCTGCTACTAATCTCATTAACTTTCTCACGTTCCCTGTTCTCAGGGCGGGTGGCGAGGTTAGCAATTTCAGCCTCTTTTTCTGCAAGTTTCTATTGTAGTTCTTGCATTTGTTCCTCCAGGCTTGGAGTGCTAGTCATCAAGACTGGCATGTTTTCTGCTTTATCATCGTTGGTCACTCGGATTTATGGGATGACAGTTGGTGACTCCTCTTCTTGGAAGAGTGTTCTGAGGCCGTAAAAGGTCGGGCTTGTAACCTCGTCTTGTTCTTCGGATTGGTCCTACCCTTGATTAAAGGTAGTGACTGAAGATTGTAAGGTTACCTCGGCATATGTTAATGTCTTGGCCCTTGGTCTTGTGATCGGGCCACTGTATACTTGTGATTCAGCCCCGTTTGAGGTCGAATCACTTTGACTCTATGATCTGGAAGGCAATATCCTTTTGCCTTTTGAAGGAACTGGAGTAGAAGTAGCCTCCCTGACCTGTAAGGTCCTAGGCACCACAGTAGGGGTGCTTAAGGCCGAAGGTCTGATGAATTTAATCTTCAGAGTTTTAGGTGCTATTACCTCCTCTGAGTAGGACGTCATCATAACCTCAGCCACGGGAATGTCAATAGGGATAGTCCCAAAGAAGATCTGCCTCGTAGGATGACCTTGAGCAGCCTTTGTAACTCCTAAGGTTCCTTCCCCAAATGGCTTATTAGGGTTCTTCAAGGTTGGGGGTTTCTTGTTTGGCTTTGCCCCCTTTCCAGTGAGTGTAGGGAGCAAAACCTGCTTTGGGGCTAAGGTAGGGACCCGAGCATGCCTCGAGGCCATGTTAGTAACCTGAACTTGCCTTAGTAGGGTTGCGGCTTGGCTTGCTGATGTCCCCATCCTTAGGGCTCCCCTCCCAGATGGGATAGGACTATAGTGGAACTGGGATTAGGTTGCGCGGCATAACCATTGACGGGTATACTGTGACGGAAGACCTTTGTTGAGAAGCCCTCCTCAAAGTCGTTTTGGCTAGCTCCAGGGCTGGTGACGGAGCTAGCTTGGGTGCGCCAGACTTAGCGCGGCGCTTGTCACTTCTGCACTTGTTGTGCTTCTGGTTCTTGACCGCTTTCTTGGTTAGCGGTCTGTCATTGCTAGGGGCGGCCTTGCTTGCCCTTTCAAGGCCCCATAAAGGTTCTATTAAGCTTGACAATGGAAATTCAGCAAGGATGGATCGTAACCCAACTATGAAGACCACCTGCACATTCTTTCCTGCCTGGAATATCCCCCGTTTGATCACAAAGGTGACGGAAAGTTCATTGAAATTGATCGTGACTTGAGGTGCCATTTTTTTGCAAACATCACACAAAACAACAACAACAGAAAGAAAGAAAAATATAAGTCAAACATAATCAAATTGGCGATGAAAAGGAAAATAGGATCGAGCGTGCCAAAAATTATGTTGAGCAAAAAAAAAAAAAAATTTGCACAACACAACTTTCCGACGTGCGAAAATGTACATCGGTTTATTTTGAGTACGAACCTATTCAAGAGGATAAACCTCCTTAATTGTGTCTTCCTCTCAAGAGACCACCTTTTGATTCCAACTCGTTCTGTTTTACCTTTTCTTTCTTTGTTTTGTTTTGCATTAATAAGACTTTATGTAATTTGAATCGACAATTATCGTATTTTTAATGTCGAATCTCCTGTATTCAAAACTTAGATGCATCAGATAGTGACTGTATAACCACCTTCTGGGAAGGTTACTATACATACACATTCTTCATGTGCAGGTTAAGGAATGGGTAATTTTATTTGATTTGAAATTTGGATTGCACTCATTTTTTTTGTCGTGAGCTATCTACATACATCTTTTATAGATGATCAAAACAGTCGTAGTTCTTTAAAATTTAACTTGCTTTAATTTGTGTTTTATTTTGGTTATGTTATTTATGTTAGGATGATTTTTGATTTAATTTTGATATTTGAATTTTTTTAAAAAAATGGCTAAGTTATATTTTTAACCACTTCATGATTTTTTTATTTTCTGACTTAACCTTTAATGGGGTCGGTCCATTAATTTTGTTTAACTTGCGATTGCACCAAAAATTTATTTATAGGCTTCCTACGTACCCTTAGTGGGATCAAATCGACGTAGTTTTTTAACCCGAAATTTATTTTGTAGGCTTATGTCGTGGACGGGAGGGATGGGGTGAGGTTGGTTGCATATTTGGTTCGACTTTGGTCCATTCTGCCATACCTATGTTTTAAAAAAAAATTCGACGTTTTGCGAAACTTGGTTTTTTTTTAATTTGCTTTGGTTACGTAACGTGTAACAAAGAGTTACAGGATTGTAATTTTGGTCCTTTGTGAAAGAGGGGGTATCGGGTTGAGCCCATTTGAAGATTTCGGTTTAGACTGAACTCGCAAAATTTTATATCAAGCTTCTTATGTATCCTTAGTGGAATCAAGTCACCGTAGTTCTAATTGATTTGAAAATTTAAGGAGGTCGGTTTCTGCAATGGAAGGCTTGACTTTTTTTTTTGGCGTTTGACTGATTAAGGTGTAATCAATTTGAACCAAATTAACTTTTTGGGAAGAGGGGGGTATCAATTTGGGCCCATTTGAGAATTTTGACTTCGATTGAACTCAAAAAACTTTATATCGAGCTTCCTACGTATCCTTAGTGGAATCAAGTCATTGTAGTTCCGATAGATATTCGATTTAATCATATTTTTATTATTGCCCTTTGTTCATTTGGCTCAATGGACATGAAATTTCCCCAGTTCTTCTCACATTTGGACTCTCCAATCCTATTAATGAACAAGTTCGCTAAAAGTCACAAATTTCATTTCATAATTTGTAAAACTGGAGAAAGCAATGAGGAGCAATATATAGCTTCCCTCCTGAGTAGGACCAGGCAAAGCAACTGAAATAAATAAACACATTACTTTGATGGGATGAATTCGATAAAAAGGTTGAATAGCCTATTTTGGCCAATACTGTGTTAATAAACATAATTTGCTGGCAGTTTATCCTTTTTTTTTGGGATACTGTTTTCTCAAGCTTGTTGACGAAGCTTTGAAAACATTTTAAATGAGTTGAATTTGGTTGTATAAAGGACACCCCAAGCAGCTGTATAAATTAGACCCCAAAACGTTGAGCACCTGTTGCCTTCTACTTCGTTGGTACTCTCTTTTTTTTTAGTTAATGGACAAATCGTATCTTTACTAGATAACAAAATCTCCAAAACGGAATCCTATTCCCAGTCGATGACTTTTCTGATTAGGCTTTGGATTCATGATTTATAAATACTCCTCCTCCTATTAGTCATCTGACTTGCATCTCCTTTTTCTTTTTTGGGTTCAACAAGCTGTTGCTTTCTTCTTTTTTAGATCTAGCAGGTATGAATGACACACAAGAGTAAATTTATCAACCAAATTACTCTTTGTTCTCCCCCTCGTCCCATTTTTGATCGAATTTATTGATAAAATCGTTAGACAACTTCAATTTTACAGTAATCAAATTTGAGAGCCCATATTTTATTTGGACTTTTGACATAGAGGACCTGTTCTATTTCACGTTTTAGATAGATAGATAGATGTAAGGAGATATAAGGAGCTGTAAGAAGATGTAAAGAGTTGTAAGAAGCCGCAAGGAGCTGTAAGGAGATTTAAGGAGCTGTAAGAAGATGTAAGAAGCTATAAGGAGCTATAAGAATGGATGTAAGGAGTTGTTGAATTGTTGAAGAGTTGTATAGCGTAATTTGTTTTCCATTAAACGTTTTGGATGAAAAATAATAATATTAAAACAATATACTTATTAAAAATAAACAATTAATTAAATTAATTGCACAACAATAAAATATATTGATCCCCATAAATTTGGTGAATAAAATTTCGTCCAAAATTTTTTATGTGAACATTAGTTTGATCGAATGAGCAAAGTATAACCACAAAAAGAGAATCTTTTTTGACAAGATTGAATACAACTCTTCAAATAAATTCCTATTTTAAGTAAATAATTTTAAATATAAATAAATGTATAGTCATCTATAATAATATATATTTCATGTCGAACCTCAAATATAATTTACGTCGTTATATAATGTTTTTATGTTTATGTAAATGTTGTATTCATAAGATATTTATAAATTTTATATATTACATGTTTCTGTAACTAAAATAAATGAATGTTATAGCAAATCTGTGAGATGTAAGAAGATGTATGAAGATGTAAGGAGATGTAAGAAAATGTAAGAAAATATAAGAAGATGTAAAGAGCGGCAAGGAGATATAGAAAGCTGTAAGGAGTTGTAAGCTCTTAGCTAAATTCTAATAAACGCGAAATAGAACCGGGCCAGAGTCGTCGCTGTATTTTCATGAGCAAAGGCTAAACCCCCATTATTTTTTTCTATGATTTGGCATGGTTAATTTGCAGAGCATTCACGACATAGGAAGATGGGACGGCACTGATTATCACCATGGCATTTTTTATTGAATGATAATCAATGTTTCATCCTTTTCCGCCCTCATCCATTTTTCTTAATAATGAATTTTTATAAGCAAGCATCAATCTTTCTATCTCATTGCAGAGGGTTGTCAAGGGACTAATTTATGGGCTGAACACGTCATTTAGTTAATTTGGCTCCTTTTTGTGGCTCGGAGTTCAACAAAACTTACAGTTCTTGCGGGAACTAGAATCCATTAGGATTCGTGGTGTTATTATTCCGGCAGAAATTAAAATCTGGCAGGATCCATGATTTTGTGATTCCGGTAGGAATTAAAATCGGACAAGATCCATAATCTTGATTAGAACTTAAATCAAACCCGAAAATTATTATCGAATCATTCTTATGGACTGGAGCCTTCCTGGCAAGATGGTGACTTGCGTCTTCTTATAATTAACCATGGCATAAATTGAAACAGGGTGGTAGGATGTGAGAACGAATTACAAGAGCACAACTTTGGGCTTAGTTTTACCTTATTCTTACCTCTGAATTTCAACTTGAATTCTTGTATGATTGAAGTAAGATAGCTCTACCCTCTGGATTTGCCTTCTTTTTTCTTCACCTCTACACTCTGTTTCTCTAAAAATATATGGTCATTTCTTTCGGTTTTTGAAGCCCTCTGTTTCTTTCTCCTCTCTGCTTCCTTTTTTTTTTTTTTTTGGTCTCTGTTTTCACCGTCCTCCTTCTTCCCTTTTTTTTCCCCCTGTGTTGTGTGACCAGTGCCTCCTATTTATATTGATGGAGTAAATTCTTCAACCTCTCTCCACGTTGTAGCAAAAGTAGGAAAAGAGGACAGTAATGGGCTACGTTTCAACTTCCACACAGCACTTTCTTTTCCTACCAAAAATATATACTAGGAAGTGTTGCTTTCATTTTTTACTTACCTTTTTACAGTTGATTGCTGTTTTTTTCTTTGGGGGAGTCCTTTCAATAGTCAACGACTGGAGAGGGAATTTTATTTATGCATTCCTTGTTTTTTGTTTTTTTTAATACCAAAAAAAAAAATTGTTTGTAGCCAAAAAAAAAACACACCTTTTCTTTAGTTTTTATGTCTTTTACTATGTAATCGGATCCACTTTTATTTATCTTTTATATGTTGGGCAAAAATTTAATAAAAATAAACCATATGCACAACAGAACTTTCCAACATACAAAAAATGTACATCGGTTTATTTTTAGTACGACCTTATTCAAGAAGATGAACCTCCTTAATTACATCCCCTCTCGAGAGACTACCTTTTGATTCCGACTTATTCTGTTTTACTTTTTCTTTCTTTGTTTTGTTTTGCGTTAATAAGACTTTATATAATTTGGATCGACTTTTATTATTCTTTTAATGTCGAATCTCCTACATCCAAAACTTAATTGCATCAGACAGTGGCTGTGTAGGCGCCTTCTAGGAAGGGTACTATACATACACGTTCTTTATATGCAGGTTACAGATCGGGTAACTTTATTTGATTTGGAATTTGGGTTACACTTATTTTTTTTGTCCTGAGCTGCCTACGTACTTCTTTTATAGAGGATCAAACCAGTCGTAGTTCTTTAATTTTATTTGATTTAATTTATCTTTTTATTTTGGTTAAGTTATTTATGTTAGGATGATTTTTGATTTAATTTTGGTATTTGGATTTTTAAAAAAATGGCTAAGTTATATTTTTAGCCACTTCATGATTTTTTTTTTAAATTTTCCGACTTAACCTTTAATGGGGTCGGTCCATTAATTTTGTTTAACTTACGATTGCATCCGAAATTTATTTATGGACTTCCTACGTGCTCTTAGTGGAATCAAATCGACGTAGTTTTTGGCCCAATTTTTGGTTTAGGCTTACGTCCTAGAAGGGTGGAAATTTATTTGGCTTGGGCTTGGTCCATTTTGCCATACTTATGATTTTTTTAAAAAAAAGGTTTTGAATTTTTTTTAGAATGTTATTTGTTTTGGTGACATAGCATGTAACCAAGGGTTGCAGAACTGCAATTTTGATCTTTCATGAAAGGGGCGAAAATAAACGAAACCTTATGGTCCATTTTGTGGAGTTGAAAATTTAAAGAGGTCGGTTTCTGTAATGGAGGGCTTGGCTTTTTTGGCATTTGAGCGATTAAGGTGCAATGGACTTGATCCAAATTAACTTTTTGGAAAGAGGGGGATATCAGTTTGGACCCATTTGAGAATTTTGATTTCGGCTGAACTTGAAAAATTTTATATCGAGCTTCCTACGTATCCTTAGTGGAATCAAGTTATCGTAGTTCCGATGGATGTTTAGGCATAAATTTATTTTTCCCCTTTATGAATTTTATTCAAGTAGACGTATCTATATTATGTCCATCCACCTATCATTTATGTGTATCATCCACATCAATTTGTTATATCATAGCCTAGCTGGTACTTATAAAAGAAGTAACTTAATATTTTTGGAGCAAACAATTAATCTTGTGCCAATGCCCTTTTATTTTTTTATTTTTGTTGTTTCAAACCAATCCTTTCTTTTTATGAGTATGTGTTGGCCTCCATTTAAGAAAGACCCTTACTCTTTTTTTACTGTCTTCAATGAAGAAGCAAATCCATGATCATTGTCCTTCTTCTTCCCCTGTTTTTTAACACATTGGCCTTTTTTTTAACACCTTGGCCTTTTTTTTTAAGACAAGTGTTCAATCCAATCTCCATGTTTTGCCACCTACGTTGCCCAATTAGTAGAAGACTGAACTGATTTTGCTTGACTTCACTTTGTGAAGATCATAAGGGCCATATATTTTCATAGCATGATCATCAAATACCTACGTATTTACTTATTTTTGTTTTACTTCCCAACCAATTGGTGATTTTTTACAGCAACCAGTCCACAAACTTATACCCAAAATTCTCAGGTCATTTGACCTCTTTAACCCAATACTTTACTATTCCTGTTTTACTTCCATTGTCAGGGAATAACATCATTATTGTGTTTTTCTCAATAAGACTTTAAATCAGAGTATTAAAACAAAGAAATAGCTTCGCAAAAATGGATATTTGTGTCCACAGGCTAATTTGCTGATCAACTCATATCTTGCTCATCGAAGCTTTATTCTTGGTTTCCATCTCCAATTACAGTTTTTTTTTTTTTTAGTTGCTTTGCACAGTATTTTGTCACTATGCTGAAAGAATATTCATGGTGGAACACAGCTTGTCTGCCTTCTCTCTTCTTCTTTCAAAGGTGCAGTGAGACCCGAAATACTAGTTCATGGGTCCGACATGATCCGAAATTTGACGAAATTCATGGTTTTATGAGTCTGGCAGGACTTGGGATCCGGCAGGATCCTTAAATTGATGCGTCTGGTTAGACACGAAATTCTTCAGTATCCGATCTTCCAGCCCCTAAGAACTCAGAATCCCGAAGGATTCGATTTATTTGGGGTCTTGAAAGACACGGGATCCTGAAAAATCAAATTTTGGTGATCCAACAGGATCAGTTTCGGTGGAGGGACGAGTGCGGCTTCAATTTGGTTCTCTATTCGCCGTTTCGATGACCCGTGTTTGATATTACAAGTTGCAAATTGGCTCAATTTACCTTTCAACCTTTGATTTGAACTTGTAGAAAATGTGAACTTGGTGCTTGGTGCTCCTGTTCTTCTGAAATCCTCTTGCTCTGTTTCAATTCCTTCAATCTCACTACCGTTATTTTGTTATGTATCTTCTTCACCGTTCGTGCCCTCTGTTTTTCTTTCTTCTTTGTGTTCGCCGCTCTTCCTTTTTTTTACCTTCACCGACCCCTTCTTTTTTGGGCTCTGCTCTGTTTTTATAACAAAGAGACAGCTGGCTCTCACCCGTATTGTAGGACTAATTGCAGAATGGACCTCCGTGGGTTTGTGGACGACCACTGAGTAGTGCCACAGCAAAACTTTTCTTTTCTGAAACATTACTAAGAAGTGTTGCTTTAGTTTTCTTAATTACCCAATAGATTCCTTTCCATAGTCGAGTGTCGTTTTTTGGGAGCGTCCTTTGAAAAATCAACCGAAGGAGCTCAAGAGTGACTTTTTACTCCTGTTCCCCTTATTTTGGGGTTTTTTTTGTTTTTAGAAAACAAAAAAATTCGTTTGTTGCCATGTAAAAATAATACACTTTATTTTTTTTATTGTCTTTTACTAAGTAATCGAATCCACTTTTATTTGTTTTTTATGCTAAAATATAATGGCTATTCAAATACTATATTAAGAATTTATGATTTGTCAAAATTTTTTGTTCAATAACTGCCCCCCGAACATTGTACATGACAGCTTTATTGAACACGTACAAGGTTCGATTTCACATTGAACAACTTTTTGCTTGTTGCACTTGAATATTTGTGATGCCAATTTAGCATAGATTGGAAGCTGGTACAAAAGAGAACTATTACAGTATCAGAGAGTTTAACAAGTCACCTTCGAGAAAGGGTTCATGTCTCATCTAACATCATATGCTAGCTTTCAATGGGGTACTTGGACTTTGGTTTTTTTTTTCTAAAGGGAAAAGTGACTTTATTTATTTATGTGGCTGGGCCTAATTAAAATTGGACTGCCTATGTACCACCTTTTTGAGGGATTAAGCCTTTCGTAGTTCAGCGAGACTCAACGGCCCCTATTTTTCAGGTAAAAAATTTCTTTACAAATTTACCATTGACATAGGCATACACAATTTGTCCATCATGATTTGAGAGCTCATATGCCTCCTTAGGGAAAACCTTAGTGACTACATAGTGACCTTCCCATTTGGACTCAAACTTTCCTTGTGTCTTTCGATTGATGACAATTGGCCTCCTTATTGTCAAAACCAAGTCACCAACATCAAATGAGCGGAATTTGGCCCGCTTGTTAAATGCCTAAGCCATTTAAGCTTGGTAAATTTCAAGTCTTTGCTGAGCCATTAATCGATGCTCATCTAATGCTTCAAGTTCAGCCAATCTGACTTGAGTATTTTCATCTGGGTTAGTAAATTGCATGCCCACTCTTAAAGAAGGTAATTGTATTGTACCTCAAGGGGTAACACAGCTTGTGAACCAAAAACCAAATTGTAGGGTGTACAACCAGTTACAGTTTGAATTGTGGTTTGATAAGCCCATAAAGCTTCTAGCAGTCGTTCATGCCAATTGCTCTTTAATCTTGAGACCATTTTCTTTAAAATCTTGCAAAGCACTTTATTGAATGCTTCACCTTGGCCATTTGACGATGGCTTGTAGATCGACGAGAAGCTATGTCTGAACTTGTACTTCTCTGCAAGCCTTACCATCATTTGATTTTTAAAGTAGAGGGCATTGTCTGAGATGACTTTACGGGGGACTCCATATCTATAAATGAGATGGGTCATGATGAAGTCAACAACTTGCTTTGTCCCCACTTCTCTTAACGGGATGACTTCAGCCCATTTTGAAAAGTAGTCTGTAGCTGCCAAAATAAACACGTGTCCACGAGAGGAGGATGGCTTGAAAGGTCCAATCACATTGAGCCCCTATACATGGAAAGGCCAAGATAATATGCTTGGTTGGAGTAATTGTACTGGCTGGTGGATGAAATCTTCATGTATTTGACAAGCTTGGCATGCTAACCATAGTTGGCCAATAATATCCCAACCTTTTGATTTAATTAGCAAGTTTTGGACCTGCCTGATAAGCACCACATACCCCAACATGAACTTCATTTAGGACGTAAGTCACTTCCTCCCTTGACAAGCATCTAAGTAACAACCCACCAAAAGCTTTCCGATATAAGGTGTCATTTTTTAATGTAAACCTTAGTACTCGTCGTTTTACATCTACCCTTTTCTTTGGATTAGTAGGTAGAATGTCACACTGAATGTACTCAATAAGAGGTTGCCTCCAGTCTGTCTCTTCTTCGATCTCAAAAACGGAGACCACATTTGTTTCTTCTGCTTCATCAAAACGATCCGAGGTTGAGGCCAACAAATGACATTCCCCGATTGTTATTTGAATTTTTCTTTCATGAGGGAGTGTCAGTGAAGCAGTTAGCTTTGCTAAGGCATTTACTTTATCATTGTCAGACCTTGGCACATGGTTAACCTGTACTTGAAGGAATTGGTTCATAAGGCTTCTTGCCCTTTGGTAAAGAGGCACTAATTTAGCATTTCTTACTTCGTACTGGCCACGTATTTGTCGGATGATTAACTGAGAATCACCGAATACTTCAAGTTGTTCAATACGCATTTCCAGGGCCAATTCGAGGCCAATGATGAGCGTCTCATATTCAGCCACATTATTTGAACAAATCTCGATGAGAGAAAATAAATAAGGGATAAGTCCTCCTGCTAGTGTGACGAACACAATCCCTACTCTAGCTCCCCGAGTCCTTACCTCCCCATCAAAATATAACTTCCAAGTTTTAATTTCAGCAAGCATAACTTCATCGTTTGGTAGGTCATCGGGCAGTTCTTCATTATCTGTACACGGATGTGTTGCTACGAAATCGGCTATGGCTTGTCCTTTTACTGCTTTTTGAGGCATGAACTTGATGCCAAAAGGGGCTAAAAGCATAGCCCATTTAGCCAGTCTCCCTAATAGCATGTGCTTAGATAATATATACCTTAATGGATCTGACTTTGAGATCAAAATGATCTGATGGGAAAAGAGGTAGTGCCGTAATTTTTGAACGAAATTTTCTCCATGAATGAGTAATTTACTTCTGCACCCACCATTGTCCAGCTGATATAATACAGGGCGTTTTCTTTCCCTTCGTCACCACATTGAGCTAACATAGCCCCTGAAGACCGTTCGAGGGCTACTGTGTATAATATTAAAGGTTTTTCCTGTATTGGAGCCATTAAGACAGGTGGCCTTGTGAGATATTACTTGATACTTTCAAAAGCATTTGGACAAGCTTGATACCAAATGAAAGCCATGTCCTTTTTTAGAAGTCTTGTGAAAGGTTGACACCTTCCTGACAAATTTGAAATGAACCATCGTATGCAGGCCAACCTTCCTTGTAAGCCCCGCAATTCTCTTAAGTTTCTCAGAGGGGCCATTTGGATTATGGCTTTGACTTTATCCGGGTCAATCTCAATCCCCTCTTTCCCAACCACAAAGCTAAGAAATTTTCCTGACGTGACCCCACATGCACATTTTAAGGGGTTCATCCTAAGCTGATGTTGACAAAGCTTTTCAAAGACCTTTCTTAGGTCATGTGGGTGATTTTCTCTACCTTTTGTTTTTACAACCAAGTCATCAACATAACATTTAACGAGATTGTGGAGAAAATCGCGAAAAATAATCGTCATGGCTCTTTGGTAGGTGGCTCCGGCATTTTTCAAACCAAACGGCATTACTGTATAGCAGTATATGCCTTGTGGTGTTTGAAAGGCCGTTAAGTCTTCATCTTCGGGGTGCATTTTGATTTGATTGTATCCCGAGAAACTATCCATAAAAGACAGAGCACCAAATCCTGTTGTGACATCCACAAGAAGTTTAGTGATCGTTAGTGGGAAATCATCCTTGGGAAATGCATTATTTAAGTCCCCGAGATCTACACATATCCAAAGTTGACCATTTTTCTTTCGAACGGGGACAATGTTAGCCAACCAAGTTGGGCATTGAACTTCGCGAATGAAGTTAGCCTTTATGAGCTTGTCCACTTCAACATTTATTTGGATTGTTAACTCAAGACAAAAGCACCGCTAAGGCTACTTTATTGGCTTTATACTTTTAGAAACAGCCAACTTGTGAATAGCGACATTTGGATCCAAGCCTGGCATGTCTTGATAACCCCAAGCAAATACATCTTTGTATTCTTGGAGGAGTTGTTCATATTGTGCCACTTCTTCATCATTGAGCATGGCACTCACAAAAATTGGCTTGCGCTCATAAGTTGTTCCCAAATTTATCTCTCGAAGCTGGTCAATTGTTGCTTGACCGCCATCCTCCATTTTTGAAGGTCAGGTTGAATTGCCTCAACAAAGTCTTGGGATGGCCCTTGTTCAAGAGCTAAGTCACCATTTAGGCTTTTAGGTGAATCAACATGAACTTCACCACACATTTCATGACTTGTTACGGCAATCTGATGATGTTTGAAAGCTTCTTAGCAAGAAAATTCAAAATTTTGAGCATTTTCCTCATCTACAGTGGACACGACGTTAACTTGTTCTGCTTACTTGGCTTCATTTTGTTCACGAACCCAGACAAAGCTTCTAGACTGCTGCACTTTCTTGTTCAACTTCTACTGCCTCTGCTTTCTGACATGGAAATTCTTTTGCTTGGGTTCATTCACTTTCCCAAGTCTTTGAAAAACTGAGATTCGAGGTTAGACTTGCTCATTTTGGGAAAACATATCTTGTTCTTGGGGTGTAAGGACCATATCATCTGTGGTATAAGCCTTGAGAATCCCCCAATCATAAGATATTGGAAGATTTTCAAAGGTATTCTCTTGAAATGATGCCTTTAGAATTCCACTTTTAAGTGAGGTATTCAACTTTCGCTTTTCCTTGGCAAGTCCTCTCTTATTCTTCTTGCTCCTCTTTGATGATGATGGCCCTCCTGGAGGTGAACCACTTGAAGAGGATGCTCCTGTTAGAGGGTTTGAAAGGTTTTCCCTTAACACCACTCTCTTGTTGCCGAGAGATGTTCTTATGATCAGATTTTCTTTGGGTATCGACTGATCAATTCTTCAGAGGGGAAAAGTATAACTCATGACAAGAGAGTTCATAATTTCCCTCGCGGAAGTCAGGGCCTTTTGGTCATCCTTTCTTTTGTCTTCAAGTTCATATTTGAACAACACCTTTGATCGTGGGAACTGATCTTCCTTAGCTTCACTTGCATAACTATTGACAACCCGGATGACCTTTTGAGGCAAGTAAGAGGCTTGGGATTTTCTCTTTGGTTACTGTTTCTTTGGTTTAAAAGAACTTGGGAGGTTCCAAAATCTGCTAATTTGTAAAACTTGGTATCAGCGTAATTAACATCTTCCCCATAAAAAGGATTTGCGTCCCCATGGATTGTTTTCTTATTGCCACGCTCGTCAGTGTATTTCAAACACTGGTGAAGAGTCGAGGCAATAGCCTCGCTAGTATGGAGCCACGGCTGATCCAGTAGGGCATTATAAGAAGTATCAGCATCTATTACATGAAAGAGAGCATCTGTGTAGAGGTTGTCTAGCTCAACGTTCAAAACAATAGTGCCTAAGGCTTTCTGCCCTACCTAATTAAACCCTTGCATTGTGGGTAAAGTTGGGGATAATTGGTTTGGTGTTATCTCTATTGCCCTTAATACCCTCAATGGGAGAAGGTTGACTGTAGAACCACAGTCAAGTAAGATTTGATTTATTCTTTTATCCCCAATTCTGCCGGTGATCTATAGAGGCCTGTTGTGATTTGCATACCCCAACTGGAGGTCCTCATCAGATAATGTTATGCAAGCCATGCATGCAGTACACCGGTTTAAAGGAGATGATAACACCTCATCCACCTCAATAGGATCAACTTGATCTTTGTAGACATCGGGGCCCATTAACGTTTGTATAAGCGCCTTCTTTGCTCTTTGGACATTTGTAAGGTGTCATAGACACTCAGGCATGCTGGGATTCGCTTAAGATGAGAAATAACATCATAACGAACCTTTTCTTTGTGAGACCCTTGATGAACTTGAAAAGGGGTTGTGGCAGGAAGATCCTTCTTGGAATCTTTAGCTGCATGTCGATTTCCAGCAGTTCCCTGGCTATTTGAGCTTGAGGGAATTACTTCCTCATTACGCTTTTCTTTGGCGTCATCTGATATTAGTGGTATCTCTGGTCTCGTTTCTTTCTTCTCCTCTTTCCATGCTGGTTTCGGTGGTTAGAGTTGATGACCAGATCGAAGAGTTATTTGATCCACTTTTTGAGCAATGTTTACGGGAATGGCGCTCGCTTCTTTCATCAGCCCATGAGACCATGCAACATTGGGTTACTTCCCCTTCTATAGGGTCATCATTCGAAGAGTCACTATCGAAAAAGCCTTTGGAGATATAATCACTTAAAGTGAATAGGGTCTTAATCGGTGGCACGTACTCCTCTTCAGAAGTTAAATCTGACTTCTTTTTGGCCCTCGACTTCTTTTTCTTGTTTTTCTTGTTTTTCTTTTATGGCGGCTTCTGTCCTCTTATTTTAACTCCTGGGGACTGAGAAGTTCGAACCAATCCCTACCGGCATGATCTTCTGTTGAAGTTGGTTTACCACCCGAAGTTATCATCATCATCATCTTCCGATGTTGCCCATTCCTCTAGACTTGGGTCTAGATAAAAATCGTATAAGGTGGGTGCTTCTGGTGAAGGTGCAGGCATATCTGGATACGTCCATACTATTGCTACATCATTATCAACAATGAACTTGATGGGGACTGCATGAGGTGGCAATAACACCATTGGAATCCCTTTATTAGTTTCTGAGGATGATGGATGCGATTCATCCCTCTGTTCTACCACTGAGGTTGCATTTAACGATACGGCGGGTCCTTTGGCTGGAGCCCCTTCTATCTCAATTTCTCCCCTTCTAATCATATCTTCAATTATGTCTTTGAAGGCATAATAATCTTTTATAGGGTGGCTGAGGATCCTATGGTATGAGCAATACTTACGATCATTTGTCATATTGACCTTGGCAGGTCGTTTTGGCTCTGGAAGAGAAAGGGCTTTTGCAGCCATTAACTCGTCAAATATCCCCTGAACATCATCATCATCGAAGGGATACTTCTTTTCTTTCCTTTCTTGGAGGGTGAGTCGTCGAGCTCCCTCTATTTGTTTGTCTTTGCCATTGTTGAAATTTTCGCCATTAGATGGCTTTGGGCTCGCTCTGACAAACGTATCCATTGACTCTCCCTTCTTGTTTGGCCTTTTGATTTCTTCCCTCTTGGGTTGTATGGCTTTCTGGCGGGCAAGTTGTCTTTATACATTACTTGCCTTAGACATAAGGGCATCGAAGTTTTGAGGCTCAGCAGTACCAACATATGTGGTAATCTGAGGGTCTAAATTGTTTGCACACATTTGAACTGCTGATTGCTCGCTTAGCTTTTTTGGGCATTGCAAGCTTAAGCTTCTTCACCTTATGACGAAATCATTAACACTTTCGTTTGGCCTTTGGCGAGTATCAGTAAGGTCTATTATAGAAACTCTTTGCTTTGAACTCACAAATTGAGCTAGGAATGCCCTTTGGAGGTCATCCCAAGTATGTAATGACCCAGGCTGAAGCTGGGTATACAATGTAAAGGCTGCCCTACTGTACAAACTGCCTAATTAGCAATGCATCATTCAAGGCAGTTTTGCCACACGTTGAATAGAAATGAGCCAAATGTTCATGTGGTGACCCATTTATCCCATCAAACTTTTTAAAGTTTGGTTTTTGGTAGCCCTTGGGGAAAGGAACCAAGTTATAATGACTTGTATAGGGGTTCCTATACCCCAACACTGCAGGACTCATGGTAGCTTGGTATTCTTTAATTCTCTGAGCGATTAACTCCTTGATATCTTGCGGAGTGATGACTGTGTTGCTACCACTAACCTCATTAACTTTCTCACGTTCCCTGTTCTCAAGGCGAGTGGCGAGGTTAACAATTTCAGCCTCTTTTTCTGCAAGTTTCTGTTGCAGTTCTTGTATTTGTTCCTCCTGGCTTGGAGTTCTAGTCACCAAGACTAGCATGTTTTCTGCTTTGTCATCGTTGGTCACTCGGACTTGTGGGATGACAGTTGGTGACTCCTCTTCTTGGAAGAGTGTTCTGAGGTCATAAAAGACAAGGCTTGTAACCTCATCTTGTTCTTCGAATTGGTCCTACCCTTGATTAAAGGTAATGACCGAAGATTGCAAGGTTACCTCGGCATATGTTAATGTCTTGGCCCTTGATCTTGTGATCGACCCACTGTATACTTGTGATTCAGCCCCGTTTGAGGTCGAATCACTTTGACTCTATGATCTGGAAGGCAATATCCTTTTGCCTTTTGAAGGAACTGTAGTAGAAGTAGCCTCCCTAACCTGTAAGGTCCCGGGCACCACAGTAGGGGTGCTTGAGGCCTAAGGTCTGACGAATTTAACCTTCGAAGTTTTAGGTGCTATTACCTCCTTAAGTAGGAGGTCATCATAACCTCAGCCATGGGAATGTTAATGGGGATAGTCCCGAAGAAGATCCACCTCGTAGGATGACCTTAAGGAGCCTTTTTAACTCCTGAGGTTCTTTCCCCAAATGGCTTATTAGGGTTCTTTAAGGTTGGGGGTTTCTTGTTTGGCTTTGCCCTCTTTCCAATGAGTGTAGGGAGCAAAACCTGCTTTGGGGCTAAGGTAGGGACCCGAGCATGCCTCAGGGCCATGTTAGTAACCCGAACCTGCCTTGGTAGAGTTGCGGCTTGGCTTGCTGATGTCCCCATCCTTAGGGCTCCCCTCCCAGATGGGATAGGACTATAGTGGGGAACTGGGATTAGGTTGCGCGGCATAACCATTGATTGGTATGCTGCGACGGAAGACTTTTGTTGAGAAGCCCTCCTTAAAGTCGTTTTGGCTAGCTCCAGGGCTGGTGACGGAGCTAGCTTCAGTGCGCCAGACTTAGCGTGGAGCTTGTTGCTTCTGCACTTGTTGCGCTTCTGGTTCTTAATTGCTTTCTTGGTTAGCAGTCTGTCATTGCTAGGGGCGGGCTTGCTTGCCTTTTCAAGGCCCCATAAAGGTTCCATTAAGTTTGACAATGGAAATTCAGCAAGGATGGATCGTGGCCTAACTGTGAAGACCACCTGCACATTCTTTCTTGCCTAGAATATCCCCCGTTTGATCACAAAGATGATGGGAAGTTCATTGAAATTGATGGTGACTTGAGGTGCCATTTTTCTGCAAACATCACACAAAACAAAAACAATGGAAAGAAAGAAAAATATAAGTCAAACATAATCAAATCGGCGATGAAAAGAAAAATAGAGTCCCATCGAGCGTGCCAAAAATTATGTTGAGCAAAAAAATAAATAGATAATATGCACAACACAATTTTTCGACGTGCGAAAATGTACATTAGTTTATTTTGAGTACGACTCTATTCAAGAGGATAAACCTCCTTAATTGCGTCCCCCTCTCGGGAGATCACCTTTTGATTCCAACTCGTTCTGTCTACATACCTCTTTTATAGATGATCAAAACAGTCGTAGTTCTTTAAAATTTAACTTGCTTTAATTTGTGTTTTATTGTGGTTATGTTATTTATATTAGGATGATTTTTGATTTAATTTTGGTATTTGAATTTTTTTTAAAAAATGGCTAAGTTATATTTTTAGCCACTTCATGATTTTTTTATTTTCTGACTTAACCTTTAATGGGGTCAGTCCATTAGTTTTATTCAACTTGCAATTGCATCTGAAATTTATTTATGGGTTTCCCACGTACCCTTAGTGGGATCAAATCGATGTAGTTCTTAACCCGAAATTTATTTTGTAGGCTTATGTCATGGACGGGAGGGATGGGGTGAGCTTGGTTGTATATTTGGCTCGACTTTGGTCCATTCTGCCATACCTATGTTTTAAAAAAAAATTTGACGTTTTGCAAATCTTGGTTTTTTTTAATTTGCTTTGGTTACGTAACGTGTAACAAAGAGTTATAGGATTGTAATTTTGGTCCTTTGTGAAAGAGGAGGTATCGGGTTGAGCCCATTTGAAGATTTCGGTTTAGACTGAACTCGAAAAATTTTATGTCGAGCTTCTTATGTATCCTTAATGGAATCAAGTCACCGTAGTTCTAATTGATTTGAAAATTTAAGGAGGTCGGTTTCTGTAATGGAAGGCTTGGCTTTTTTTTTTTGGCGTTTGACTGATTAAGGTGCAATCGATTTGAACCAAAATAACTTTTTGGGAAGAGGGGGGTATCAGTTTGGACCCATTTGAGAATTTTGACTTCGTGAACTCAAAAAACTTTATATCGAACTTCCTATGTATCCTTAGTGGAATCAAGTCATTGTAGCTCTGATAGATATTCGTTTTAATCATATTTTTATTATTGCCCTTTGTTCACTTGGCTAAATGGACATGAAATTTCTCTAGCTCTTCTCACATTTGGACTCTCCAATCCTATTAACGAACAAGTTCGCTAAAAGTCACAAATTTCATTTCATAATTTGTAAAACTGGAGAAAGCAATGAGGAGCAATATATAGCTTCCCTCCTGAGTAGGACCAGGCAAAGCAACTGAAATAAATAAACACATTACTTTGATGGGATGAATTCGATAAAAAGGTTGAATAGCCTATTTTGGCCAATACTGTGTTAATAAACATAATTTGCTGGCAGTTTATCCTTTTTTTTTGGGATACTGTTTTCTCAAGCTTGTTGACGAAGCTTTGAAAACATTTTAAATGAGTTGAATTTGGTTGTATAAAGGACACCCCAAGCAGCTGTATAAATTAGACCCCAAAACGTTGAGCACCTGTTGCCTTCTACTTCGTTGGTACTCTCTTTTTTTTTAGTTAATGGACAAATCGTATCTTTACTAGATAACAAAATCTCCAAAACGGAATCCTATTCCCAGTCGATGACTTTTCTGATTAGGCTTTGGATTCATGATTTATAAATACTCCTCCTCCTATTAGTCATCTGACTTGCATCTCCTTTTTCTTTTTTGGGTTCAACAAGCTGTTGCTTTCTTCTTTTTTAGATCTAGCAGGTATGAATGACACACAAGAGTAAATTTATCAACCAAATTACTCTTTGTTCTCCCCCTCGTCCCATTTTTGATCGAATTTATTGATAAAATCGTTAGACAACTTCAATTTTACAGTAATCAAATTTGAGAGCCCATATTTTATTTGGACTTTTGACATAGAGGACCTGTTCTATTTCACGTTTTAGATAGATAGATAGATGTAAGGAGATATAAGGAGCTGTAAGAAGATGTAAAGAGTTGTAAGAAGCCGCAAGGAGCTGTAAGGAGATTTAAGGAGCTGTAAGAAGATGTAAGAAGCTATAAGGAGCTATAAGAATGGATGTAAGGAGTTGTTGAATTGTTGAAGAGTTGTATAGCGTAATTTGTTTTCCATTAAACGTTTTGGATGAAAAATAATAATATTAAAACAATATACTTATTAAAAATAAACAATTAATTAAATTAATTGCACAACAATAAAATATATTGATCCCCATAAATTTGGTGAATAAAATTTCGTCCAAAATTTTTTATGTGAACATTAGTTTGATCGAATGAGCAAAGTATAACCACAAAAAGAGAATCTTTTTTGACAAGATTGAATACAACTCTTCAAATAAATTCCTATTTTAAGTAAATAATTTTAAATATAAATAAATGTATAGTCATCTATAATAATATATATTTCATGTCGAACCTCAAATATAATTTACGTCGTTATATAATGTTTTTATGTTTATGTAAATGTTGTATTCATAAGATATTTATAAATTTTATATATTACATGTTTCTGTAACTAAAATAAATGAATGTTATAGCAAATCTGTGAGATGTAAGAAGATGTATGAAGATGTAAGGAGATGTAAGAAAATGTAAGAAAATATAAGAAGATGTAAAGAGCGGCAGGGAGATATAGAAAGCTGTAAGGAGTTGTAAGCTCTTAGCTAAATTCTAATAAACGCGAAATAGAACAGGGCCAGAGTCGTCGCTGTATTTTCATGAGCAAAGGCTAAACCCCCATTATTTTTTTCTATGATTTGGCATGGTTAATTTGCAGAGCATTCACGACATAGGAAGATGGGACGGCACTGATTATCACCATGGCATTTTTTATTGAATGATAATCAATGTTTCATCCTTTTCCGCCCTCATCCATTTTTCTTAATAATGAATTTTTATAAGCAAGCATCAATCTTTCTATCTCATTGCAGAGGGTTGTCAAGGGACTAATTTATGGGCTGAACACGTCATTTAGTTAATTTGGCTCCTTTTTGTGGCTCGGAGTTCAACAAAACTTACAGTTCTTGCGGGAACTAGAATCCATTAGGATTCGTGGTGTTATTATTCCGGCAGAAATTAAAATCTGGCAGGATCCATGATTTTGTGATTCCGGTAGGAATTAAAATCGGACAAGATCCATAATCTTGATTAGAACTTAAATCAAACCCGAAAATTATTATCGAATCATTCTTATGGACTGGAGCCTTCCTGGCAAGATGGTGACTTGCGTCTTCTTATAATTAACCATGGCATAAATTGAAACAGGGTGGTAGGATGTGAGAACGAATTACAAGAGCACAACTTTGGGCTTAGTTTTACCTTATTCTTACCTCTGAATTTCAACTTGAATTCTTGTATGATTGAAGTAAGATAGCTCTACCCTCTGGATTTGCCTTCTTTTTTCTTCACCTCTACACTCTGTTTCTCTAAAAATATATGGTCATTTCTTTCGGTTTTTGAAGCCCTCTGTTTCTTTCTCCTCTCTGCTTCCTTTTTTTTTTTTTTTTGGTCTCTGTTTTCACCGTCCTCCTTCTTCCCTTTTTTTTCCCCCTGTGTTGTGTGACCAGTGCCTCCTATTTATATTGATGGAGTAAATTCTTCGATTGCTGTTTTTTTTCTTTGGGGGAGTCCTTTCAATAGTCAACGACTGGAGAGGGAATTTTATTTATGCATCCCTTGTTTTTTGTTTTTTTTAATACCAAAAAAAAAAATTGTTTGTAGCCAAAAAAAAAACACACCTTTTCTTTAGTTTTTATGTCTTTTACTATGTAATCGGATCCACTTTTATTTATCTTTTATATGTTGGGCAAAAATTTAATAAAAATAAACCATATGCACAACAGAACTTTCCAACATACAAAAAATGTACATCGGTTTATTTTTAGTACGACCTTATTCAAGAAGATGAACCTCCTTAATTACATCCCCTCTCGAGAGACTACCTTTTGATTCCGACTTATTCTGTTTTACTTTTTCTTTCTTTGTTTTGTTTTGCGTTAATAAGACTTTATATAATTTGGATCGACTTTTATTATTCTTTTAATGTCGAATCTCCTACATCCAAAACTTAATTGCATCAGACAGTGGCTGTGTAGGCGCCTTCTAGGAAGGGTACTATACATACACGTTCTTTATATGCAGGTTACAGATCGGGTAACTTTATTTGATTTGGAATTTGGGTTACACTTATTTTTTTTGTCCTGAGCTGCCTACGTACTTCTTTTATAGAGGATCAAACCAGTCGTAGTTCTTTAATTTTATTTGATTTAATTTATCTTTTTATTTTGGTTAAGTTATTTATGTTAGGATGATTTTTGATTTAATTTTGGTATTTGGATTTTTAAAAAAATGGCTAAGTTATATTTTTAGCCACTTCATGATTTTTTTTAATTTTCCGACTCAACCTTTAATGAGGTCGGTCCATTAATTTTGTTTAACTTATGATTGCACCCGAAATTTATTTATAGTTTCCTACGTGCCCTTTGTGGGATTAAATCGATGTAGTTCTTAGCCCAATCTTTAGTTTAGGCTTACGTCTTAGAAGGGTGGAAATTTATTTGGCTTGGGCTTGGTCCATTTTGCCATACTTATGATTTTTAAAAAAAAGGTTTTGAATTTTTTTTAGAATGTTATTTGTTTTGGTGATGGAGCATCTAACCAAAGGTTGCAGAACTGCAATTTTGATCTTTCATGAAAGGGGGAAAAAGAAACGAGACTTTATGGTCCATTTTGTGGAGTTGAAAATTTAAGGAGGTCGGTTTTTATAATGGAAGGCCTGGCTTTTTTGACGTTTGAGTGGTTAAGGTGCAATGGACTTGATCCAAATTAACTTTTTGGAAAGAGCGGGTATCAGTTTGGACCCATTTGAGAATTTTGGCTTCGACTGAACTCGAAAAATTTTATATCGAGCATCCTACGTATCCTTAGTGGAATCAAGTCATCGTAGTTCCGATGGATGCTTAGGCATAAATTTATTTTTCCCCTTTATGAATTTTGTTCAAGTAGACGTATCTATATTATGTCCATCCACCTATCATTTATGTGTATCATTCACATCAATTTGTTATATCATAGCCTAGCTGGTACTTATAAAAGAAGGAACTTAATATTTTTGGAGCAAACAATTAATCTTGTGCCAATGCCCTTTTATTTTTTTATTTTTGTTGTTGCAAACCAATCCTTTCTTTTTTTTGAGTATGTGTTGGCCTCCACTTAAGAAAGACCCTGTACTCTTTTTTTACTGTCTTCAATGAAGAAGCAAAGCCATGATCATTGTCCTTCTTCTTCCCCTGTTTTTTAACACCTTGGCCTTTTTTTTAAGACAAGTGTTCAATCCAATCTCCATGTTTTGCCACCTACGTTGCCCAATTAGTACAAGACTGAACTGATTTTGCTTGACTTCACTTTGTGAAGGTCATAAGGGCCATATATTTTCATAGCATGATCATCAAATACCTACGTATTTACTTATTTTTGTTTTACTTCCCAACCAATTGGTGATTTTTTACAGCAACCAGTCCACAAACTTATACCCAAAATTCTCAGGTCATTTGACCTCTTTAACCCAATACTTTACTATTCCTGTTTTACTTCCATTGTCAGGGAATAACATCATTATTGTGTTTTTCTCAATAAGACTTTAAATCAGAGTATTAAAACAAAGAAATAGCTTCCCAAAAATAGATATTTGTGTCCACAGGCTAATTTGCTGATCAACACTTTCATATCTTGCTCATCGAAGCTTTATTCTTGGTTTTCATCTCCAATTAAAGTTTCTTTTTTTTTAGTTGCTTTACACAGTATTTTGTCACCATGCTGAAAGAATATTCATGGTGGAACACAGCTTGTCTACCTTCTCTCTTCTTCTTTCAAAGGTGCAGTGAGACCCGAAATACTAGTTCATGGGTCCGATATGATCCGAAATTCGACGAAACTCATGGTTTTATGAGTCCGGTAAGATTCGGAATTCGGCAGGATTCTTAAATTGATGCGTCTGGTTAGACCCGAAATTCTTAAGTGTCCGATCTTCCAGCCCTAAGAACTCAGAATCCCGAAGGATTCGATTTATTTAGGGTCTTGAAAGACACGGATCCTGAAAAATCAAATTTTGGTGATCCAACAGGATCAGCTTCGGTGGAGGGATGAGTACGGCTTCAATTTGGTTCTCTATCCGTCGTTTCGATGACTCGTGTTTGATATTGCAAGTTGCAAATTGGCTCGATTTATCTTTCAACCCCTGATTTGAACTTGTAGAAAACGTGAACTTGTTGCTTGGTGCTCCTGTTCTTCTGAAATCCTCTTGCTCTATTTCAATTCCTTCAATCTCACTACCGTTATCTTGCTATGTGTCTTCTTCACCGTTCGTGCCCTCTGTTTTTCTTTCTTCTTTGTGTTCGCTCCTCTTCCTTTTTTTTAGCTTTCACCGACCCCTTCTTCTTTGGGCCCTACTCTGTTTTTATAACAGAGTGAGAGACAGTTGGTTGTCGCCCATATTGCAGGACTGATTGCAAGGTGGGAGAACGTGGGTTTACCAACCGCCACTTGATTGTTCCACTGGAAAACTTTTCTTTTTTGAAACATTACTAAGAAGTGTTGCTTTCGTTTTTTAAGGGACTTTCATGGGAAGTGTTTCTTTTGGGGCTTCCTTTGAAAAGTCAACCGAAGGAGCTCAAGAGTGACTTTTTACTTGTGCAGCCCTTACTTTGGGTTTTTTTTTGTTTTTAAAAAACAAAAAAAATTCGTTTGTAGCCATGTAAAAATAATACACTTTATTTTTTTATTATCTTTTGCTACATAATCGGATCCACTTTTATTTGTCTTTTATACTAAGATATAATAGCCATTTAAATGCTATATTAAGAATTTATGATTTGTCAAAATTTTTTGTTCAACACACGAAAGAGAAAAGGACATCATAAGTATTTAGAGAGCATTGTGGTCCTAAGTAATAGACCAAAATTTTATTGAATAATATCCAATACTATAACCAGTTGAAATCCTCAATTTAGGCCAGGGAGAATGTTGAAACCAAAGCCTAAAGCAGCCCAGTAGTAGAAGTCAGTATCGATCAATATCCCTGTACTGGGGCTCGCTGTCGAGTCCCACTTGGTTTTGGATCCTTCGCTAAGTTTAAGTTCGATTTGGCTCACTTTTCTATAGCTATAAATCAAGGCTACATATGCTCTAAATTTTCACCAATTCATAGTGAGATTTCATGAGCCGAAAAAGTAGCTTCCATATCATTTGAGAAGAGGTTGAGTTCCTAGCTCCTTTCCCTTAATGTTGTAGACAAGCATGACTTTAAGGGTTTTATGCTATTCTTGGAAGATGCTAAGGTAAGAAGGGCTATTTATGCTACCCCCAAAAGGTAACGCCCGAACAAGATGCTAAGGTAAGGAAGGCTATTTATGCAAATCTGGTTACTACCAAGAAAGGGATGACTGTGGATGACCCATCTCAAAGCAAGAAGAAAAGAGCAAAGGATCCTACCCCCAAAAGATAACGCTCAAGTTGTAAAGGACAAGAAATTAAAGAAAGATTATGAATTTCAGTTTTGTCTCTCATATGTTTTGTTTTTGGAATAAAGTTTTGTGCTATTCTTCTAGTAGTGTGCTATTACGACTATTACTTCAAGTTGTAAGCTCCTAAAACTTTGAATGGTAATAAAAGTATCAATTTTACTCCCATTATCGTTAAAAGTCCTTGATGTTTTTGACCGCATCACTGCTTTGCTTTGGGTTGGGTCTAGCCAAATTTGCTATGAGAGTGACCCATCCCGAACTTGCTGGGCAGCTAGTTTTGGGTGTGTATCAAGCAGTTTCCCTATAATTAGGCTACTGGGCCTACGCCTTTGTGTCATGGAAATTTACTGGTGTTCTTAAATTTTTTCTTTTTTCACAAATAATATTGGATTAGGTCGGGCCATTAAGGCTTCCTACGCATCCGAAATATGGAATCAAACCTTCATAGTTGATTACACATTTTTGCACGCGCCTTCAATGAGCCTTGTGAACCTTTTATGGGTTCATCTTATACTCGGTTGTAGAGTTTGAGGGATAATATTTCTTGAATTGATTGAGGTTAGTATACTGAGTGTATTCCCCTCCATTCATATCCATAGGTTTCACCACTCCTCCCGGTAATATAGTCTTTATAATGTATGGACCTAACCAATTAGGCACGAATTTTCCTTTTGGATCTTGTATTGATGACCTCATCTCATTCAAAACCAATCACCCTTCTGTAGATCCCTTGGTTTAACCTTCTTGATAGGAAGAATTCGAGTTTTAATATTTATAACCCTAAGTGCAAGGTTTTATCGTTGAGTACTCGGGGTGTCGTCTATAAGGAGTTGGGTTTCAAGTACCGGGATTAGCTCAAGTGGTTCAAGCTAGGCTAAGTGTAAATGAAAGAAAGACACCCTAAACTAAACTAACAAACATACAAAAAGAGGCTTGTAATTGTAATCGGGCTAATTGGCGAACCAAGTAATCGAGGTGAGTCCTAATCTACCCAACTTCTACTAAAAATAAGAGATGGTCGGTTGCACTATTGAAGACAATCCAAGTCCTCTCTCAAGGATCATGAGCTAGTCTAATTATTCTAGCAGCCTATTTTCATGGGATTAACCCGATTAGACCACAAAATTAGCAACCCTTGGACCTAACTAGGATCAGGACTATTTTTATATCCCGAACCTGACTATCCCATCTCCCACACTAGCTAATTGACCTCATCTCTCGGCATAAGTCAATCACCCAAAAATATAGATGAAAGCTCTCTCAATTATTTCATCGAACACTTGGCGAGTAGGAGAGAACACTCTAAGTTCTAGACATAAATTAGGTGTGGTTAGGCCAAATCCCAAACTAATTAGCAATCAAGAGGCTAATCACAATCCAAGCCAACCAAAATTAATGACCTTACCACCTTTTTTAAACAACTCGGGTACATGGGAATGTATTAAGCCTCTGCAGTTGATTGGTCTGCATTCTTATCATACCATTTTCTTTCCAGATTGTTTCCTTGCTAGTTGATTGATTGCCCATATATTATTTTTAGTAATTTGCAGGCCATATTCTTGTAACATTAGTTGATGTTGCTTGTAATTCTTGGTCTTTGGAGGGCCGAATAGACCTATGTGATGTCCTATTAGCTTTGGGTCATTTTGAATGTGGTTGATGCCAGTGTGGTGGTCTGTGGTGGCATTGATCTCCTTACTACTCTTTTGTGTTCTGAAGGTCTCTGATAGATTTATTTGCTTCTAAAATGATTTGATTTCTTTGTGCTTTAGAATGCATTTGACTTGATTGTCTACCTTCATATAACCATGACCTGTTGTGTTTAAGCTGGCATGAGTGAAAAGCCCTTACATTTCAGCTCGTATTGATGAATGATGATTGAATATTAGTTGGTCGTTGGCGTTGGTTAAGTATAAATTTGAAAGTTAGTGTTCATTTCTAAAACAGGTTTCATATGGCTATCTATGCCAACTCATTTGCCCCATTTTCACACAATTTGCCATTGGCGGCTTAATAGATTGAGTAGATGTTTGAAGAGGATTGGGGGGAGGAGACTGGATACCGTAAACTTATTTTTCTGATTCGAAAAACTATGGCTGGATGTAAAGTAAGATTTTGAATTCTATTTGTGAGATTGCATGGTGTGCACCATGTGTGTGCAAATCTCGTGTTTTACTGAATAATGGACATTAGAATCTCACGGATGAAAGTCTTTTAGGGGGGCGATTGTAATAATCGTGCTTTTCAGTTGAAGCTTACTAATTCCACTAATGATTTTATTAATTGTAGTTTATTGTATTTGTAAGTTTACGATAATATTTGTGTGTTTATTAGAGTGAATTGTGTGTTTATTAAAGTAAATAATTTTATAAACTTAGTTTTGAAATTTTGTGACTTATTATGAGAGTGTGTAAAATTAGAAGGAAGTCGGCAGTTAAACCGCGCAGGATTAGTGGCATCAAGGAACTAATGGATACTAGAATTTTGGGCTTGATTTTCGCGGCTAGGCATCTCGTAACTTTGGGTTAGTTAAAAAAAAAAAAAAAAGAAAAAAGAATGTTGGCGTCTATTCCTCAGATAAAACTCGACACTAGGCGCCTATTGTCAGCGATTCTCGAAACCAAGTCACGTTATTCTTGAACAACTCAACAAGCAGGCCATCCTCACTTCATCTTCTCCACATATTCCACCGATTGAACCAAATAAAGATAACGAGACTAGAGAGCGAATGTGAGTGAAATTCGAACAACAGCAACAGCATACCAAAGAAGAAGAGAAACTTAAACAGAAGTAGCTCTGGGCAGAGAGGTTTGCGACCACATGCTGAGGGAGAAATGGGACTTAACCCACCTAGAAACCGGTAATTTAATGCATTCATCAAGTCCTCTAGCATGGAACAAGGTGGGTGATTTCCAAATTTAATAGCTAATTTGCAAAGAGTTTCTGATTTATTCATGAGTTTATGAGTCGGTTATTGAATTGATATTCTAATGAATTGAGAGTTTATAAGTAAAAAGTGGATTGATTAAGCTGATTGAAACAAATGATCCTAATGTTATTTATGGGCTGTGAAAAGGGAGTTCAGGGTTGTGTGTTTAATCAATGAATTTGGGAAGTGTATTGCTGTGAATTCGATTATGTGTTTCATCACTTGCTGATTGCCAAGTTCTGATGGTAACATATTGCTTAATTGAATTGTTGTTTCTGCTAATTTTTGGTTCATGGATACCCTGTATTTACTTTGGAATTAAGTAGGGAAACAAGAGAATCAGTTGAACGGTTCAGCGAATTGGTTCAGTGGCAAACCACTTTCATGAATCGATCAATGGCTAGGCCATGCATACCGTGTTTTGTCGTGTCTAGGGCCTTAAGTCGTTGTTACACCCTGAACCAAGAACATTGAATATCTTCGTCGAGCCATTTAGCTGAACCATTACCCTTTGACTTAATAAAGTGTCAAGTAAAAGTTAAGAGCTTGATTTAAATGTTTCGTTTCATTATCTATGAAATGAATTTAGCAAACTAGAAGCACGCAGCTGATTTGCAGAACCAAATTGCTAAGTTCTTTTAGGTGAAACTAATTGTGAGTCAGTTGCAAACTAGTAGCTTTTGGAACACGTATTAACATCCTTTTCATTTGAAAAGGAATATTTACTTGGCTGACAACTCGTTTACTAGCTTTCTTTGTCACACTCGGTGGTTGTTATGCTTTTTAGAAGTCGGCTTTTGCCGTCGATAAGGCTTTATTGGCCTTCTGGAAGACGAATATGCTGTTATTGTAGTATAACGAGATTTTCAATGTCAAGTGTGTTTGACAGTGAATTGCATTTGATAAATTATGTGCTGGCAGAATAGTGCGAATATAAAGGACTCAGCCATAGGAGTAGATCTTAATATCCTGATTGGAGCATGAATCTTAGTTGTCAATATCCTAATGAGGATAGAAGTCCGTTGACATTAAGAGGCCCCAAGAATATAAAAGATTGTGAGTTTTGTCGCTCACCTAATGAGAGCACTAACATATAAATCCAGTGCCCTGAAAGTAATTTCATTACCCGTTATGAGTTAAAAACTCTTTGATTCAAATTTATGATAATGCAATGACCTGAAAAGGTGCACTAACTATTTAAAGAGGGTTCTTATCGAAATATAAATGAAATTGTTTAGCGAGAGGGAAATTTTTAAAGAACTGACTTAATTTGGATGTAGTTTCATATTCTTTTGCATGCTATTTCTATTTCTAACGAAAAGAACTCAACTGGTAGCTTTATGTGGAATGCTTTGGAGGATGATTTGGTTTGGGATCATGTATGGCTAATATGTTAATAGTAAATACAATTTTTGCGCTTTTGCTACTTATTGGTGCTTTATGCAACTATTGTTTGTTTTCTTGGGTGAAGAATCACTCACTGAGCATGTGGTTGCCCATCCTCTCTCTACTTCGCTTTTCTCCTTAGGTTCTTGAAAATACAAGTAGAAGTCATCAGTTCACGTAAATTAAGATAGACCCTTGCCTTTTGCTTTGTAAAAAGGAGCTGAGTCATATCTATGTGCACATAAATTCATGAGTCCAATGATGTAATATGATGTATTCATAAATTCTTGAGCATATGTAAGTTAATTGCTTTAAGTCATGTGTCACATATTACCCAACAATTGCTCTGAGTGGCTAACCATCTTAATAGTTAGTCGTTTTGTAGGATCCAGATATGTGATCGGTCAAGTTATACCTTTCATTTCTTTCTTTTGTTTAAGCTTAAAGTTTGTGTACTCCATGGGTGTGGCCCATAGAGTTTCTTCTATGGCATGTAGCTGTCGAGCTTGGGTTTTATCCTTGATGTTTTCTTTATTATAGGTACCTAATCTAAGCCTCTAAGTCTAAGGCATGTTAATTTTTAAGCGAAACGCTATCTGTTTTGTTCCAAAAAATAGAAATTGCCAATACCTCTAGCTCTAGGAATAAGAGTTCTACTAATGGTGCCAGAGCAAGGTCCTATAACTACGGGCCACGATCTGAGGCATGCATTTTGTATAGCTATCGAGGCATTTCTTGAGTGACAATATGGCATATGATGTACCTTTGAGTGCAAATGTGTTTATGATGTGCTAGCCAATTTGGCTAATTGATTGTTGTACAATTAGAGTAAACTGATCGATTAAGAAAGTGAGCTATTTGTTAGAGTATAAGCTAATTGATGTATGCTTATATGAGATACCTAAGTGTTATCTTCATTAATGACTACTTTATTTATGCACCTTCGACGATGCAGTTGAAGGTATGCCTAGTTTTAAATTCACAATGGGTGAAAAGAGTCAAATTCAAGCCCATTCTTTACAGTTATGTACAATTTTCTTTTCAGGCCCTATAATGGGGTGAGCAGATGTCCTCTAAGGATGGTAGAGAAGGGCTAGAAGCCGTTAAACTATTTTTCCATATTTGTTTTTGGGAAACATAGTGATTTTGCAATGCTAGACTCTTTTCTTAGAATCGAGATATATTTTGTGCTCGCATCTGAGGGCCATTCCTTCTATGATAATACATGGCTTTAGACTCGTGAGTTTATGTTGATTGTCTAATTGGATGCTGTTTATGAGTCTATTTATGCAGAGATGTATATATCATTGGATTTACTAATGATGAAACCTTAGGAAAGGCTAATTTAGAACCTCTAGAGCTAAGATATCAGTAAGGTTTTCAAGACATAGGAAATAAACCCTAGCCTTAGAAAAGACCTAGGGTTTGTTTCATGTGTCTCAAAAACCTGACCAGATGATATCTTTATTCTGGATGTTCTAAATTGCTTAAGGAAGTTAGGAGAGATTTTCATATGCATGTATGCACGTTAGGGAGGTAGTGATTGAGCTCTATTGGTTGTTGTATGAGTGTTATCTTTGCCACTCCACACACTTGTCATTACTATTTATGTGCGGTTATTATAGTTCTGTGCTTGGTCGGTGGCTTGTGCTGTTCATCTGATGTATTTGTCATGTACTTCCTGCATCTCATCGTGCAACTACCATTGCTGTCTAGTTAGTCATGTGTTATGCTTTCTATTACATGGGCTGTTATTCTTTCCATAGGATTAGTAGCACTCTGGTCATATTAAACATCTAAACACCTAGAAAGCAAATTAGAGGAATAGCCTACCAGACTATGGAAATGTTACACCACATATTGTCACTCACTACCCACAGTTTCCTATGCATTAACGTAAGGTTTGAAAGCTAGAACTTCACAAAAGTTAACCTCCCTTTCATATTGTAAGCCTTTAAAGTCCTATGAACCTTAATGGGACGGATATGTCCTTTAGACCATCTAGGCATACGCACGAGGCCATTAATGTCGTTACCTTAGCACAAAACCATTGCTTGTTATGGAAGCCCATTTTTTCAATGGATTAAGTGTCAGCGTAACTGTTGGGTAAGCAACCCTTGGCTTGGCCCCTGCCATCTTTGAAAATACACCCTTCATTCCTACAATTGTTTCGTACAAAGACTCAGACGGTAAGCTTGGGCATATATAGTCGTTATTGGTGGCTAATTTCTAATCATTATGGAAAGCCCTCATGGTTTACAATTTTTCTCAAAGATTGGAACATAGATTTTACATGTGGATATGGTTGTCTAGATACCTTTCTTGGGAATAATGTGATTAATTTACATGTTATAGCAAGCATATGTGGTATAATGTGAATAAGTAAAGCTCTCAGGAGCTTATATTGTTACCTAAAGTTGTTACGAAATGGTCATTGATGTGTTTCATGACTAAATTATAAATTAAACAAATTACTTAGCGTCTATTTAGCTTAATTATGGTAAGGCATGTGGCTAAATTTGCTGAATGACCTAGCATATATGGTTTGTTATACGATGTGTTTGTCGGGTTGTTATTTGCAGTGTATGACTTTTATTATCTTATGTTACAACTTGAGTGGTTGTACGCTCATGCATTTAACTCATGATTTAGTGACTGGGCGACTTTTCATTCGCATGTGTTGACCTTTGCATACTCTGTGTTTGGTAAGGGTGGCATGGTAAGATATCGAAGACCACAATTAAGCTCCTTATTGTGAACCTAAAGCTGAGTTACCTCACTGTTGGCATTGTTGACCTAAGTGCCAAGACATAATGAAATTGGGCTACCTTATGCAATGTATTAGTTGGTAAGCATCATAGGCAAGTTGTAGCATTATGTTTTGTTAGCTAATATATGTATAGTCATTGATGTTATGACATTATTCCTTTTATTGTGTTGTTATGCTACCAATACCTGTGTGAATACGTGATATAGGATTGCCTATGTATCTCATGTGTTTTGAGGATGCATTAGGTGTGCTTATGGTGGTATTGGAGTCTTTACTACATCAATCGATCACTGAATTTTGAAACATGGTGGCTAATGTAAAGGATGAAAACGCATGATCTAGTCTAGATTAGTTGTGTTGCGTTTTAGACTTGTAATCTTTTAATAAGGTTGCAAAGTTCCTATAATCATATCTATGAGCATATCATTTTAATTGCATGTTTCTACGATTTAGAGATAATCAGTTTCAAGTGGAGAGCCTAGGATAGATCTTTTCATTAGCTAAGCTAATGTGATTACTTGGTTTATTTGATTGTCCTTTTAACTATGCATCCTAGCCAGAGGTCTTTCATTTTGTTAATTGCAGATGTAATTATAATGTAAGGCATTGGTCTAGAAAACTCTAAATGATTGCCTAATTACCCTTTTGATGGAGGGTTGTAAGAAGAAGAAACCAACTCACAACTTGCCTCAAAGTGGAATCTAAAACAAGAAGAAGGAAAAACAGCAAGGGAGAGGAGAAATCAAGATTTTGGATAGTCAAGTGACCTTGCAAGGGATAATCCGAGGAGCCACCCTTGGAGAACACTTGGGCAATCTCTTTGTATCAACTAGTTACAGAATTTAATCACCTTCTAGTTGAGAGAAAGAGACCTAGAGACCCACTTGAGTTGCCAAGCTCAAGATATAATACTAGGAGTTTTTGTAGAGAGAGTTTGAGAACTCACAAATTCATTCATTCAAAGTTGTGTTCAAAGTGAGGCTCAAGCTGGTTTTTAAGCTTGATGGCCAAGTTCCCCTCCCCTTCCAAGCAGCAAAATCAATAGCTAAGTACATTTGGGGAAGAGAAACACATCAAATCAGCCACTACAAGTTAGACACCTCACTACCTAGCTTAATCTACCTCATTAGGGGTTATAATGCCTCCCAAATGAGGTGTCAAGCTTACATGGATCCTTGAATGCAGCAAAATGACTCATTCAGCAAGTGGGGAGGCAAGGGGACAAGCACAACCCAAGAAAATCAGACCTTGTACCGGTTTGGGAAGAACCGGGTAAAAGGATGATTTTTGTGTCCTTTTGGCTGGTTAATACCAACACAAGGGGGTGCTATGGATGGGATTTGAACCCATGATCTGATAAATATTTATGTCCCCTTTCATGCTGTAAAATTTGACAAAAGTTGGAGTTGAGGAAGTCCACCAATTAGGGCCTTATTTCGGACTGTGCTGGATTGCGTCCTGCAGTGCGCTGTCTCAGGTTTTGGCTTGGTTGACTGACCAAATGGACTCCAAATTCTTTGCAAAAGGTCTTGTTGGAAAGCTAAGATCTTAAGCTTTAAGGGGGTGGTGCGTGCAGGAAATTTCCCCCTCTATATTTTGCTCCAACAGCGACACAAAACCGGGCCAGAAACTGGACGAACTGGACAGTGCATCTTCTGCTGTGTACATGAGTTTTCTGACCAAGGCATGAACTTCTTTGGCCTCCTTGGGGGTTGAATGGGTGTGAGGGTTTGCTGAATGTGTGGATGAAGCTTGGGCACGATGGTCCCCATCATCCTTTGAAATGGATGGTACTTGTGATCCCCATTTGAAAAACCCCTTCGGATAAGGCACTTTGAAGTTCAAATAAAACTCCATAAAGTGTCTTTTGTCATGAAACTCAAATTGTGGGACCAAAAAAAAGCCTTGCCATGCTTGAATTTGTATGGAGCTTACCTCCCATGAAGTTGAGTTGAAAGAATGAAAATGAGGCCCTTGAAAATATACATCAAACCCTCTCTCTTCGAAAAGAACTGTCCTCAATTCTTGTTGTGAATGAGGGCATTCTTCTTGACTCAAGAGTTCCTCAATTTCATCCACAACCTCACATGGCTCCAAATCGGACACTTGGGGTTCTTCAACTTCAAGCTTATCAAACTTTGGAGGTGAGTTAACTAGGCTTGTAACTTCCTCCCCAAGGATCTTTTCATCCTTGTTGGTGTTAGGGGTCTCCAAACAAAGGAAGGGAGTAGAATTGTGGATGCAAGCACTCATGGGATGTCCCTTGTTGAAAGGAATGTCTTTAGAAAAGAAATTAAGGCCATTTCCCGCAAAGGGAGGAAAAAGATGCGTGTGCAAGTAAGAGGTTGGAGCAAAAGCACACTCTAGTTTACCCCTCAACTTATCCCAAGTTTTGATCTTACTCTTCCCTCTCTTCTTCCTCTTATACTTGTACTTTTCCCACCATTCAAGGGCATAGCCTCGGAGCTTCTTACTAACCACCTCAAACTTCTCGTGCTCTTCAAGGTTGTGGCAGGTGAAGACTTGCTCCACCTTGGAAATCCAGTGAGGGAATTCTTCCTTTTGGCCATGGAACTTTGGAGTTTCAAGGCTGGCTAACTCTTTTGCAATCAAGGCAGTCTTTTTCCTCAACTTTTCAAACGAGCTCATGATGGATGAATGCTTAAGGGTTTGTTTAGGTTAAGGGACGAAGCATGATTGTAGTAGAGTAGGCAGTGTGGTGTTTCGGGGTTGGAAGCAAGGAGCACGGTCGTGACATGTCATGTTTTGTAATTCACCGAAACTAGAAGCCTCCTCCATGATGATACCCCATCTGACATAGTTTGTTCCAGGTGGCTGAATCAACGACCAAGCTATAAATGCATTGAGCATTGTTAGGCCACTTTGGACGATGGTAACACCTCCATTAAACAACTTCGATACATGGGAATGTGTGAGGCCTCTATAGCCCATTGGCCAGCATTCCTATGATCCCAGTTTCTTTCCAAGTAGTTTCCTTGCTCATTGATTCATAGCCTATATATTATTTTTGGTAACTTGCACACCGTATTCTTGTACATTGGTGATGCTGGCTATAATTTTTGGTCTTCAGAGTGTTGATTTGACTAACACGATGTCTGGTTAGCTTTAGTATCATTTTGAATGGGGTTGTTACTAGTGTGATGGTGTGTGATGTCCTTACTACTTTGATGTGATCCAGAGGCTCCGATTAATTGACTTGCTTCTAAAATGATTCGGTTTCTTTATGCTTTAGAATGCATATGACTTCATTGATTGCCTTTATATGGTGTTGAATTGTTCTATTAACTTGCCGTGAGTGAAAAGCCCTTACATTTCTGCTTGTATTGATGTATAATCATAGAGTACCAGTTGTCAGGTTGGTGTTGCTTAAGTATAATTTGAATGTTAGTGTTCGTTTCTAAAACAGGTTTGATATGGTTATTCACACCAACTCATTTGCCCCACTTTTATGCTATTTACCCTCAGCACCTTAATAGAGTGAGTACATGCTTGAAGAGGATTAGGAAGGAGGAGATTAGATACCGTAAACTTCTTTGTCCGTTTTAAAAAGCTATATTTAGATGTAGAGTAAGATTTTGGATTCTATTATGAGTTTGTGTGGTTTGTGCCACGGGTATACGAATCTTGTGTTTTGCTGAACCAAGGACTTTAGAATTTTGATGACAAAATTCCTTTTAGGGGGGAGGCCAGTGCAATAATCATGGTTTTCAGTTGAAGCTAACTATGTCAACTAATGATTCTATCAATCATAGTTTAAGATGGTTCCTGATATCTTTCAAGACCTGAATAGATCTTCTCCATTGATTCCGTGGATTAAACTAGAGAAAGAGAGTGGACACTAGATAGCAAAAGTAAGTGAAATTCCAACAATAGCAGCAGCACACCAAACTAGAAGAGAAATTCGAGCAGAAGCAATTCTGGGTAGAGGGGTTTGCGACCAGCAGCCAGGGAAGAAACAGGACTTGACCTAGCCTAAAAACCGCCCATTTAACCATTAGCTGGGTCCTTTAGCATGGAACAAGGTGGGTGATTCCTAATTCCAAAATTTAATAGCTAATTTGCAAAGAATTTCTGATTTATTCATGAGCTTATGAGTTAGCTATGGAGTTGAGATTCTGATGAATTGAGAGTTTATGGGTAGGAAGTGGATTGATTGTGTTGATTGAAGCAGATGATTATGAGGTTATGTATGGGTGGTGCTGCGAAGAGGCAGTTCGGGGTTATATATTGAATCAACGAATTTGGGAAGTGTATTACTGTGAATTCGGTGCTGTGTTTCGTCACTTGCTGACAGCCAGGCTCTGATTGTAACATATTGCTTAATTGAATTATGGTTTCTGTTAGTTTTTAGTTTGTGAACGAATAGTTGTTACTGCTGTCCTGCCTTACTCTAGCTGGACCATGCTTCCCCTGTTTTGTCATGTCTAGGGCCTAAAGTCAGTGCCGCACCCTAAACCAAGAACATGGAACAAGCTCGTAGAACCATTCAGCTGAACCGTTCAGGTTGTTGAACCACAGAGAAAAATGTTAAAATGTTACCCTTTGAGTTAATAAAGTGTCAAGTAAAGGTTGCGAGCTTGATCTAAATGTTTCATTTCATATAAACTTGAAATGAATTTAGCAAACCTGAGGCATACAGCTTATTTGCGGAACCAAGCTAATTTTGAGTAAGTTGCAAACTAGTAGATTCTGAAATGAGTTTTGATATCCCTTTCATTTGATAGTGAATATTTACCTGGCTGATAACTTATTCACTGGCTTCTTTATCACACTGAGTGGTTCTTATACTTTTTAAGTCAGTGTTAGCCATTATTAAGGCTCCGTTAGCCTTCTTAAAATGAATATGATTTTATTGCGATATAATAGGAATTTTAATGTCGAGTGTGTATAAAAGTGAATTGCATTTGACATAGTTTGTGCTAGGAGAATATTGCTAATATAAAGGACTCAACATTGAGAGTAAACCTTAGTACCTTGATTAGAGCATAAATACTAGTTGTAGTGTCCTGATGAGGATAGAAGTCTACTGACTTTTGGAGGCCCCACGCATTCAAAAAGTCATAAGTTGTGTCAATCGCCTAACGGGAGCACTAACATGCAAAACCAATGCCCTAAAAGTCATTTCATTACCCATTATGAGTTAATAACTCTTCAATTATGATTTATGCTGATAGAAGGATTTGAAAAAGTGCGTGGATAATTTAAGAAGGGTTCTTATCTAATAAACCAAATTCTTTAGCGAGAAGGAAATTTTTAAAGAATTAATTTGATTCGGATATAGCTTCATATTATTTTTGTATGCTAGTTTGATGTCTTACTAAACGAACCCAATTGATAGCTTTATGTGGAATGCTTTGATGTTAAATGCCTCATATGCTTTGAAGGATGATTTGGTTTTGGGACCTTGTATGGCTAATATGTTAATTTTAAATACAATTTCTGTGTGTTTGCTACTTATTGTGTTTTATGCAGCTGTTTTGTTTTCCCAGGGTTGAGAATCATTCACTGTTCATGTAGTAGCTCACCTCTTCTTTATTTCCCCTTTCCCTGAGGTTGCAAAGACATGTAGAAGTCATCAATTCATGTAAATCTAGTCAAAACCTTACCTTTGGCTTCTTGATTGGCCAACACTCTGAACCATATAATAAAGTGGGCCTAACTACCATAAGATAAACTCTCTCTTTTAATCCTATAGGAATTTTCTTATCACATAATGCTTCAGAGGCACTCCTCCATTTTGCCATTACACTCTAATATATTGGTTGGTATCATCCACATAGAGAAACAAAATCATCGTATTAGTTTTGTGGTGATAGCAGAAGATGGATTGGTCAGCTGAGCTACAAATAAAGCCATGAAATAGAAGGAAACCACTAAATTTATAGAACCACGAGTGAGAGCCTGCTTGAGTCCATAAATAGCATTTTTAGGCTTGTAGACACGATTAGGAAAGTCAGGATGAACAAACACAAATGGTAGTTTCATGTAGACTTCTTCCATAAGAATGCCATACAAAAGGGCATTTGTAATGTCTATTTAACAAATGGACGAACCAAAAATGAAAGGAATAGATAAAATAATAAGAACAATCGAGGGCTTGACAACTGGACTGAATGTCTGATGATCGTCAATGCCAGCATGCTGGTGATTGCCAAAAGTAACCAATTAAGTCTTATGTCTTTACATAGAACTATCAAAATCGGATTTAACTCTATAAACCCATTTATAACCCATTAAACTTTGCCTTAGTTGGGATACTAGCAACTGCCAGGTCATATTAGTAATTAATGCATTAAATTCTTCATCCTAGCCTCTTTCCACTGTGAATCTTTAGTTGCTTTTTTTAAAAAAAAGGTTAGTTCTAGACAAACAATGTCTATGTCAAGAGAAAACTATGTTCAGGCTTGTGAACTTCACTTTTAGCCCAGGTTTGCATGGGATGGATATTGGAAGAGGAAGTAATGTGGTAGTTGGTGATAGTAGGATGAGAGAAACTAGGTTGTGAGGAAGATGGACTAAAGCTAGGTGAGAGAAACTCATCAGGGAAAGGCGGTAGGAGGTACTATTTCTGAAACATGGGGAAGGCTAATAGGGGATGCAGGTGGCACTTAGGAATAGGTTGTGAAAGAGTTGGCCCAGAAACATGAGATGAATGCGGGTTAGAAGAAGGACAAGGTTGGCTGAGTGGTTTAGGCAGAATAGGTTGTGGCAAGAGAGCAACAAACACTGGTTAGCTACTAGATTCGACTAGCCGAAGAGAGGCGCACTTGTGATGGTGGGCCTGGAAAGACTAACTAGACAATCAAGAGAAGTGTTATCTGCCAATAGGATCAAAACATCCGTATCCTTTGTAAGGAGGGGCATGACCAAGGGAAATGTAAAAAGAAGATCGGGGAGCTAATTTATTTGCAAAAGTAGCTGAAAAATTTGGACAACAGACACATTCAAAAGTTTTGAGAAAATTATAATCCGAAGATTTTTGAAATAGTTTCCCAAAAGGAGATTTTGCTTGAAGAATTGGGGTAGGGAATCGGTTTCTTATAAAGCTAGTCGTACAGCTACAAATTAAACCATTACTTTGATTTATATATAAAATTCATAGTATAGACGAGTAGGGATCAATCCCATAAGGAAAGATACAATAACAAGATAGTTTGAATGCAGTTAAATCTAGTACGCTAATATATTGTACTTTTTCTTTCAATTATTAAAACTAATAAATTAAACAAATAAAAACCTGAAAAATTATTCAGGAATACTCCAAAATATTTTAAGCCTACTTTTTGAAATAAAAACAGTAAATACCTAACTTAAATATTCTGAAAAATAAAGGCAAAAATAATCACACAATATTAAACTAAAATTTAAAATAGAAAAAACAAGCAAAAAATTAATATCAAAAATCATAGAAAATCACCTAAACTAATAATCCACAAAGACTTACTGTACTCCCATAAATATATCAATTTGTTTTCAAGAAAATAAAGCATAAAATAACTACCAAAATACTAATAAAAAATTAAATATGAAATTAATTAATTAATAAACTATACCTAAATAAATACAAAAGTAAATAAAAAATTAACTAAATAATAAAACCTAATTTTCTGTGCTTGCTCAAATTCTAAGAATGTAAAACCAAAATTAAAAAAACTTAACTTTCATATTCATGGTAGTAAAAACCAACACATATTAAATTCACAAAATAATCCAAAAGAATTAACAAATAATTTCCAAAACTTCCTAAATTAACAATAGTAGATTCAGACTCTATCTAAACCCTAAAGAGGCATTAAGCACATAACAGCACAAAAGTAACTAATTTTTAGCCTAATTTCTATCAAATTAAAAAATAATAGGAAAAATAGAATAAAAATTTAATATGAAAATTAAACCATACAGAAATTAAATATAATTAATCTAAAATTACTAGAACACACCTAGAAGACTACTATTTTGAGGAGTAAATGAAATTTGATACTAAAGTCTATAAATTTAAGATTTAAAATTGGCAAACTAAAGAAATCAACTAAAAATGCTAAGAAATAATTTTCAAGATACTAGCTTTAAAGAAACAGTATGCATAATCTATATCCACCACACAAATTAATACTTATCATCAACAAACAAATTGACTTTTTCATGAGCTAGATTATAGTGGACACCTTCCAGCAGATCTTCTCCATTTTTTCTTAGATTTTAGTTTACTTAGGCCCAACCTTAATACAAACCCTACATATTCAATAACCCTAGCATTAAGGTAATAGTTTAATCAAAGTAGAGCATTAAGTATTAGAAAAATATCATCTAATACCTTGTAACTAATTCACTAGTTAATTAATTCAACAAAGATCTATAATAATTTTTCAATTAAAAGAGAAGAGTTTGAGTCATCTATGACCAATTAGGGTGATACCTGTGCCTAAAATATTAAAGTTTATATGACCTTAAGCCTTTTAAACCATCATATGAATTTATATAAACTAATTAGCATGCATTCTAGCTAATCTGACATAAATATCATGAAAAGTAAACACAAAATATTATAGAATCATGGAATTAAAATAAATTAGACAATAAAGAACAAAACTTGTTTCAAAATAATTAATTTAGCATGGTTTCAAAAAGGTTAAGCTAAATTAAAAAACAAACTTCTCACATATGCAAAAAATTTAATTAGAAAAAATAACCAAATAATTCATGTTTTATAACAAACTGAACTAATATAATAAAAAATAATATTTTGTTAAATAGCATGATAATGATGATGACATTTGTGCTATTAATGGCTAGTGGCGTGAAGCGCTGAAGATGATGGTCAATGGCATTCAAGAAGGTTAGACGTGTGTTGATGATGATGGTTGATGTTGATGATGATATGATGATAATAAAAGATGATGATGGTGAAGGTGGGGACGGTGCCTATGATATGAAGGGTGAAGATAGTGAGGTGTGGTGTTGATGGGCTAATGGAGGCATGTGAGAACATGGATGAAGGCAAGACGTGGATGTGATTTTACAGCATGAATAATCTAGCTTGGGTTTTCCAAGGTTTCTTCTCTTCTAAATCTTCCAATTTCTTCTCCAAGTACGACACTCAATCTTGTAATCCCAGTCTTCAAATAATTCATTATGAAAATAAATATTTTTCATAAATCACTGTCTTCGGACCGACTTCATAAATCGACATGAAAAATCCTTCAATAAATAAAGCTTGCATTTCAACATCTTTTCTTCTTCTCTTCAATTTATTAATCCTTAATCTAAAAATAGATACAACAACACCTCCCAGTGTGGGTCCCGCTTTCGTGCTAGAAATAAATAAAATAAAGTAAATTAAATTAAATAAAATAATATATATATATATATTATACTATATATATATATATATATATATATATATATATATATATATATATATATATATAATATATATATATAAAACAGAAGCTAATAATTATTAAAAATATATAGAGCTGGGTAATAGGTCGTGTCGGATCGGGTTCATATTCGTGTAAAACTTAAACGGGTTGAGAATTCCTCAACCTGAACCTAACCCGTTTATTAAACAGGTTGAAAAATCTTGACCTGTACCCATTTAATTTTTAAACGGGTTGACCCACTTAACCCGTTTAAGATAAACAGGTCAAGTTCAGTTGCTTAATTGACTATTTACGCATTTAATATCTTCAACTAATACGTAATTACAGTGTTAAAAATTAAGTTTACATATCACATTAAATAATTACTCTTTGAAATTCCCCAGATTCGTTATAATTCGTAATTTCTAGAAATTTTTATATTCTTAATCATCTAATAAAAAGCAAATGGATAAATAAAAAATAAAAAAATGAGTTGACTTATTTAACTCACTTAATTAAACGAGTTAAATAGGTACTTTTTCGTGTCGAAAATCTTGACCTGAACCCAACCCATTTAATTAAACGGGTTGAACGTGTCAACCCATTTAATTAAACGGGTCGAAAATTTATACTCAAACCCACTTAATTTCGTGTCGGGTTCGGATCGGTAATCGTATCGGGTCAGCTTTTTCCAACTCTAAAAATATACATAAATTATGACTTAACATTTATAGTAAACACAACAGTGGAAAGAGATTCTACCAAAAAAGTAGCAGACATATGAGCTTCAGTGAGAAAGACACGAGCCACCTCATTAAGATGTCCATGCTTGCAGTTAGCCATTTTGTGCATGAGTATCACAGCAAGATTTTTCAAAATAAATTTCACTTCGCAAAAAATGAGCACCTAGAGAATTATTACCAAAATGACTTCCCCGATTACTTTAGGAAATTTTAATTTTAGTATTAAAAAGATTTCAACTAGTTTCCAAAAATTACAGAAAACAGTATAAACTTCAGATTTCTGCTTTAGTGTTTACATCCATGTAAAGCGTTAAAAATCAACCCAAAGCAAATTTAATAGCTATAACCAGAGTTGAAAAGGCATGACATTGCCAAAGATCAGAATATATCAATTCTAGAGGTTTCTCACAATGATGTTCAACTACATGACATGGCAATCTATGAGATTTAGCGAGCCAACATGAAATACAAAAATCGTAAAAGTTAGACAATAAATACACTTAATAGGAAACGCATCAAAAATAACAATACGACTATTATCTTGATATATTTTCTAAACAGAAATTAAGTTGTGTTTTAAAGCAGGAACATGCAAGACATCTTTCAAAGCAAGTGGACAAGAGGCTCTAAAAATAGATAGCGACCAAACTTGTTTTATCAGGAGAAGTGTGCCATTCCCAACCTAAACTCGATTAGTGTGATTCTAGAGAGACTTAGGGAGTAAGTTACCTTCACTGGACGTCACATGCGAAGCTGCAAGCGAATTAGGATACGAAACGGATTCGGTGGCATCAACGACGTTAAAAGTAGCATAGGTAAGAACATGATTAGAGTGCTCTGGTAAGTATCAATGTGGGCAACTTGGAGCTGTATTTCTAGGGATAAAACAAATTTAACACACAGTATTCAGGTGAGTACCTAATTAAGAATCCTTCAGAAGAATTGTTACTTGCAGTATAAAAGTTAGTACAAGGAATTGAACAATGAATATGAGAGCATGGAAAAGCATTGTTACATATGCAGTTCCCACAGCAAACACCGAGTAGAATATGTTGAGGCTAATTATTATTGCAGTTGCTACCCCCTTGATTTTTACCCTCCTCACGGTTATGAAACGTGCCCTTGCCTTCATTGTCGTCGTTAGGATCACCATGATTCTGATTTTGATGTTGTTACATTTGGTCGGAGTTGAATTAGAAGAGGCCATAGTAGAGTCTAAGCCTTGATGTTGAAGACCCGAGTGATCTCTTAATTTTAGGAACTTTAAACGACGGTCACAATCAATGAGTTTGGAACAAATATCATCAAAAGTAAAGAGACTAGTGCCATAATATAAGGTAATAACCAAAAGTACTCCGATCCTCATCCAAACCATTTAAAGTTAATTGCATCGAGTCAATCTTAGAAATTGGCGAGCGAATTGAAGCCAAGGGAATCAGTAATGTGTTTAATTCCCTATAAATATTCCTTAATAGTCTATTTAGCATCCTTGGAAAGGTTAGTGAGCATGCGTTTGAGAACCACAGCCAAGGCAAGATTAGCAGTATTGAACCCAAAAACTAACCGTTCAAAATTTTATGAGAATGAATCAATTCATGCACTTAAGTGAGAATATCAGGAGGAAAAAGTGGCAAACAAACATGGGCAAATAAGTTGATCCAAACTTAACCACACGGAGTAATAGCATTTGACTGTTTAATCCCATGATTATTAAGAATAAAAGGGGAAGTAGCAACAATGGTACCATCAAAATTCCTTGAAGTTGTGGAGTGACTAAGAAGGCGGTGAATTGAATATGCTATGATAAAAAGTTTTCAACTTCTGTCAGAAAGATTGTAACAAAGTTCTTGACATTGATAGAGAAAATACCAGGGTGGAAAGGTGGAAGGGTGGAACTAGCTGAGACCCATGGGGAATCAAAGGTAGAAAACCAAGAGGAACAGCCAAAAACAAACTTGGAATTATGGACACAACAGAAGACGTGATCTTGAATCTGGGCTAAGAGCTAGGAAGAGATGACTGAGGAAGAACCGAAACAGCAATCATAGTGACCGCAGTAGATAGTGCCCATAAGAAATGAGGGACATCAATTAACTGATGTGTTGGTTGTCCAACAGAGAGAATTGGCTGAGGAGGTGGTGGTGGGAAAACAGAGACTGCGGGGTTTAAAGGTGGTCCACCCCAACCCCATACACTTAGACTACCCTTGAGACGATTATTTTGGTATGTTTAGGATGAAGACCTAGTACCTGGGTTTAAGAATTGGATAGTAGTGGTATGTTTTAGATTTTGGGTTTGTATATTTGCCATGTAGTTGGTTAATAAAACTGCAAAGAAAATTGCGCTGCATTTAGTAAGGTGATAGAAAATCAAGCTATTTAGGTTACATAAAGAACTATGAGGTTAATTTATATAGTTAGAATAGAGGTTTGTTGTGAAATGTCGTTGTGATCATTGATACTAGTTTAGCAGCTTCCAAACGCATTTATGCCTTTTGCTGAACAAAAGCTATTGGCAAATTAGACAATGAATTAGCTAGGAAAATTGATACAATAGCAACATAATTTTTTCATCTCAATTTGCTGTAGAAAAATCCTCTATATTTCATATCCACTAGAACGAACAAGTAAAGTTAGATCCAAAATATTTTCCTCTCAATTTGAAAAGAAAATGAATAATTGACCCTATTTTCGTTTCCAATAGATATGAATAGTTTAGTCAGCAACGAGCTTGTTCACCTCAATCAGAAAGGAAATCATCTTTTATTTCAAAGTTTTGTCTCTAATTGAGTCGAAATGTTTGAAATAGAGATAAAAAGCATGTCATAGCTACCTAAAATGAAAATAGTTTCATTGCTAAATGTGCTTCTAATAGAGATGAAGCTACAATTTCACAATTCATATTGCTTACAACGATGGGTTTAGAAATGAAACATTTTTAGTCTCTATTTCATCGAAAAATTAATCCTTAATAATGAATTTTTTGTCTTTAAGTGTCCACTTCATGATAATGAGCCTCTGTTCGGAGATTTCCACATTCAGGTTGTTGGCTCGATCTTGCTTCCCTTTATAAATATCCATTGGCTCTTCTTGCATTTTCCCTACCATATCTAGGGTCTAATTCCTACATTTTTCCTCACTTTGCTCTCCAAAGATAACGAGATTAATGCTTCTTACTTTGGCTGTTTCAAAATCTACATAAGTCCCCTAATTCGGATTCTATTAGGAGCTAAAATCAATTGTTAGACATGTCAAAATTTTATCAGTTGTGAATTAACAATACAAGAAATTCTCCCTTTTGTCAGAGCAAATTTTGCCAAAGTATGCTAAAATTTCGCTACAAAAATCTTTTGTGGCAATCTACAAAAATCCTCCTCCTCCTCCGGGGGTTAACGGGGTTAGGAGGGGTGTAGGGCTGCAGAAGGTGCACCAAGCGTCTTGGAATATTGAGTCTCTTATGGGTAAGTCGATAGAATTAGTTAAGCCTTTGTGTAGGCGTAAGATTAGCATAGCGTGTGTTCAAGAGACAAAGTGGGTGGGAGTTAAAGCTAGAGAGATTGATGGTTACAAACTTTGGTACTCGGGGTCAATCAAGGCGAAGAATGGAGTTGGCATATTGGTTGAGAAGGAGCTGGCAAACTTCGTGGTCGAAGTGCGGCGTAGGAGCGACCGGATTATGGCCATTAAGATTTTAGTGGGTTCAGTTTTCGTGAATGTGGTTAGTATTTATGCACCTCAAGTAGGGTTGCCGGAGGACATAAAGAAGCTTTTTTAGGAGAATTTAGATATGGTCATCCAAGATGTACCTCAGAGCGAGAAACTCTTCATAGGAGGTGACTTTAACGGTCATATTGGCGCAGAATCAGTTGGGTATGATGCGGTCCACGGGGGGTTTTGGTTTCGGAGAGAGAAACACAGGAGGGGTTTCTGTGCTGGACTATGCAGTGGCTTTTGATTTGTTAGTGGTCAACTCCTTTTTCATGAAGAAGGAGGATCACTTAGTGACCTTCAAGAGCGGCTCCTGTAGGACCCAATTCGATTACTCCCTAACGAGGACGGATAGCCGGAGATCGTGTAAGGACTGTAAGGTGATCCTTAGCGAGTATCTGGGAACGCAACATAGGTTGCTGGTTCTGGATGCAAAGTTCAAGTGTTCAAATAGGAAAAAGAGGAGAGTAGGAGACCCCAGAGTTAAGTGGTGGACCTTCATGAAGGAGAACGCGAAGTTAATAGTAGAGAGAATTACTGAGGAAGGAGCTTGGAGGAGGATAGAAGATGCAAATTCAATGTAGGAGGTTATGGCAGATTGTATTCGAAGGTCGGCTAAGGAGATCCTAGGTTTTTCCAGGGGAGGTGGCAACAAGATGCAGGGTGCCTGGTGGTGGAACGAGGAGGTAAAGGAGAAAGTCAAGGAGAAAAAAGAGGCTTACGCGAAGGTCATGAACAGTGGTTTAGATGAAGAAAGGGAGACTAAGAGTATTAGATATAAGACGGCTAAGAAGGTAGCCAAGAAAGCCGTAGCGGTAGCAAAGAGCCTGACTTTTGATAGACTATATCATAGATTGGGGACCAAGGAGGGGGAGAAGGAAGTTTTTAAACTGACAAGGGCAAGGGAAAGAAAGACTAGGGATTTAGGTGTGGTGAGGTGCATCAAGGATGAAGATGGTAAGGTGTTGTATGAGGATGCTGAAATCAAGCAGAGATGGCAAAGGTTCTTTCCTAAACTCCTTAATGGGGAAGGGATGGGAGAAGCCTATAGTAGGGGCGGAGAAGGTAGTGATAGGCGTATTGATCCACGAGTGTGTGGCCATGTAACAAAGGATGAGATTAAGGAGGCCTTGAAGAAGATGGCGAATGGGAAGGTAGAAGGTCCGGACCAGATTCCGGTGGAAGTTTAGAAGTGTTTGGTGGGAGCAGGTTTAGAGTGGTTATCGGAGCTTTTCAATGTCATTTTTAGGACCGCTAAGATGCCCAAAGAGTGGAGGGCTAGTACAGTCATCCCCTTGTACAAAACAAAAGGGATATTCAAGACTGTAATAATTTTAGGGGTATCAAGTTGCTCAGCCACACCATAAAGCTATGGGAGAGGGTGATTGAGAGAAGGTTACGAAGAGATGTTGCAATTTTAAAGAATCAATTTGGTTTTATGCCAGGCAGGTCGACCATAGAGGCGATTTACCTTCTCAGAAGGCTCATGGGTTTGTATAGGGATAGAAAGGTGGATCTCCATATGGTATTTATTGACCTGAAAAAGCATATGATAGAGTTCCACAGGAAGTGTTATGGACCTGTTTGGAAAAAAAAGGGGTGTCACTCTTGTATATTCGTGTGATTAAGGATATGTACGAGGGAGGGCGGACGAGTGTTAGGATGCTGGGAGGGATTTCAAATGACTTCGCTGTTAGTATGGGTCTGCATCAGGGCTCAGCCCTAAGCCCCCTCCTTTTCACCTTAGTTTTAGATGAACTTACTAGAGGGATTCAGGATGAGGTTCCATGGTGTATGCTTTTTGCAGATGATGTTGTTCTTATCGATGAGACCATGCAGGGGGTGAATGACAAGTTGGAGAGTTGGTGGCTTACGCTGGAAGCTAGAGGTTTTAGATTAAGCAGATCGAAAACAGAATACCTGCATTGTTGTTTCAGTGGGAAGATAGAAGAGGGGGGAGAAGTCACCCTGAATGGGAGACAGATACCTAAGGTACATAAGTTTAAGTACCTTGGCTCGATTATCCAGCAAAATGGGGATATTGACGAGGATATTAACCAGCGCATGGGCTGGCAAAAATGGAAGTCTGCCTCAGGGGTGCTATATGACAAGAGGGTGCCGTTGGGATTGAAAGGCAAAGTCTATCGGATGGTAGTCAGACCGGCTATCCTATATAGATCGTAGTGCTGGCCTCTAAAAAAGACGCAGATCCAGAGGTTGATGGTAGTTGAGATGAGGATGGTTAGATGGATGTGTGGTTTTACAAGAATGGATAGAGTTAGGAATGGTGTAATAAGAGACTTAGCTAAAGTGGCCCTCATAGAAGAGAAGATGAGGGAATAAGACTCCGATGGTTCGGCCACGTGAAAAGGAGAAGTACGGCTGCCCCAGTGAGGAGGTGTGAGTTGATCAACTTTCCCGGTGGTAAGAGAGGAAGGGGTAGACCGAAGAAGAGTTTAGACGAGGTAATTAGAGAGGACTTGAAAGTAGTGGGTTTGACGGAGGACCTGGCTCAAGATAAGAGGCTGTGGTAGAATAGGATTAGAATCTTAGATGGCAGAGAAGCAACTCTATAGTTGTCAGTAGCTACAGTAGCTTATTGCTAATAGGGGTCTGTCGTGCTCGTATGCAGGTTGTGCTTTTGTCCGGGAGTGATGGCAGCTGCTTAATGTGGATTGTTGAGGTACGTTCTTTCAGCTTTCTTTCAACTTCTTTCAGCTTCAGCTTCTTTGGTACTGATTTTCCTCTTTAAATGCTTCACAAGCACTTTCCTTTATAAAACTTTTTCACAAAACCTTTTTCGTGGGTCTCTTGGAATCAACCTCTCTATGGGTAGGGATACCGATAGAGGTAAGGTTACCTACAACTGGATCTCCTCAGACCCCGCAAAAGCGGGACCTACACTGGGAGGTGGTGGTGGTGTTGTTGTATGAAATTTCCACAATATTGGCAGAGAAAGTATGTTAGAAAACGCTTTTGCAATGATTTTAAAATTGCCACAAAATGTATAGCTTTGTAGCAAATTTCAACTTGCGCAAATAGTACTTTGCTACTCCAGTTATAGCAAGTGTAATTTGTCCCCCAAAAAAACTCATATTTGTTATATAGATGCAAATTATATATGCTACAACCTACATTTTGGTAGCAACTGAAACATATTTTGTGGCAACTCACATTTGCTACAAGACATATATGATATTCTTATTATGATTAACTTTTGTATTTATGTAGTATTTTAGTGTTTACAACTAGTAATAATTTAACACACTAAGTACATATATTTACTAATAAATTAATGCAAACAAACTAAACTCATTCTTGAAATAAAATTGCATTTATATAAACCTTGTACAAGGTTAGTTCATATATGTAAGAAACCAAACATACAAATATAACTTGTTTATAGTTCACAACCCTTAGAGGAAAAGAAATATAAAACCATTCCATGAAGTTTGAACTTTCAACAGACTGCATTCTTTCTAAGAAAGGAAAAATACAAAGTCGAAAGAGGACTTCAATGTCAAGACATTTTCTTCTTCATTGCAACCCTTTGAGATCATCAACCACGATTATATATGATAACATAACTTTTTTAAATGAATTTTCCTTTTTTCCATTCTGCAATTACAACGGCTTACCATTTGCATTCTAAACTATGTATGACCTGATTCCCTTAACAGGGATAAGTTGGCAATCTGCCAAGATTTAGTCTGTATCACGTGAACCTTTCACGTGTTCCGCTTGTATATATGCGTTACCATCATCATTGTATTAGCATTTCAAACTATGTATGACCTGAGTCGTAGGAATACGTAGGTAATCCTTTGGACTTGGTTTACGTCACGTGAACCCCTAATGTGATCCACATCCACATATCCATGATCATTATATCACTTCATTTGCAGTTTGAACTGCATTTGACTTGATTCCTTCAATAAAGATACGTAGGATGTCCATTAGGTTTTGGTATGCACCACATGGATCACTATATCACTTCACTTGAATTTTGAATTGCATTTGACTTGATTCCCCCAATAAGTGTGTCTTAATTATCTATTAAGTTTTGGTAAGTATCACATGAACCCTTCAAGTGACATATACATATATATATATATATATATATATATATATATATATATATATATATATATATATATATATATATATATATATATATATATATATATATATATATGTATATATATATATATATATATATATATGTATATATTATATATGTATATATGTATATATATAATACATATACATACATATAATATATATATATATATAATATATATATATATATATATATATATAATATATAGATGTATGTATGTATGTATATATATATATATATATATATATATATATATATATATATATATATTAGGTGGGAACTCATCATTTCGCTCAATTCTTCTTTTGGATCCACCATGCCTTGAATTAACTCTCATTCCCTAGGGATTTTCTCTGAAGCCGCCGAAAAATTGTGATTAACTTTCCCGATTTGCTAATAGCAATAAGATGTGAAACAAAATAAGTTGAGTAGAGGGGACGAGCTAGGTTTATAATGATGTCAGTGTCCCATAGGTCGTCGAAAAATTAACATGAAGGGGCCGAGGAAACGAGCTAATAGAGGTAATTACAAATTCTATTTTGTACTATTTTTATTACAAAATTAGTTTTAAACTTGACTATTAATTGCTTAATCTAATGGTTAACATAATAAAGTTCCTACTTATAAAGAGTTCTCATGTGAAGAGGGGTTCTCACCTGATCCTGACCCTGTGTGTGTGTATGTGTGTGTATGTACATATTGATAAGTGCTTATCATATATATCATTTTAGGGTCATTTCGTTGCATTTTTTAGGAGAACTATATGCTTTAAGTAACCATCTATGCTCTTATTCTCAATTTATGTTTGGATATGGTTGTTTGATGATGTTTGAAGAAATTTGGACCATTTTGACCTAGCATTTGACCCTCTTATGAGTGTATTTTGACCCCCCATAGATGGTCTTGAGGTGTTATACCTGTGGAGAAAGAGAAGATAAGAAATTTGGTTCCAGCCAAGACCACGGTAGGCCTGTGGTGCCTGCCACGGACTGTGGTAAACTGTGTAACTGTGGCCTCTTTGTTTTCCCTTCAGCTATGTGGCTGAAAATCTTCATACTATTCTTTATAAACCCATCCCTCAGCAGAACAACAAGGAGAGCATAGCGTATATTAGCTCATTTTCTTCCCAAATTTTACTCTTTTTAGATAGGATTTTTAGTTTGCTTTTTGTACAAGTGAGAAATGTTGAGCGGGGAGTTCGGTTTGGTTTGCGATTTGAAGACTTTGTTAAGGGCTGTGTTTATCGAGCCATTCCCTCTCAGATTTCGCTGATTTGACTAGTTAGTTGTTTAATTTTTAATCATGAGTGAGTAGTTTATCTTATCTAGGGATTTGTTAGTTAATGGAAGTATAGTTGAATCATGTCATTATCAATGGAATTGTGCTTTTGTTTCATGATTGACTTGATTTTGTTTTATCAAGTGGTTATCATGTTATGAGTGGATTTTGGGCCAAATTTTGCTTGCACCCTTGAAATAATGGAGTGAAGGACTGAAAGATGAAATTTAATTGTTAGACTGCTTGATACAACCCAATATAGAGATGACTCGAAAGACAGATTTGGATGTTAGGAGGACTTGAGAGTAATCGAAAATATTGAACTTGGATTAAGACAAATTAGTTTGAAAGAATGACTTTTGCTTAGTATAGGCAATTTCATTGATTTCGAAAGAATAGACTAAATTCTAGATAGATTACAATTTCTCGATATTATCTGATTAGAGAAAAGCGCATGTTAATCATTTTGATCTAACACCTTTCTTAACTGCATAAAATCCGTAGGCATTTCCTTTTGATTGAATTTAGAATTAGTTAATCAAAAGTTGTTAAATCAAATTCCCGATTAAGTTATTGCTTAGCATTTTCTAATAGCAAGGACTCTATAGATTACTTTGGTCCCTAAGGATGATATTTTATCTACACTAGGACACCCGTGTGCTTGCGGATAGTGGTCAAGTTTTTAGCGCCATTACCGGGGACCAATTTGTTAACTATCAAGTTAGTCTTATGAAAGTGGCTAAGTATTTTATTTTATTTTTTGTTAACAATTTTGAGCTCATACCGGCTCTCATTTCCATAGTGCAATAATCCCAGTTTGGAGGTGCTCCTTTGGAAGACCCGAATCTACACCTCTTGGTCCTTTTAGAGGTGTGTAACACGTTGAAGCTTAACGGAGTCTCCGCCGATGCCATTCGACTGCGATTATTTCCTTTCTCGCTAAGGGATAAGGCAAGAGTTTGGCTACATTCTTTGCCATCGGGATGTATCACCACATAGGATGAACTTACTAGAGCTTTCATCGCCAAGTTTTTCCCACCAAGCAAAATACCAAACTTGAGGAATCAAATCACCAACTTCACTCAAAAGGATGATGAGACGCTCTATGAAACTTGGAAGCGGTTTAAAGATTTTCTACATTTATGCCCCCATCATGGTCTTCAAAGATGGATGATTATTCAAGCTTTTTATAATGGTGTGACCCAACCTGTAAGGTCCACTATTAATGTGGCGGCAGGAGGAACTTTAATGAATAAAACTGAAGATAAGGCCTATAATTTGATTACGGAGATGGCACTCAATAATTTCCAATGGTCCCCCAAAAGAGGCCAACCCAAACAGGTTTGAGGTAAGCTCGAAGTTGATGCACTTACTTTGCTTTCTGCTAAAGTTGATGCTATGACTCAAAGGTTGGACCGTATAAATGTTAATACTATGAACTCTGGTGCCCCTCCCCCATGTGAAATTTGTGGTTCTATTAAATATGTGACTTTGAATTGTCAAATTGGGAGTCCTTTTTCCCTAGACTCTAATGAAGTCAACTATATCCAAAATTTCAACCCAAGATCGGCCAATGACCTTTACTTCAGTGTTTACAATCAGGGTTGGAAGAATCATCCGAATTTCTCATATATGTCTAATCCAAACCCTCTGAATATGCCTCCAATGAATGGTAGCCCACCCCCCGGTTTTTAAAGGCTTCCTTTCCCTTCAGAAGTACCCCAAAAGTCCAATTTAGAAGCTATGATGGAAAGTATGCTTATGGCACAGCAGAAGCAGGATGAGTATATTAAGCAATTAGCCTCTAAGATTGATGTGCTTGCAACTCATAACAAGATCTTGGAAGCCTAAATTGCCTAACAAGCTAGTTTTTCATCTACGCCCCCAGACAGACTTCCTAGTAAGCCCGAACCTAACCCTCATGAGCATTGTAATTGTGTAATCTTCAAGGAAGAAGTAGAGGACTTTACTGACCTCCAGGACATACCAATTGAAGAGGGTAGAGAAATAATTGTGGTTGAGAGTAAGGAAAAGAATGATGGTGGCAAGGCCGCCACATTAATAGAAAATGCAAGTATAGAGATCCCCACCAATTTTTCCACCTAAGCTTTCTGACCCAGGTAGATTCTCTATCCCATGTATTATAGGAAAGGTGGAAATTAAGGAGCCCTGTGTGATCTAGGTGCAAGCATCAGTTTAATGCCTTACTCTTTATTTCATAAGCTACACTTAGGGCCATTACAACCCGCACCCTTTTCACTACAGTAAGCAGATAGTTCTGAAACTCAACCCATAGGCAAAGTGGAAGATGTGCTAGTCAATACAGGAGATATTTGGGTATTAAAAGACTTTATCATAGTTGATATGACCGAGACCAATGATACCCAAATTTTTCTAGGTCGGCCCTTATTCGCTTTCGTAGGTTGTCATATTGATGTAAGAAAGGGGCATATAACTTTTGAAGTGCAAGGGTGTTATACTGTGTTTTATCATGTGGAGGAGAAAGTGATATCTCCTAATTCTTCTTTATTAGATGAATTACTTCCCTTCCCCAAAGATTGACATAGAGGATATTTTGAATTGTCAAGATCCTTCTGACTTTTACTGGATTTCTGCTAAGGACCCTAACCAAAGGCATGTTAAGGTAGAGTTTGCTGCTCCTACGCCGCCTAGCATGCCCAAGGTTGAGGCCCATGCTTCTAACGGGTCTGCTATGAGTGATTATTGCAACTTTGTTCAAGTTGTTCTCTCTTTGTTCCCTATAGAAGGATTTGATACAGATTTTAATTTGGGGGTTGAACAAGGTTACAGTAACCAGTTTGATGGGCTACATTAGCGGTTTGTCTTGTATGCCGACAATGCATTATGGCATAAATTGATGACGATGAAGGACCTTCAACCAGAGCATTCAAGATGGTACTTTTGATTGAAGAAGTTTGATTTTGTGATCCGTGATAAAGTTATACACTCACTGATCCGGGCCAAGCATAGAAGAATGGTCAAGCTGTTGACCCTAAAAGAGCCCTCTTTGGGAGGCAACCTAAGCCTTTTTCTTTTCTTAGTTATTTTCATTATTTTTTTGGGCAGTATTTTATAAAACATAATAAATAATAAAAAACAAAATAAATATAAGAGAAAAAAATAGAAAAGAGACAAAAAAAAAGGAGAGAAAAGGATAAGGATAGAATAAAGAGTAAAAAAAGAAAGGAAAAAAAAGAAGGAAAACAAGTATAAAATAAAATGTTTGGCACCACCGCCAGCAACCCAGTACCGTGGGCCGTGGGGTGCCAAACCAGAAAATCAAAAAAAAATTTGATCTCAACAGGCACCACGGTCAACTCGTGGCCACGGCCATGGACTATAGTGAACTACTACAGGCCGTGGTCAACGGTTTTGACCGCGGTGACCCCTCTTTTTTCCCAAACTTCATCTTCTTCTTCGACTCCTTCCCTCTCTACCTCTCTCTTTCTCTCTCTAAACCCACCATTACTAAACCTTCAATCGTCCCTCATTTCTTCATATTTTTACTCCATTTTCAGCCAAAATCCATCCTATACACTTAATCCTTCTCTTTCCTCCATAAATTCACCTCTTTCTTCTTCTTCTTCTTCTTTTTCTTCAAACTTCTCTCACCTTCAACCATCCACCATAACCATCTTCTCTCTCTATTTGTTTTCTTCTTTTTACCTAACTTTTTCATTTTTCTTCCTTAAATTTTATTATTTAGGTTTTAGTTTAAATTTTTGTTCCATTTTGTAACAACGGCACCAACCAAAAGACAAAGGAGCGTCAAGGAAGTTCGATTATCAAGTCAAGCACCATCCTAGCCTTAACGGATCTCCCGAACTTCCACCAATGCATGAGCTCAAGGTAACATTCCTCTCCCTCTTGATTTAACCAACCCTGATCATGTTGCTAAATATAACTATTTGAATGAACACATGGTTGTGGTAACCCCATATTATGATGAGCAATTGTTAGCACGTTCAGGAATGTTAGATGATATTAGGTGGTTGTTTGCATGGGATGGTATGGGACACTTCATAGAAATAAAAAAGCATACATACCGGGACCTGACCCTAGAGTTCTTGAGTACACTCCATGTTGAGGTCACTAGAAGGCCTCAATGTCAAGTCGAGTACATTTCATTTTATTTGCAAGGACAATTATATGAGTTGAACTTAGGTACCTTTAACAGTACATTCGGTTTTCCACCTAGTATAGATTTATCGAACCGACACCCGTCAATTCAACCCAAATATATTTTGGGGCGAGTTTTCGGGGAGTGTTAGATACAGTACTAGTTCATCCAAGTGCACACATATTAGGAACCCTTACATTCGAGTAGCTCAATGTATCCTAACTT